>CM041297.1:38142720-38695220 GCA_023052935.1 Piezodorus guildinii | reverse complement strand
ATTTGGATCTGATATATAATATATAATAATAATATATATATAATATATTATATATATATATATTCTATATTATATATATATATATAATATATATATATATAATATATAGAATATATATATATATATATATATATATATATATATATATAATATATAATATATAATATATATATATATATATATATATATATATATATTTATTTATTTATTTACATATATCAGACAAAAATCAGTTAGTTTTATCGGCTTTACATCACTCTATGCTGACTTTTTACAATTCCCTGTATAAGATAAAATTTTTCTAAATCTTTAGCTTCTCAACGGTGTATTATACATCTATATTAAAGCTCTGGTGTTCAAAAAAACACATAAAATCACATTAAAAACATTTCTTTGCTCTTTTGGACACCTACTGACAAGCATTGAACTGGTGACACAAGCGTAACCTTAAATTGCTGCAATGCGTCTTCAATCGCATTGTTGGGAATGAAGGGTTCTTCATCATATATTAGTATTCTTTTAGCAGTTTTTATCAGGGTTTATCAGTCTTAAAATTGGCATTATATTATCCTCTAGTTTCTAGAAAGGATTTGACTCAATTAATTTACCTATATGGTCTTTTAGAACTGAGGTGAATACATAAGCGGTTATTAGAAATAAGAGGCAAATCTTGAAGCAACAAATTCCGACAGTTTTTTTTCCGACAGAAGGCAAACAAGATAATATTTTCAATTTTTTGAAATGTACAAAATTAGAGATACTTTAGAGGAAGAAAATTTAAAATATCGGTATTTAGGACCTGTCAGATTATTTCAATCCCAATGAAACCTAAATGATATTAAAGTCAGTTAAATGTTACATCGATATAGCAAGTTTAATCAAAATCGTTATCGCCATTTTCCAGAAAATCCTAAAAAGGTGCAAAATGCATGGTATAAAGTCGCACTATCGGTTAGCCAATTTTAGTGAACAAATTCCTGTAACATCTTGGACGTATAGTTGTCTTAAATATGAAATTACAGTATCGACACACAGCCCTTTTAGTGCAACTTGGTTATTTAGACTCAGACGACACTATAACGTGTATTTCTGTTGATAACTGGAAATCGAAAATTTTTACGATCGCGATACTTTCCCTTACTATATATATAAGTAACTGTGAGTAAAAATCAGAATCAAAATAAGATACTTTAATAATTTAAAATCTAACCAATACCTGTTTAGTTACTCCTTCTCTCCTACCCGCTTAGCTAATGTATTACTTTTAATATACAAAAAAAGTCCTAATGGTTAACCATTAACCATTTAGTTAAGAAAGAAACCTAAATTTCTTTTAAATATATTAAAACGTAAATAAAAGTACGTTATTATAAATACACACAAATGTGGTTGCAAAACTAAACATAACGGGTGTTTTGTTCGAAAACCAGAATCAGACATAGGAACAACCATATCAAAGTATCCATTCTCAATATTTTGTTTTCATGGGTTTGGCAAAAACTAAACATTATTTACAATATAAACAAATATTTCAAGATCAATGGTACAACTCAAAGAATCCTCAAACTATAGAATGCTAAGAAGTAATTACTCGTTCTGATATATCGCAGAACCAGGAACATCTGTGTTTAAAGATAGCAAATATCGCCCTTGAAACAATTGTTCGTGACATTACTAGATGTTAACAGAGTGAGAATATACAGAGGTAAAACTAATGATCATTTAACCTCGTTTTTCCCTTGAATTTTTAAAAAATATTTTATATAAATAGATTTTTAAGAGGTACTGCACGTTGCAATTCAAGTGTCAGAAAATAACAATAATAAAAAAAAATTGTTATTGTATACGTTTATTTATTTTTATTTTATTTTATGTAATTTGACTTTCCTTTCGTTTATATTGTAAATATTGTATGAATGAGATCCTGTAGCACTATTATTATTGTCTATTATGACAAATTGTAATACATACGAATAAAAAAAAAATTTAAAAAAAATAAAATAAAAAAGTTCTTAATTTTAAAAACATTTTTGGAAATATTAACACTATAGCATCATTATATAATAATATAATTATCATATCGTAAAATAAGTCCGACATTAAGAGGCCTTTTTTTAGGATACAAATAACAAATACTGCTTGACCGAAGTAAAGATAAAAATATTTTGTTAGTTAATATATGCACTCCGACTGTAGGATCCACCAGTTTGTTAACATATCCTACCTAGAGGGTAGAGAATACTGGGGTTCAAAATATATTTATAAAACAGATTTCAATACGCCTAGAATTGATTCTTACAGCAAATCAATGCTAAATAATACCTTATAACAAACAATATAAAAAACCTACAATATTTTTATTCTCTGAAAGTCTTATCAAACGTATTGAAACTAACCCTACTACAAGTTTCAGGGTCGTTAGTAGGATATAATGAGAACGGATAAGGAACAATTTCAGGAAAAACAAAAATTAATAGTACTGAATAAGGTGATGAGAGATATCTCATAATTTGCCAATAAGTAATGCAGAATAAGAACCATAAATACATAACATAAAAATAAATGGATATTACTTTGATAGAAACTACAGTAATAAAAAATCCATTTTAAATGGTCTCACTGCCCACCAACCAATGGGTCATTACCTCACTCCAAAAATGCATTAGTTACGGTATCTTATTCCTACTAAGCGTCTCGGACCGAGTATATAATTTGAATGGTCTTGTGGAGAAACCTAACATATAGAGGGAAAATAAAATAATTTTAAAGACTACGGAGTACATGAATTTATGAATGACTGGAAGATTGATTTGAAAATACACGAAGCCATTATGTTTTGAAAGATAGTATAGGGTTGTAAAATAGGTTCGTTGCGTTTTTTACTGGTGGTTTCAATAAATACTTTAGATTCTTGTAAATATTTTAATGTTAAGCGTTTCTGCGATATCCCGTATCATAGTGTGAGGGTTGTCTGTGACCAATGTTAGGATTTGGTGATCACCAACAGTTGAAGGACAACCCGAGCTATTTGCGTCTTCCGAGTTAAATTTCCGGTCCTGAAGCAAGCAAAACTTTAACGGACCGTGCTTTCTTCTAAGGCATCATCACCATTTTTTTTTCCTCTCTGGCGCGACAGGCCGTGTAGGCCCTAGGGCGCGTGGTGTAATCTCCTGGAAGAATATACTCACGAATCTCGATGAGATTTTAAAAGGTAGAGTCATCACTCCCTACGTCTATTTTTGTGAGAGTCCACCATTTGGTTGACGGGTCCCATATACCCGGGGGAGAGGCTGTGACTGGGATTCGATCTCAAAACCTTTAGCATGAGAGACTAGCGCGCTAGCCACTCAGCCACGGGCTCCCCTTATCATCATCACCATACACACTGCAAATTTTGTTAACAGTCTGTGTAGCGGATTTTCCTTGTTGGGGGGAAAAAAAATCGTTAAATCACGATAATGAATTGTTTTCTTATTTTAAGCGTTTCTAACCAGGTTTTTAGTATTTTAATTTTTTAGTACACAGCTCAAATGCATCAATTGTATGTAGTCGTCGATAGTGACCTCTCAAGATAGCTTCATTCATTTCGAGGAGCTTATAATAAACTAAACCGATCTGAATCCACCAAATTCAAGTGAAAAGTTTCGAACTAAGGATATTTGGCTTAGTGGATGATTTTTAAGCTTGGCCAGTCATAATCTAGGATTACTATGTTTAGCATTATAGAACTGTATCCATTTTTAATCGATAGTCAAGACAAGGTGAGAAAAACTGTTCTTATTCTGCCGATAACGCACTCGTAAATCTCCAAACAACCTTGCTTCCAGAAAATTTCTCAACGTTTCAAAACTATTGTGCCATCTATTATGAATAAAATAGAGGAGTAAAATTTCTCGAAAATACGCTTAACTTAGCACAAAACCTAACATTTTTAGAGCTACATATAAAATGCAGTTTACAAAGTGACGAAGTAATGTCACTGAATTCCAATCTTACCAACAACACTTTTAAAGAAATAACGTTACGTTTAATAATAAGAAATTCGTTATCTGAAATGAACGTACGAATTTACTGCTACATTTTAGAAAACAGCAAGAACATACATCTAAAAAGACTGTATTTGGTAGAGAGACTTAAATAAATTATTCCGTAGATTCTTCAAGGTGAAGGTCAAAGTCTGTGAATAAAATTGGAGGCTGATTTATACTTCACCACTCTTTTATTAAAAATAAATGCACGACGTTTCGGCTAAAATGCCATCTTCAGGTGATAAGGAACTAATTTATCTAAAAGTACAAAATATCGTGCCCCCTTTCATGGACATCTGATTCAGACATGAGGCTTTTGGTTGTAAGCAGCAACTTACACTAGGTAAAGGTAATTACACATTTTTAAAGTTAATTGGTTATTTGTTTCATATTTATTAATTAAATTTTAATCATTTTAATTATATTTGTGCAACATAGTACATCAACTGATTCTATTTATATTTCACTTCTATAGTAGAATGATTTTGTTCTTTTTTCATGTTTATTTGTAAATTTTTAAATAGTTTTGATAGATTTTTAGGAATTAACGTTGATCTCATAGATTATTAACAATTTTAACTGTATAATTTTTACTTTCACTTACTATATATAGTAAGGGGGGAAGTATTGGGATCGTGAAAATTTTCGAATTTTCAGCTTTCAACGGAAATACACGATTTAGGTTCCCCTAAGTATAAATAACCAAGCCCCGCAAAAAGGTTTGTGCATGTGTGTATGTGTGTGGTAACTCTCGGGCGGAAACGAATTTAAGACAAATATACGCCCGAGACCTTACAAAATCTTTTTCGTCAAAATGAGCTCACCAGAAGAGTCACTTTATACCATGCATTTTGCACCTTTTAACGATTTTCTCAAAAACGGTTCCGACGATTTTGATTAAACTCGCTATATCAATGTAAAATTTAATAGGCTTTAACATAATGTAGGTTTTATTCTGATTAAAATAGTTTGACAGGACTTCAATGCCGTTATTTAAAATTTTCTTTAAATAAAGTACCTTTAATTTTGTAGATTCTAATAAATAACAGCTAAATATGTAAGTTGTGCGAATTCGAAAAACAACTAATGGAGAAAACTGAAAAACTGTTTTTTTAATGCAATTTTTTTTTTTTTTTTTAAGTATAAGAACATTAATATACATGTATGGTATACCGTTCGAAAGCTAAGAGTTTAGAACAAATTATTATCTTATACACAAGCTTTTAAAAATTAATAGAGAGTGATGAAAAGCCGATAAAACTAACTATTTATTTTAAATAATAATATAATAGATTTTTTAATAAAACACATGTTTCATAGAAATTCCATTTAATTAATTCTTTGATGGTTTCACTCATTTTTATCTCTTACTGTACTTAAAAATTCTTTAATCGATTTTAAAAACGGAGGTAAGTGAAAGTCGTGTGTTGCCGCACATTTTTTTTTTCTTTTTCATCATATATTTTAACATTGTTATATGGTTTTCATGATAAAATTGTTAGATGAGTATTTGTGATTGTGACGATATTTTGTACTTTCAGATAAATTAGTTCCTTTGCACCTAAAGATGGATATTTTAGCCTAAATGTCGTTCATTTATTTTTAATAAAAGAGTGGCAAAGTATGAATCACCCTCTAATTTTATTCACATAAATTATTCCAATTTTCAGGTTGTAAAACTAGCCGAAATCTAGGAAGAAACAGGGATCAACACCCTCCCCCAATAAAATCTCAAGCATTGCCCTAAGTTTTACACAGAATAATCGTACTTGAAAAAATATATTATCTTATATAATGTATTGAAGTAAGTATGCATTGTGCCCCAGATCGTGTGCATGAGAGAAGCCGTCCTTCACCTGAATATAATCTAAATTTATTGCTCAATAATTGACGCCTCAAGAGATAAAAATCGTGGGAGCCAACTAAGTTAATTGCTCTTCGATACAATGCCACAATAAATGCCCACTTGTAGACTAAAAAAATACTAATGCATAACATGAAAACTTCGCATCAATTATATTTATTTCATATGATTATTACTAGTTATTTTTCTATTAAATTAAAAAAAAAAATTAAATAATCAAAATTGTTAGAGCCGTTTTTGAGAAACTCGTAAAATGGTGCAAAATACATGGTATAAAGTGGCTCTTCTGGTTAGATTTAGATAAAAAAAAGTTGCTGTAACGTCTCAGGCGTATAGTTGTCTTAAATATGTAATTTCAGATTTGTTCGACTATTTGATTTTTCGTTAGACTAACCACACACATACACACAACTTTTTTCAGGACTTGGTCATTTGGACTCATGGAAGCCTAAAATGTATATTTCTAAACGGGTTTGTGCGAAGTCATTTACTTTACATTAAAATAAATACATATAAATTTAGCTCCTTACATTTCTTAAGTTAATGATGTAAAATGATTAATTAGTTTTAGCTTAAATAATCTTAATGATTAATAATTAAATTTTCTGACAAACACTTCTTAGAAAAAAGAAAAAAAAAAAAAAAAAAAGGACTAGCGATAAAAACACATAAAATAATAATAAAAATGAAAACTTTTCTTAACTCTTCATAAGCAATTATGTGTTACATAAAAAAATATAGTTTGATAATATGGCACCCATGTTAGGGGCCTAATAGGGTTAACATTGGCTAATAGGGGCCTAACATTGGGATGTGCGTTTAAATAATTGTTTCAAATAAAAAAATAATAAATTAGAAACAAAATCTAAGTTTGATCTAATCGTAACCCTTCATTTTATTTTATACTTAAACTAGAATTGTTTTCTTATTTGTTTAAACATTTTATGTATCTAATGGGACACTTCATGCTGATCTTGATATTTCGTTCACTATGGCAACTGACACAGATCGTTACAATAATTTTCAAAACAGACTAACCCTAAATTCAAATCCGCTTACTCAAAACCTATCCACTGCCACAAACCCTAATAATCCGCCGAGAATACTATCGAGGCGCTGGCCAAGAGACTTACTACACTTACAGACCTTTGTTTTTAAAATCTATTTAATTTTTATATTCTTTGTCTATTTTATTATTATTATTATTTTTATTTATTTATTTTTTTTTATGTATGGCATTCCAAAGCACTGCAACCAAAAAGGTCTATTGCGCGCCAATTGAACAGTTTGTTCATGAATTTTGTTGCAATTGCAAACTTTAAGAGGCTGCTGGGATCGATTAACTTGTTTCTTAATGGATGCTCTAATCTGTCAACACCAAAAAGGTTGTACTGGAGCCTTCAGAAATGAAAAGATCTTCTTCTTCTTGTCTACATAGTCTACACGGTGGAGTGCTTGAAAGGCCAAGGTTAAACATGTGATAGTTGAGTTTACAGTGCCCTGTATAGATAGCTATGATTGTTTTTAAAGAGGTCCTACTCATACTTAGTAGGGACTTACTTCTATTAATGCTGGGACCATCTAAGTATCTGAGTGAGTGTTTTTTTCAACCAAAGTTGTTTAAATTTCATCTTGTAGGTTTTTTAATGGTTCGGTCTTAAAGGCAGAACATGAGCTAAAACCGCATACGGGTTTCGGTGATATAGGGATAGCTTCTGAGCCTTTTCTGGCCAGTGAGTCAGGTTTTTCATTGCCGCTGATTTACAGGTATCCATTCGACGCTCACTTTATAGTTACGAGCAAGATTAAGAGGCGGGGTGGCTGAGTTGGTTAACGCGCGTTGCCTAGCAACTACAGAGGAATAAAAATTTGAAACCAAATAATTTCGAGTTCAACTCCCGGTGCTAGGGGGATTTTATCTCAGCATTTATTCCCCGTCCTCATCCCCTGGCCCGAGATACCCCGTATTGCCTTCAAAGGCGAGGTAGGGTTGAACAAAAAAAAAAAAAGTAATAAAAAATAAATGAAGAAATCAAAAAAAAAGTTATGAGCAAGATGATTTAGGGTTTGAATGCATTTATTTGTATCTTAACAGTTGTATTTCTATCCATTTGTTACCATATTTGCTTATTGCATAAGCAGATGACAATTTTCATTACTGTCAAAACTCCAATTAATAAATATTTTATTTGTTTTTTTTATAATTTTCTTTTTCTACCTTCTTTATCTATGTAAATAATTAAGTTTATAAATTAAATCTATTTTATGTATTATGGCCAGATATGTTATCATTAATCTAGAAATACACGTTACCTTGACTACCTATGTTATCATTAATTGTAACATAAATGTTATTCTTAAGAGACTATTTTCCAAAATAAAATGATTGTCTATTATATTATATTATATTTGATTAAACAGAAATCTCAACTTTATTTTTTTTTTAAATAGTCAATAATTGTTACATTATTCTGTTTAGAAGTTTTACACTTTTACTGTCATGCAGGAGCAGAAATAGTAGACAGGTAAAGTAAAATGACAAGGAAGAACTATGAAATCTTTTGGTGGGCTAAAACAAACATCAGTTCCGAAAGCAGGATTTGAATTAGAACTGTTAGACCCGGCTTCCCATCCTGCCAGGCTTGTACGCCCACAGAGATAGTTATCATCAAAATTATCTTTTCAACAAGCACAAGAAACAGTCCGCGATAAATTAAGAAACTAAAATTACAGTCTATTTGTATTAAAAAATAAAATAAAATTAACAAACTCATTACTTATACCTAAAACCATTAATTTTTTGGGAACAATTTAAATTTTTATTTTACTTCCTTAGGGCTTTTTGTGGAGGTGGAAAAAAACAAAAAAAAAACACATAAAAATAGCTACTTTATATATGACCTAATCTCCCTCCATTGCTTTCTTTGACCTGGCATAGACCAAAACTTCAGCATATAGTAAATTTAAAAAAACAAGGTTACAAATTAAAAAATAAATTGGGTTTGTTTTTAATTCTTCCAAAAAACATTTTTATTTAAAATAAAACCAGCGATCAACGTTACGCCATCTTCAAGATCACCTCACGCCATTTTCAACAAATCACTACAAAATCATTAAACAGTTAGTTATTTTTTATGATTAAAAAAAATCTTGTTAATTTTAACACAAAAGATCCTATATCCCTAGATGAAAAATTGAATTTAATATAGAAAATGAATTGTTTGGACTGTAACGAATTTTATAGAGGTGAAACTTTCAAAATAATTAGAGCAAAAATAAATATCATATTATGTATTATAATAACATTACTGCATTAACACAGCGTAGTATACAACTTAATCATAAATTTGACTTCAACAGACCAAAAATTCTAGAAATATATAAAAATTATCATAATAGAAAACTGATGGAATTCATGTATATTGAGAATATCTATATATATTGATATACTAAAATATTTATAATACAGCCAATTTAAAGAAAGGTTCGAAGCAATTAATGTCATCATGATGGTGATGCCATACAAAAATTAAAAATATGTTTATGTAATTAAACCTGTAACACTACAACCCATGAAGGGTCTTGGGCTCAGTACATATAGAGATTCGTACTGTTTATAGGCCAACGGCCGTGCAATGAGGTGATTAGGCCAAGATCACACTCAGCCGCCAAGTTTTTTCCCCAATTTTGGTACCCACTTTATAGAGGCTGGGTCTGCCCCAGGAGGGTCTCCATACCCTAGGGTCGGCCCCCCGACTGAAATAACAGAATAAATAATATTCCGTCACAGCTGGGATTCGAACGCCGATCCTTTTAATGTAATTAAATAAATTAAAAAAAATCATGTGGTTAAAGTTCTAATAATTTTAAAAGAAGGAAATATATGAAGTTATGTCATTATATTAGTCTAGCTCTAATCCAGTAGATGGTAAAGGTGATGCCAAGCAAAAATTAAAATACAGCAAATGTGGGGATATTATAACATTAAAACAAGAGAATACATAATGATATGTTTTTAAATAAGTCGAGCCCTAATCCAATTGGAGAGAAGACCTTGGGCAGTGCCTTCCGTTCAATAATTTTAAATTTTTTTACCTTTTAATTTAATTTTTTGGTTCATTATTTTTAAATAATAAATGACGAAATGAAGATCAAATGGATTGGCATATATGAAACCTTTTCAATAACAGTTTTTTTTTTTATTATTATTTTCAATAATAAATCTTTGTAATCGACCAAAAAAAAAATTAAGGGCTCATATTTCAAGATGCCCGCGGCGTTTCTCCGAAACAACTAGACCATTTTTTTTTAAAATTCGCCACAAAAATACTAGAACATTAAACGATTATCTTAACACATAGACGTTGATATCAGCTGATTAATTTTAAAATGGCGGCCGATTAAAATTGATTTAATTCAATAACTCAGTTATTTTTGAAGATAGAGAAAATTATGTATAGTTTTTCAGAATCAGTAAAGCGCGATAAACAAATAAGGTAAAATATTAAGATTTAATTTAAGATATTTATAAATTTATTAAGGTTTAACCAAAAAAACGCGAATAATTATAAAAAAAGAACAGAAATTTTGTTTTCATTTTATTTTAAATCTCTCTCTCTCTCTCTCTCTAATATTAAATAATATATATATATATATATATATATATATATATATATTTTTTTTTATAGAATTTAAAACAAACATAAACAAATAATAAATATAAGTAAATAAATGTTTGCCATTTAATTGCCCTCGAACTGCAAGACAACTGAGATATATTACTAAGGCTTGCCCAAAATCATTTTTTTTTTTTAATAATCTGGTTATGAGCAAAACAAGACATAAAATCTGATTATTATTAGACATATAGAGACTTATGTCAAATTAATGTTATATCGACATTTACCTGTCAGCCAAGAAGGCCTTAGGATTAGATTTAGGAACTTGTACTTCCGAAAAGTGTATGATCTGAGAATATGAATAAAAAGTGGGAGAAAAGTTGTTGGAGAATGGGGGGATGAAACCGCTATACCACGTGACTTGGTAAAGTCCCGCTGGAAATGTCTGAGACACCGCAAGGCCGCAGGCTTCGGAAGCCATACACCCGGCAACACATAAATAGATCCAACAGGCTTAAATGTCATTACGGCAGCGCTCCTATTGCTTTAAGATTATAAACACTTCATTTAGCAATACAATAAAAAAAATAGAGAAAGAAGTTAATAAGATACCCTAAGGAAAGTAAATAACCTGGGTAAAGTACAACTTCAGGAAGAACTTTTTTCTCACAAGCTCGAAATAGCTTAAACATCTAGTGCGGGCAACACACGACTTTCACTTACCTCGACTGTTAAAATAAATTCAAAAACTATTAAATATACTTTAATTTGAATATTTTTATTTTTAATTGATTTTAATAAAACGTCAATTCGTTTTCGTTGGAAACGTATGATTTAGATTAAATAATATAACTATATTAAATTGATAATCAGTAATAAGTTTATTCCCTATTCGTCACTATATAATACCATTAACAACTTTGTGTATCAGATAATATTTTTTTAAATCTTTCTCTTTCCAACGGTATATTATACGCCTATATTATTTTTCTTATTATAAAAAAGAAAATACATAAGAAAAAAGTTTTGCTCTTTTATCCTTTATTTGTTCATCAAACTCGTCCAACATGTATATTTAGCCGTGCTTATATCAATGTCATTAAGATGATATGGTTAATCTTTTGGATTGTACAAAATTAAAGATAGTTTAGAGGAAGAAAAGGCTATTTGATTGTTGTAGCATGTAAAATTCGCCTTTTTAAATTGTTTTAGGGTGCTATATTCTACGGACAGAATTTCCATAAGACCTTTTTATTTTTCGCATCTCCAGTGGAGTACCTCTAAAGGGATTTGGGTTCTCAAATATATAAATGGAAGATTCATGAGCAGTTACTCAAATCCTCGTCTCTTCAGCCGAATCAGCCAATTCCGAAGGATCAGCCGTTTTCTTCTCCCTCAAATACTTCTCGCTATATCTTCTTCTTCCCTTGGATATCCGATAAATTTCTATCCTTGTTTATATACGATATAAAACATATGTCGGAAACATTTGTTTCATTTTATACATTTTAAGAAAATGGTATAATATTTATTTAATTCATATTTATTTATCTATATTAGCTTTGATAAATGCACTATTAAATAATCTATTCAATAGTTAATGAAGAGGTCAAGGATATTTTTTTTGTTTATGTATTTAACGTCACTTTATGATACTATGGCTAATCGGACGATACAGTGCGAGTCCTAAATTTTGCCTATTCAGGTTTTATTAGGATAGGGATCTTTAACGAGTACCTGACATAGCACAGGCTCTGGACCACCTTTTAACGTCTCCTCCGAAGGATGGCATAACTAAGGATTTTTTACTCCCATTAAAAAATCCTAGGACCACCCGCGGGTTTAAACCCGTGACCTTTGCCATAGTCTAAGATATTTAACGACGTTAGTGATTCTATAGTGCAGTGGTTTCCACTGCACTAGGGTTAGGGTTAGGGTATTGGAGTAGGTGCTCAACCTCTTGGTTATTAGCACCGAATAAATTTGTAGTAACAGATTTGTTTTACTCTTTTTTCTTCTTTTTATTTATTTATTTTTCCTTCTATTTTTTTATTTTTTTTTAAATTTATTTATTTATTCTTTTTTTTATTGTTTATTTTTTTTTTTATTATTCTTTTGTTGACACATTCTGAATTAGTGAATTTATTCCAATTTTTCTTTATTTATTTATTATTTATATATATATATATATTATATATATTTTTTTTTTTTTTTTTTTTTTTTTTTATTACTACTATTATTTTTTTTGTTTCCTTTCTTTCTTTATTTTTTTTTCTTATAGTTCCGGGAGCAGAGAACATTCTTTGACGAACCTAATCAGTGAACTAACTGTTTCACTAGAGTCCTTCAAGCACTCACTTAACGATCTAGCTAGGTTAAGTTTATCCATTTGTACATGGAATTTGGGGCAGTTCTCAATTATATATTTTATTGAGAGAGGCACTCTACACAAGTCACACATTGGTACGGGCTGCCTGAGGATGAGGTGGAGATGTGTGAGTCTGCTATGTCCGATGCGAAGTCTCGCCAAAGCAGTTTCCTCGCGGCGATTACTTCGCAATGATGTATTCCATGGATCAGGCGATTGCTTGATATTTTTTAATTTATTGGTGTTGTCAAGTTCCGACCACATCTGTTCCCATGCCTGATATATTTTGACCTTAAGGTAATTTTTTACGTCTTCCTTGATGTAAGTTGGGTGGATTTGTTTTTTTGATTGGGTGGATTGTCCACTGCACTATAGAATCACTAATCTTTATTTTTTTTCGCACAAACAATTATTTCAATGGCAAGGACCACCTAAATTTTTTAATTTATTTAATGAATTTTACAACTATATTAATTCAAAACGAGTGAAAAACACATATACAGACAGTCATAGACAATCCTGTGAAGAAACTACCCATTAGTAGCACTCCAATGTTTAATTGATGGTAGCAGGTCTCTTGGCCATCTTCTTTTAAGTCGCCTCAGTGGATTATTGGGATAAGCGGGTATAAGTGAGCAGGGAATTTGGAATGAAAAGAAGTATATCTACATGAGGCTAAGTCTTTATCTAATGGGATATTTAGGTCTTTATGGATGAATTAATTAGTAACAAAGTAACAAGCACTGAGGATTTTGGAGTGCCCCTAAAATCTAAATTCTACATATTAGATACATCTTCAGATTTATAGTGAGCAACATCGTATCACGTATAGTTCATGCGAAATACCACTCCTACCGAAACTCGGAAAGATAGAAATAGCCTAGTAGGGCATTAGAAATGAAACAAACAAAGTTTACTTCAGTCCGCGAAACATTGTATAACTGAAATTTATATATAATACAAGATAGGTATTTCATTTCTTCAATCAAAAATTCATTAAAACATGGAATATTGTTCATTATCTTACATTACAAACCAGTCCTTTAAGGTTATTTCTTTTAAAATGCTAGAAAATAAGCAATTTTTAATAATAATTTCTTTATTTATTCTGGGACAAGTTCCTTTAGAATAATATAAAATACAATAATGTGATATTTACTGTCTTAGAGCTAGATAAAAAAAATGAAATATACGGTGAATAATAGTAAGTAAAAAGGAAAACAAGACAAATGACAAAAATAAAAACATTATAAACCAATATATATCTTCGAAACCTAATGGATGTGAAATTATTAGTAAAAAAATAAAAGTGATGAATTAAAAATATTATAAATAAATACTTATCATGTTCTTATACATCAACTAGACCATAAAATAAAATACACTTCTTAATTAGTTAAAAAATAAATAAAATAAAATAAAAAATTAAGAAACACTTCTATAACTTTTTTCTATTTGCATGTTTTTATGGAAACTGGATCAGTCAGGATTGTTTGGAAATTGGATATGCAGAAAGTAATGGAATAGACAAGATTTGAAAGTCGGAAGGGTATTAGAATTACGAATATCAGAAGGAACAAAGTTCCATATGGAAGAGGATCGGATTATGAAAGATCTGTCGAAAGATGCAGTTAGATGGGGCGTAATATACAAATCAGAAGGCCGCTGCAAGGTTGCGGGAATGGATTGAGGGTTTGAATAATAAGAGATCAGAGATGTATGATGGACGGCGAGATCGGTAAAGCCACTTTAACTCTTCGTAGAATCGAGCGATAGAGGTGCTCTTGGAGATCCCAAAGATATATCGAATAAGCAATTGAATAACCGTTTTAGATTGTCTTCAAGATCTCCAGAGACACCCCCATACACCGTACAGCAATTGTCAAAGTGGGGAAATATCAGGGAGGAGATCAGAAGCTTATGTGTTTCAAGAGGAAAGAGGTCAAGGAGTCCATTTAATCGCTTTAAAGTGACGAACTAGCGGAGGGAGATGTCAGAAATATGGTTTTAGGGTTTTTATTGTGCTGTATCAGTCACTTGTCAGTGGTCACTAGTTGTTAATCACATCATATCATAGCTCGTGTTAATTATATCAGTTAGAATGTTGAATATTTGTGAGTAAAGAATGTCTAATTCATTTTTAAAGCCAATGCTTCTAAAAAGTTTTTCGTCTAGGTGATTTAAAATTATTTTCTAGCAGCATCTCGCGGACCCCTTGCACATCATCTGCGGACACACACACATATATATATATATATTATTATAATTATATATATATATATATATATGTAATTTTTTTTTTACACCAAAAAGTAGAGAATTATCTATAAATATAAAAGTATATTCTATTCAATAATATTTTATACGGTATGAGAATGTCAGCTAAAAACATCTGAAATAATATTAAACTGAAAAAGGTGCTCATTGAAACATATCTTCTAGCAGGATCGGAAAATCCGAATTAAACCACATTACCGACATTAAAAATGATTCGGGTATTAAGGAAAACTGGAAAAAACATTAGGATAAAGTTGAAAACATGGAAAACATAGAACATAAATACCTTTTTATTTATAGAACATCTACAAATTTTTTTTTCCAACGATATATTTTTTCTTTTTTTCAGAGTTTCAAGATATATACATTCTATATAATATTTATTTAAAATTGTTTTAGCTGAAGAACTTTTTAATTTTATAATTTATATTTTTATATTTTCACTTGAATATAAATTTTACAGTTTAGATATTAGCTTAAAGATTTTATCCTATAGTAATGATAAAATACTAAATTGTTTAAATTTACATAGATAGCATTTTCGGCACTAAATACAATAAATCATCTACCTACACCTCGCCGTATCTACACTCGGATAAACATACCAGTCTGTGCAGCACAATCTGATATTAAAGGGAGTTTAATTATACATTGATTTAAGCAGTTAATTTTAGCCGAAACCGTAACTGGAGGGGTTTAAAAAAAAAAAAAATTGTAAGATTAAACTTTCGGTGAGTCGATTTTGGTAAAATAATACTGAAATATCGGTGACATATTATACTTAGCTTAAATATTAATTTCATTTTCGAGTAACAACCGCATCCGACACACTAAATGTCAGTGACTCATCAGTGAGCAAATACATTCCATATAGATGACAAGTAGCGTTGTGCTACAATATTAAGAATTAATATGATATTAATTATTAGTCTTGAAATCCGAAAGGTCGAGCAATAAATAATAAAAAGTAACTGGAAGAATCAAATACTTTAAGAACTAGAAAAGAAATTTCACCTTAAAAAAAAACTGAGTCACTGAATTAAAACTATTTTAATCGATTGCCATTCTGAAACTAATCAGTTGATATCAAAGCCAAAACGTTGAGATCGTCATTGGAAGCCCTGTTATTTTTTTTTGCAAATTTTCGAAAATATGGGTGCAGTAAAATTCATTCTTTGGTTTCTAATTATCTTTAAACTTCAAGGGGAGGGGGGAAGATAATTTTATTTTATTTATTTCTTTTTTATATGAGAATATGTGATTTATTTTTATAGAATCTACAAAATTAAAGGTACTTTAGAAGAAGAGAATTTAAAATATCAGCATCTGAGCCCTGTCAGACAATTCAAAACAAATTGAAACCAACATGGTATTAAAGTTCATTAAATTTAAAATCGATTTATCGAGTTATATAGCCGTTGTTGAGAAAGTCGAAAAATGTGCAAAATCCACTGTATAAAGTGGCTCTTCTGGTAAGTCGATTTTGATGAAAAAGTTACAGTAACGAACGCATAAAATAGTTGTCTTAAATATGTAATTTCCGTTTCGAACGGCTTTTCGTTTTTGCGCTAGACTTACCGCACATAACACACAGACCTTTTGGAGGGCGGGGTGGCCAAGTGGGTGCCCAGCCACTACAGATGACCTAAAACTTGTGAAACCAAACAATTACGAGCTCGAGTCTCTCGAGTGCTGGGAGGCTTTTGTCTCGGCATTTATCCCCCGCCTTCACCTGCTGGCCCGAAAAAACCCATAATAGCCTTCAAAGCCGAGGAAGAGTAAAAAACAAATATAAAATACACAGACCTTTATTCAGGACTTGGTCATTTGGATTCAGGGGACTCTAATACGTGTATTTCATAATTGTAATACTTTCCCTTACTATATATTTCATTTATATGTGAAATAATTGAAAGTAAACAACATGTTAAAATTAGTAATAATTTATAGTATTATGCTCCTTAATTAAAAAATTATTAATGGAATCATCCCCACTTATGCTATCGTGAAAGTATACTATCGCCTTTCACATGAACGTTTCCATCATTGTATAGCGAGCGCTTTAGAGTTATCAGGAATCTAACTAGCAAGTGACATGATAAACTGAACAAGTAAAGAATATCTTAGGATTTTTTTGAGACAAGCTTCTAAGAAAAGGATTCATAAATAAATTGTTTACATAAGTATATAAAAATTTCAGGAAGAATGAAACCCGAGATTTCAAGTTAAATCATTATTTCTGGGAGAGGAACTCTAAAGTCTTGAGCATAAGTCAACTACGGACAGAGATGGATACGGTTAAGGCGAATATCTCATCCGGAATCCAATAAATTAATCATGGACGTTCTTCCGTCACTGATATCCCTAGAAGCAATTCATACGCGAGGCATCTGTCAGCCCAAGCCAGGCTGCTACCTACATCTCGGAAGATATCTCAAAATATTTTAGCAGCGTTTCTGTTTTTATTATCTTACAATATAGATCGAATCCATTTTAATAAATAACATTTGGTAGACTGAATATTAACATGTTTGCAGCTACTAATAATATTTTAGTAGATTTAACTAGCTACTTAATTTTTATAACATTGTGAGCGTGTTTAAAATGGTGATCTATTTGTGAACTTTGTATTCATTTTATTTATACGTAATTTGTGCGATTAAAAATATATTTCAATATAAATAATATGATATTAGAATAATAACTTCTTTTAATAATTAATTAATTAGAAATTTTCATTGTTTTCAACATTTCAACAAGTTTTACTTCATTTTTATACCTTATTTTCTTAAATTACTAATATTGAAATGTTGGTTTAAGTACATTGGAATGACAGCTATATATTATACAAAAAGGGTTAAGTCATTATTTTCATCAGAGTTTTGAGCGAATTCAAATAAAAAAGTAATATTTTGTCTAAATTTGTTTGTCTATTAAACATCACTTTTAACTACTATGGCTAATCAGACGATGCTACAGTGGAAGTCTCAAATCTTGCCAATCCAGGTTTAATTAGGAAAGAGATTTTTAACGAGTACCTGATATCGCACAGGCTACCAGACGACTACCTTTTTACGTCCCCGATGAAGAACTACATAACTAAGGATTTTTACTCCAATTAAAAAATCCTAGGACCGCCTGCGGGTTTGAACCCGTGACCTTTGACATAGAAGGCCGTTATTCGTGCTACAGGTGTTCCCCTAAAAATTTGTATTTTTATGTCTCTAAATTTATATTAGAATAAGCCACAATTAGAATTATGAGATAACAAAATTATTCATGAATAAACAAATAAATAGACATGATTTAAAATGATTTACTTTACATTCCAAGACTTACGCCCTTTTGCCAAAACACATATCAGGGATAAATGGTGTCTCTTTTATCTTTTTTAGTAATTTACAAGTAATAAGTAAACTATTTCAAAGCGATAATAGGTTACAAATTTATATATCATTGAGGATTAACTATTAAATTTAAAAATAATATTGTGTTAGCCAGAGGGTAGTATTTCATTCAGTATTCAGTAAACATAATGGCTTCCAGACATCTATCCCACCAGATTCTCATCCGCCCACACTCTGCAGCGTTTTTATATTTCAAATTCGTCGCGGAAAGAAGGATGAGAATACAAAGAAGGGAACTGAAAATTAATAAAGTAATTACAAGAGCAGAAACTTGTTTACTAATAAAAATATTGGTTTCGGGGGAAAAACAAATCTTATTTCACTTAATAAAAAATTTTCCTAAACGCAATTGGAATTAACAGTGAAATGCACCACACACGCGTCCTTCACATACATTCCTTTCTAATGACGTATGCTACCAGATTTAACTGTTGTGTGACACCAATAAATTGAATCAACGCTTTCTAAAAAAGGAATCAACTGTTTAAAAGCAGCAAATTATTATATTATCTCTAATTTGTAAATAAAAAACTTCAAACTTCGTATTATTAATAGCTAAACAGTCTAAATAAAAAAATATATCATTATTTGAAGCCCAATCATACATCCAGAAACAGAATTAAACAGCGCGATATAAATAGATAGATGTTTAAACAATACGCGTAAGTTTCATTTTTCTTTAAAGTTTATCATTGAATATTGAAAATTTGAATACGTATATAATGAGATGGTTCAGATGACCGTGAATAAATAATATCCGAAAATAGCGAAAACTATTTTTTGTCAAGTCTCTGAACTTTACCTAACTTATAAACTAATGCAATGTTATAAGCCTTATTACTTGTTTCGTGTTTTTAAAAAATTATATATATGTATTTTTTTTCTTTCCAATAATTATTAGTTCATTTGGTCAAATAATGATTCATGCAAGACGTTACCAACTCACGATTTAAAAATATTAATTCCTTTTAAATTTTTATTTCCTGTTTTTCTGTACTCTAATTTATCCTAGGAATGAAGGTCTTACATTTCAGTTTTTTAAATATTATTTTTAAGACACTAGTCCCAGAACAAATGAATAACCTATTGTTATTATAGTTAATAAATTAATTAAATAAAATCATAAATATGTCGTAGTTGGCAATAGTCGAATAGGATATTTCCCTCGATTCGAAGGCAATATTTCCTTTGCTTCTTTCTCTATCAAGTCATCAATTTAAATTAACAATCCATACTCAGGAAACCAGAGCCCGTCCGTCTTTCCGAACTCTATACTCCTTCCCATAGAACCAACAAATATGAATGTTCCTTCTTAGTCCGATCTGTATTCACTATTCCGATACTTTTTTCTGGAATACTCTTCCATCAAACATCCGCCATGCTCTTTCCCAATCTTCATCCAAATCTCTCCTTTTTCAACACCTTCTTGTTTCCCAACGAGATTTGAGTATAGCGATTAAAGTGGTGTGAAAAATGTCTAAATTTTATGACATAAATGATAGTAAAATTGATAATAATTTTATTTTCATTTGTATTTGTTATTATTCTAATATTTTTGTTTGTTTTTTTAAATCTATGTTACATTTAGATATTATTGTAATGTATTTTTTATTTATTTCTCTTTTTATTACCCAATTAATTGTATATATTAATAGTATTCATTAATTTATTAGTATTATCATTTTTTATTTTTTTGTTTTGTGTTCTTTAAATGTAATGATTAATGATGATTGATGTAATGATTCAGTAATCTTAATGATCCTTATTTTTCTTGTACTAGTCCCAAAATAAAGGTCTTTTCTTCATTCATTCATTCATTGTTATTTAAATACGGTCATATATAAGAAGTTTACAAACCAAAACTAATCTATTTTCATGTAAATTTTCCTTGTAAATAATAGATTTTTCATTTCAAGAAAAGCAGTTATGGATGCATTTTCAATCCGTTTTATAACTACCATAACATGATTTCAAACACAGACACACATTTATATATAGAACCATTCAATGAAGCTACAAGAAATTACATCTACACTCAAGATAATTTCGTCACACAAAATCAACTTAGTATTAATATCAGTTTTTACGACTGTTTTACTGTCATTCAATACTCATTAAACGAATTAATACATAAAAAAAGTTTAAAAACAATCTGCAATATCTGATTTATAAAGACCTTAATTCTTCAGACAATAATTTAAAACTTGAACAAATACCAGCTTGAAATATACATATGTTACATAAGGTAAAACAATTTTACTCACGTATTTGAAGAAGGAAACCATCGAAAAAAATTAAGGAAAAAAATACTGCTTACCTGAAAATAAAAAAATATAAATTAGATAATAAATAAATAAATACATTAAAATATTTAGTGAGTTTTGGTTTTCCAGACCTTAAGGGTATAAGATAAAAATGGCAAGTAGCAGAGGCTCTAAAACATTTGAATTGTGACCTCTATGTTTTCAACAAATGAACACAATAGTTTTTATAGTATTTATAATGCATTAATAATAATGTACTTATAATAATTTATAATGAATATGATAAAAAAGGAATGTTTTCGAATAGCTAAAATTCAAGCTACCAAAAATATTAATTTGCGACATTAGTAGCTTTTCTGACAGCGTCATTATCAAACTTCTAGATATATCATAATTTTTTTTTTATATTGAAATTATAATGAAGGATATGATAGTTCGAATGGCGATTAAAATTATTATAAATAGTAAAAACACTATTTAGGAGAGAAAAAAAATTATATAATAGTATTTTGTTTAAATATTAAATTGTTTTATATGAAAAAAAAAAACAAAAAAACACGAACAATCACATTCTTCAATACAATCACAAGGTCAATGCTTAATATTCCAATTGTATATATCATTAAGTACATCACATTTTATAAAATATGAATAAAATTATTTGAATTAAAACGTTAACAAAACAAATTTAAAAATAGCTCAACTCTCTTCTAGATCAAGATAAAATCTTACAGTTTCAGAATTCTTAATTTTATTTTTGTTTTTCACAATATTTTGGCATGTAGAATCATCGAAAAAATTTGCTAAAAATCAGTGACACGGTGTAATTAATAAAAATAAAATTAGAGGTCACATGTGGTATGTTATGAAATGGCATAACAGCATTCTATGCCTAAGGTTCCGGGTTCAAACCCGCAGGTGGCCCTAGGATTTTTCAATGGGAGTAAAAAATCCTTAGTTATGCTGTCCTTCAAAATTAGTTAAGTTTATTTGTTTGTTATTTTAAGCTAAAGTACAGATAACGCAAGATACAAGAAAACTTTATACTAAAGAAATAACAACGGTTCCTATTTTATTCGGTTTATTTCCATTTTATATTTCAAATGAACTATTTAAATTACATTTTATAAGTTAAATTAACTTTCCATCGGAATCCCATTAGTTTGCAGTAAAACATCTGTTTTCATGAAATAGTATTGGATTTGAAATAATTAATAAAAATTTTGGTTTAAAGATTTATAACAACTTATTATTTATGTTAACAACATAGTTACGATTCAGTGCGTAATATTGTTTTAAAATCTTGGGGACTAAATGGAAGAATATAACTTGGACGATCATATACAATTGACTACCTCCCTCTTTATCAATAATATATATTCATAATTTTATGGGCTTACAACAACTGAATATTAATTCGCAGGATTAACTTTTCCCCCCGAAAAGTTCGAACCCGAAGGTTCGATGCCGAAACCACCAAACTCCGCCTCCACAGATTCGTCTAATATTCGCCGTTCAAGCCAATGCCTCCGAGATCAGACTTTACTTCATCAGACGCAATCCTCCCATCGACGCTTAGGCCTACCAGTCGGATCAGCGAATACCAACATTCTCGGAATCCGTTAGACACCGAGCCCAACAACTTTACTCGCCTATTTGAGTCTCCGCGATGCTATTCACAGGGTATAAGCAATTCTGCGTAGTTCAACCTTCTAAACTCCCCAGTGGCCTCATCTCTCTTCAGACCAAATATATACGTTTATATTACTACTTATATTTCAGGAATAATTTTCTTAAGACTTGGTTACGGTTAATATATATTTTTCCCATGTAAAGAAAAGCTAAATTGTAATTTACTTTACTTATAAACACTTCAGAAAAAAATGCCCTAAACGATAGAGGAAACCGTATCAAAATAAATTATATAAGCAGGACTTCCAAGAGAAAAAATCATATAGCCCTTCACTAAGGAAAACAAAGATTAATTCTCCCTTATTAAAAAAAATTATAGATCATAGATATTTCTACTGAGTTTATGGAAGGACAAAGTCGACAGAAAATAAGGTTTTCAAACGTAACTTTTTTTATTTAAACCAATACAGCTGTTAAACTGTAGGCCCTAGCGATAAATGTCGTATAACAAATAATATTCTCCACTAAATTTCTTCTAAAGGAAAATGGAACTGTCGGAAAATTGTAAATCTTACCAACACCTAAAAAATGCGTGTCGCATAGTGATTTTTTTATTTAAACTAATATAATTATTTAACAATAGATTCTAGCGTGTATTGTAATATACCCCCTCCTCCCAAAAAAAAAAAAACTGGTGCACGCAAAACACGACTTTCAATTACCTCCGTTATTTATATCAATTTAAGAATTTTTAAATAAGTTTAGAAACGAAAATAGATTATAAAAGAATTATTTACATTGGATTTTAATAGACACATGTGTTTTATTAAATACTCTATTATATTATTATTTACGACAATCATTTTGTTTATTGGCTTTTCATCACTCTTTAACTATTACAATATTATGTTTAAGTTTTTTTTCTAAAATCTTTAGCAATCCAACGATATATCATACATGTACGTGAGTATATCACTGTTCTTATGTTCAAAAAGAAAAAAATTACATTAAACATATTTTTTTGCAATTTCCTCATTTAGTTTTTCACCTGTGTTATTTAATATAGCTTTAGAATATGTCATAGAAAAGGTGATGTGTACCGAGAAAGGCTTAAATATGGGTGACAAGATTGCGGTTTTGGGGTATGCCGATGATCTGGTACTGCTAGGTGAAGACACGGAAACCATACAACTAAAAACAAGTGTGTTAATAAAAACCGGTAAAGAAATAGGACTCGAATTAAATACCGATAAGACGAAATATATGATTAGTAGCAGAAACGGTGTCGATCTTGGTGATGTTGATGTATCAGGTCATACTTTTGAACACGTAGAGAAATTCAAGTATTTAGGTTCAATAATAACTAGAAAAAATGAAATCCAGGAAGAAATAAAGTCCCGGTTAAAGGTGGGAAATGCGTGTTGATATTCAGTTGATAAGTTACTTAGTTCGCGGCTTCTATCTAAAAACTTAAAGATTAGAATTTATAAAACTATTATTCTTCCAACGGTTCTTTACGGATGTGAAACGTGGCCGCTTACTTTGAAGGATGAACAACGGCTTAAGGTTTTCGAAAATAAGGTATTGCTTAAAATATTTGGTCCGAAGAGAGATGAGGCCACTGGGGAGTTTAGAAGGTTGCACAACGCGGAATTGCGGAACTTGTATCCTGTGAATATAATTGAGCTGATTGCATCGCGGAGACTCAAATGAGCGAGTAAAGTTGTTGGGCTCGATGACGAGCGGATTCCGAGAAAGTTGGTATTTGCTGATCCGACTGGTAAGCGTCCGATAGGTAGGCCGAAGCGGAGATGGGAGGATTGCGTTAAGGCTGATCTCGGGGGTTTGGGCTTGAATGGTGAACATTGGACGAGTCTGTGTAGGCGGAATTTGGTGGTATCGGCATCGAACCTTCGGGTTCGCTAAGCCTATTATTATTATTATTTCTCATTTAGTTGGATATTGAATTCGTTCAACTTATATATTCACCCGTTTTTTAACAATGCTAATTAGATCATATGGTAAATTTTATAAAATCAACAAACTTAACAAGTACTTTAGAGAAAGAAATTTTAAAATATAGGCATTTAAGCCCTGTCAGACTATTTCAATCACAATGAAACCTACATGATATTAAAGCCTACAAAATTTTACGTCGATATAGGGAGTTTTATCAAAATGCGTGTTATAAAGTGGCTCTTCTGGTTAGCTGATTTTGATGATAAAGATTTTGTGACATCTCGGGGGTATAGTTGTCTCAAATATGAAATATAAGTTTCATAGGACATTTCGTTTACGCGCTGATTTTACAACACACAGACACAGACCTTTATGCCGGACTTGGTCATTTGTACTCAGGGTCTATAGAACGTGTATTTCTGTTGAAAACTGGAATTCGAAAAATTTCCATATATATGTAAGTGAAAGTAAAAATCACTGCATTTCTGGCAAGGAAATTGTCGTCAAAATTTTTTTCGTGCAACACCAACAGAAATAGAGCGTGTCAAAAAGCGCCAATAATAATGTAACAAAAAAAATTATCCCCTCCACCCTCAAAATTTGTTTCAAGATATATGAACCAAAATAACGAATAATAAAATCCGTCAATTAGAATTATAATTCGCAAGATAATTAAAGTCCAAACAACAAAAAATAAATAAAATAATAAAATCACTGAAACCGGTTATGAAACAGCAGATATAGCGTTTGAAATAAGCAGTGATGATTGGTCATTTTCTCTTTAATTATTTTTTTCATTTTATATAAGTTCATTGCCTATAAACACCTATTTAAACTAAGATACCCTAATATAGTTATTTGGAAATAACAAACCCCAGTGTAATAATTTGCCGTGTTATTCTTCCATTTAAAACAATATAGTTCCAAAACATTAGGTTCTTTCGGTTGGAATGCTAACGATTTTAGAAAAATTATTATTTTATACACAAAGCTATAAAACGTAATGCAGAAAGATGAAAAGGGCATTATTGTAAATAATAATTTCTATTTTTTATATTATTTAAACTAGAATATATGATTCTAACGAAACCTGAATATAAATGTTTAAATTTCGTTTAACTATACTCGTATATTCATTTAATAGTTCTCTAATTGATTTTACCAACCGTGGTGAAAGCGTGTGTTGCCCGCGCCAGATTTTTTTGTTATTATTATAAAAATCAGGGCACAGAATTAATAAAAATAATTGCTTTTGCCAATCCTCAACAAAACCAATATGTATCATACATAATATGATAAACCAAATATATATCTTTGTAATGAACTTTGTTTAAAATACATAACGAGCAAAATTTATTACATATTGATGGGAATGTTCTCATCACAATAATAATGCAAAAATGTTTTATCGTCAATATGAGCGCAAAGAGCAAAAAATGATCCAACAGTCTGAAATGTGAGATCAAACACATTTTTTTGTGATACGAAAAAGAGTTTCCAAGATAAAAGAAAATTAAAAACGCTTTCGAAGAGAGGAAGGGTTAGAGCAACACAGGAAGTGAGTAAAAAAAGGAAGGCAAATGGGAAAATATAAAGGGTTCAATTAAGAAAAGCTAATATTCGTATAGTAGAAGTTCAAGGAAAATAAAGTCAATTATTACCTATCATAAGACTTGAGGCAGAGCATTTACCTTTGATGGAAAAATAGGTCAAAATGTCATTCAGATATTGAATATTATTTTTAGCTTTCAGTTTATTAGATAATAAACTGGCGTTATTTATTTCTATCAGATGTCTATTACTAGAACAAAATTTAAAAAAAAGTTATAACCATTCAAGAAAATAAGCAGCACATTCCATTGACCAAGTTCAGGAAGTCTAAGTACAGGTACTCATATTTTTTTTCTTATTCTTTTTTTAGGCCTTTCCCTCAAAATGTTAAGTTTTACGTTACAAGAAACGTAGAATTCAAATTTCGAAACAAGAGATAATCCGCGTGTCAGCCGCAACTAAAATTATTAATCCGATTTAAGCATATCACGACCTTTACAGGTCCACTCCACAATGATCCTCGAAATTCGGTGCTAATATTACACTTTTTATTTCAAAATGGCCGATTAAATATGTTAAACGTACCATACTAGGTTTCAAATATTGATAAAGAAAACAATATTTTGGAAACAGTGTAGAGAAAATTACTGGTTTATTTATAGCAGTGGATCAAAACTGGTGGTCCGCGAGATTTTAATATAAAATGTTAGTAAAGCCTTGGCTTTTAATAAAAACCACACGCTCTACACTGGCAAATTTTAAATTTTACATGATAAGATTGTGTTTACTGGCAAGGATCATTTTCTAACATTTCTAATATAATGAGCTTAAATAACAGATGTATCATAAAAGATAATTAATTATATTTGATTTATTTATGAGTTTTCGAACAAATACCTTATTCTATAAGTTTTAATTTATTGATTTATTTATTTTTTTTTTAATTGTAATTTACAACTGTATTGAAGAACACAATAAGTAAATATAAGGAATGAAAAAAAAAAATGTCATGAAAATGTCTTGAGAAAGAACTACCCATTGGTAGCACTTCACTATTTTAACTCAGTAGGTCCCGAGGCCACCTTCTTTTCAGTCGCCTTGGAGGATTATCTGGGATATCTAAGGAAGATAAATTACGGACAAGTGAATTTGTATGGGCAGGGAGTTTAGAATGAAAAGAGGAGTATCTATCACGGGCTATATCTGCAACAAATGGGATATTAAGGTCATTATGAATGAGTTGATTTGTAACAAAATAAGGAGCATTCAGGATTTTTCGAAGGATTTTGGATTGTAAGGACTGGATGCGGGAGGAATTAGATGGTTTCGTAGAGCCCCAAAGCTCGATTCCATACGTCCAAATAGGTCTGATAATAGCGATGTAAATGAGTCTTTTGTAATATACTGGAAGTTTTGAACGTTTGTCTAGTAAGTGTTGTAGTAATCGATATCTTCGAGCAGTTTCTTGTCGTTTCAGTCTTGTGTGAGGAATCCAAGTAAGGCGCTTGTCAAGATGGAGACCTAGGTATCGGATTTGCTCAACAGGAGTAAGGGTAATGTTATTAAAGGATACTGGGGGGGCAGGAACTCATCGGTTTGCGACGAAGGGTAAAGGTGATTTGGTGGGATTTTTAAATTTTAGGTTATTTTTTTCACTCAAGTTTATTTAATGCTACTGTGGGACGATCGGACGATATTGAAATAGAAGTCCTAAATTTTGTTCATTCACGGTTTATTAGGATGGGAATCTTATACGAGGAATTGACTTAGCACAGCTTCTGGACCATTATTTTACGTTCTCTATGAAGGCCAGCATAGCGAAGGATTTTTCATCCCTTTAAAAAATTATAGCACCATCTGCCAGGTTTAACAGTAACTTTTAATTGTTTATTTTTTGAAGTAAACTGCAAGTTCCTAGTTCTTTTTCCTTTATTTCTATTTTCCCTACTTAGGTTACTACTACAGCGTTTCGTTAGACATAAGTCGCATGCAATGTACGTGATACGATGTAGAAGATTTGGGAGTCCTTGCCATTTGTATGTAATGATTGTATGAAGGGGTCCGCGAAAATTTTTGTTGGGAACCACTGATTTATAGAGTTGAAGGTAAATTTCATTTGGGAAAAGTTGAAATAAGTGCGCATATAACTATAAAACGCGATTTTCGGGTAATATTTTTGTACGAGTTTAAACTCGGCCATTCAGCAGCTGAGGCCCTAGAAACATTTGCA
Source organism: Piezodorus guildinii (assembly GCA_023052935.1). NCBI lineage: Eukaryota > Metazoa > Arthropoda > Insecta > Hemiptera > Pentatomidae > Piezodorus > Piezodorus guildinii. Next base: position 38,667,021 of record CM041297.1, on the reverse strand, counting down.
AGGCGTTTGGGAAAGGGGTGTTAATGAACGGACCATTCGCCGTTGGTTTGCTAAGTTTTCAACTGGGGATACCGACTTGGAAAACTTGCCCCGAGGAAGACCTCCGTCCGTAATAGACAACGATGTCCTGAAACATACAGTAGAAGGAAACCACTACCAAACAGTTAAAGGACTCTCAGCACAACTAAATGCAAGTGCATCTACCGTTTCCAGACACTTAATGTGTATTGGGAAAATAAAAAAGTACGATACATGGGTACCTCATACATGAGCGGCAGCAAGACCCCAAGTTTTAAAACATACCGTGCAAAAATTGAAAGAACTACGAAGTTCTTTCGCACCCACCATATTTTCCCGACTTGTCTCCAACAGATTACCACTTGTTCAGGAATTTAGACAACTTCGTAACGGAAAACTTTTTGAAAATGATGATCAAGTGAAAAGTGCGTTTTCAGATTTTGTTTTACTTCAAAGCTCAGAGTTTTTCAGTTCGGGGATAAAAAAAGTGTCAAGTTGGGAAAAACGTGTAAAAAAGAAGGTAAATACTTCGAATAAAATTATCTTGTTTTCATGTCGTATTTTTAATAAAAATCCTTTACCTTGAAAACGGACATTTCATGTGACACAACCCAATAAAAAAATGAATTAATTAGATTGCTTGTAATAATCCTCCTTAATAGACCTGATTCTTGGTTAAAAGACATATTTTCATTATTAGCAAATATTTTATAATTTTAAAATTCATTTAAAATAATACGGGATAATAAACAATTGTGTAATAATTTGCTGCGTTGTTTGTAATATAATATTCTAATTAGAAATTCTAATTGCATCGGTCAGTACTAAAACCAGTTTGATGACTGAGTTTTAAAACTTATGAAATTGAACACTCCATGGTATTGCATTTCATATGCACCTAATAGCCTAGAAAGGAGACTAGACATAGGTTAAGAACTAAAGCGTTTTACGTCAGATTAAGGCGTCTGGATGGCCTGAGTGGATTCATAAGCATCAACTCAAGAGCTCTAGCATGAATAAGCAAAGAAGCAAACAAGGTTCTATGGCGCTAAGTAGTTGGGCGAGCTATAAGCACCTCCAAATTGTTAGTTTACACAACTTTACAACACCTCTTTAGCTACGGGAACTAATAAAATTAACTCACGCCATCCGTTGTCATAATTATTGATATATAAGAAATAAACAGCCCGTAAACAAATTTAAGTTAATAAATAAATGTACAAAAATATGTTTAAGTTAATTGGGCCCTGAACTATAGTTCGATAATATTGTAAGGGGTAGGATTTGATTCGAATAGACAATAAGATCAAAAAAAAAATTTTTTTGTAATATTTATTGAGATATATTAGTTCTTTCTAGATGAACAGTGGTAATGGTGATATAAGATCACATTCATACAATATATACAGAAAATAATGATAAAGTCAAATTACATAAAATAGAAAATAAATAAATTCATAAGTATATAAAAAAAAAAAAAAAAATCATACACACAATCATATCTATATACAATATTTACAATCTGCTGAAGGAACCCCAGACTGGGCTATTCCCTCCACTTGTAGAGAAAAAAGCAGAATCCAAGAGATCCCAGCGCCTCTCTCTCAGCCATGTCAGAGCCAGTGGAAGCCGACTTAGGGCGCAATAGCCACAAACATAGAGATTATGAGTGGAGGATCAGACTAGCGTTAGAACTCCAGTCGAAATGTTTTTACAAATCGTCGCAGGGCCACTGCCGTTTCAATCTTCGAGGAGGATGGAGGAGCGTGGAGCTGGGTAGGGATTGGGCTAAAGGGTTAGGATGATAAATAAGGTTCTGATGGAATTTAGAAAATTTGCATGGTACCAGGTCTAAAATAAATGGAATATTAAGGTCGTGGTGTTAAGTACAGTTGGTATGATAATAAGGAGCATTAACTATAAGGACTTCGGATTGGAAAGATTGGATGCGTTTGATTTTTAGCTGTCCACCACAGTTCAAGTCCGTAGGTCCATAGAGGTTTCAGTATTGTCTAGTATATTAGTAATTTGTTGTCGACTGTAAGAAGAGATCTTTTCTTTTAAGTCTTGTATGCGGGTTCCAAGTCAATCTTTTATCTAGTAGAAAGCCAAGATACCGGACTGTGTCTGAGGAAGGAATCGGTAGGAAGTTGATGGGCGGATGGATCAAGTACATGAGATAAGAAACAAAAGACGATTGTTATATTAAAAAAAAATATTCTCTATTAAATTTCTGATGAGGAAACTACTATTTTAAAGGCATGTTTTCCATCCGAGGAATATCAACAGAGCTTGAGCGTATCAAATAGTTTTCGAGAGTAAAAAAAATACACAAAAGTGTTTACACTTAACATCTTCTTTAACTTTGGGTAACACTTGGTTCTGGAATTCCATCCCTATCTCTATACGCAAAGCATCATCTTTAAGTTATTTAAATTATTCATACATGACATCGGCCATTAATCTTTGGAATATATATATCAACACCAAGTTAATAATTAATACTACTGCTCTTATTCAAGGACCAATACAAATATATAAATATAAAAACTTAGTTTTATCTACAATTTTATTATTTTAGTAAGCAGCATAATAATACAATAGTAACTCTAAAAAAGGGAGTGTCTGGTCACTCAGGCATTTTAGGCAATGAGGGGGCTGATAGCCTCGCAAGAAGTTCTACTCAGTTACCTTCTACACCTGAACTGTGTGTGGAAAAGCCTCAGCAATGCTAAAGTTTGATCAAGGCGACTGCTGGCAATAGATTCAGGCAATACTGGAGCGATATTGGAAAGGAGCATCACTCTAAGATGTTTTTGGAAGGACCCTGCAAAGAGAGAAGTTGTGCACTACTCTCAATGGACAAGATAACTCTGAGGAGAGTGACAGGACTGTATACAGGACACTGTCAGCTTAATAAGCGCCTCCATAATATGGGGTTGGTGGCTTCACCTACTTGCAGATTCTGCAAGAAAGAAGATGAAACTGCATATCATGTGATGTGCAGTTGTCCAGAAAATGCCAGGATACGGTTTTAACATTTTGGCAACGACCGTATAATAGATCCCAAGTTGACACCAAGGCAATAGGCCTGTATTAACAGGAGAATGGACGGCGCACAATAAGCCTAATAAGAGGCTGCAGTTCATAAGATATGTCGGAGGAAAAAAAAAACTCTATTTAAATAGACTTTTTCTTTTTTACCCAGTCAAATATCCAACGTTAATAACTATGTCATATAAGTATAAATCTATATTTGTTTTTAATGTTCTCTCTTTGTCATGTTTTTTTGACACGAGACTTTTTTTTGTCTGTATAATCATTCTTAGAGGACTTAAAAGCCACGAATAAAATTTGCTTAGAAACAAAAAACAACTATAAATCCTACCTAACCCAGAGAAACATCCATGTCAAAAAACAAAAAGAACTAACTTCAGAAAATAAAGATTCACTAGAAACCGATCAAATTGTATCGATCACAACTACTGCTCCATGCCCCACTCCATTCTAAATTTAGTGAAAGTAAAAACTTATATTGACATTTTTAATAATGCACAAAATTTATCTTAAAGTTTGATTAACTATAATTTTAACAGTACAATAAGAAGCAAGGCTGGGAGTGAAGCAGGTTGAGTAAGGCTCATTATTTTCCTTTTGTCCCCCAGCGACACCATTTGTCCAAGCCTACGGACCCAGGGGCTATAAATCCCATGAAATATTAATGAAATCTTTGTCACCAGATGGAGTAAGTAAATGCGAAAAGCTGAATTAGAAGAGATGGCTGGCTAGAATGGAGATTATTGAGCCGGAGAGGGAGCCTTGAGGAATGCCGGCAATAATGGCCGCTGTCTCAAATTCCTTCACCACCTCCTTTTATATCTTATAATTTCTATCGCTATTCTCTATCTACTTGTTTACATTAGCACCACTCGAGGATCCTATCCTACATTAAAATTTAATATCCTTCCATAGGAATAAACCATACCGTATCCTTATTTTCTATCTCGACTCACAGCAATGCAGTATACCGTCAGAGTTTAACGCCGTTTATCTCATCCAGTAGATTTTTACATTTTTTTTACTCGCCTAAACCCTAACTGTAAAATAATATTAAAAACCATATTATCTCCTTCAGGATGGTAAAAATAAAAAAATGCCAAGAGGGCCTGCTTGCATGCTTAGTAGCTCCACTATGTGTTTTTTTTTTTACAACGAAGAGGAATGTTTATTTTCAATGTTGGTATTATACCTTTGATGTGCACAAACACGTTATAAAAAATCAAAGGGTACATGGTAAATCTGATATATGATAAAAGTTTACATGACAGTACACGCATGGTAAATCTGCCTCCGTGGCTTTTTTAATTCAAACTTGTGGGATCAGTTTGGTGTCAAATAAAAATAATTAACCTACATTTTTAGCTTTTTGATTCAAACTGTTTTCGAGATTTTTTGAAAAACCTCTTCTTTTTTTCGATTTTATTATTTTTTTAGCAGTAACATTTGAAATTAATTAATGATGATTTTTTTCCACGATTCTTAGAAGTCAAAAAAAAAAAAAAAAAAAAAAAAAAAAAAGATCATGATTCTTAAACAAAAAGCCGATTTTTAGCGGAAGAAAGAAAATAAAATAATATATATATATATATATATATATATATATATATATATATATACACATATACACACACATACATATTTTAACATTTTCGAAAGTTTTTAATCTCGGATTTTTATTCTATATACAGGAATGTTTCAAGTTTTTTGAAGTGGTGGAATAATATGAAAAAAAAAAGCCACTATCAATCATTTCTTTTAAGATCTCGCTTGTTCAGGTAGTCGCTTTGGTTTTCTCAAACGAGGAAGTATTTTGGGTCAAAAAATAATTTTCCACACATTTATCAATAATCTGAAAACAATAAGTTTCTTAAAACGGAATATTTAAGAAAAAAAATGAATTTTTAAATTTTTTCATACTGTTTTAGCACTTTAAAAAATCGAATTCTTGAGTCTGTTGAGAATCTGGAATTAGAATTACTCGGCTATACCCTTTAGTAACACTTAGATATTTTTTTAAGATAAGCGACTAACTAATCTTGTGATCTACTTTACAAAGGAAATTACTTCCAAAAAATTAATTAGAGTTAACAAGATTTTTTTTTTCTTTATTCCTTACAAGGACGATGAAAACAGAGACCGCCTTACATTACAGCTTTTAACATTTTCTTTCCCGAAGGATATATTGCAAATATAAATAATAATAAACCGGAGATCCTCCTATCCCGAAATATGTTTTATATCATAGCTCCAGGGTATAAAAGCACACGGACTCATATATAAAAGAAAGGAGGTAGATTGGGGGGTGCGTGGCGGGATGGTATTACAGAACCTCCCGCTTATCTCTCCTCTACAGTTCCGTCTACCGGTTTGCGCCTCCTTTGGCCAATACCGCCTTCTATCCATAAAGCCTTCTTTGGATACGTGGATTTTCCAAGCAATAAGGTCATCTTTATGGCGAATATTTACCTGCAACTATGCGGGGCAGCAATGTAATAAGTTCCCTATATATGGGAAACAGCATGATTTTAAGTTACAGAAAAAATATATAATAAATTAACTACTTAATATGTGCACTCAAACCCTTCTTTGACAATCTTTAAGATTACTTCTGGTACATTAAGCTATAGACCAATATTTTAGTGAACTACTTTCAATAATGTACCTTTGCCATCGAAAAAAAAAAAAAAAAAAATGTTCCTCATAAAGCCATTAAAAGCCTTGGGTTCAGCAAATACAGATATTCATACTGTTTCTTAGCCAACGACCGTGCAATGAGATCATCTAAGAGGTGAGGTCATGCTCAGTCGCCATTTTTTTCCTTTCATAGTGGCTGGATGAGGCCTAGAGGGGTCTCCATGCTCTAAGTCGCCCAAAGGCCGAAATAACCTAATAAATAGTTTTAAAATAAAACTAGTGTTCTATCCACTAGAGCACACCACTACCCTAAGGAAAAAAATCACTATCCAAATATATTGAGGATGTATAGTCAACTGTAGAAATTATCGTAGGTAGAAATAATCGGGATTTATTAATATTTTAATATTGCCGACGTTTCGGTTCAAACTTGTGATCCATCGTCAGGGGATTACTGAGTCATGTTAAGCATAACCAACCAGCAAAATTAAAAAAAACTGACTCCCGATTATTTCTACCTACACTATCCAAATATTTGCGGCGCTTGGCAAAAAACATTAAATCCGAAAATCGTCTACTAAAGGGATCACTACCGATTTGAAAAAAAAAAATATGATGATTCTGAATTAAAAAATGTAGATAAGTGTCATTCCATTTGCTCTTTTTGTGAAGATTTTAAAAAACCAACAGCCAACTGTTGATGTACATTACAAAATCTGTTGTTCGTTATATCTCATCCCAATCTATTACTCTCCGAGGCGTTTGAAAATATGTCTAGTTGATCTGCTGATTTGAATTAGACGTTGAAGGTCTAACAATGAGTACTTCCTTCACAAGACATCATCAACCTTCCTTTTACTAATCATATTGTAATATATAGTTGCGAATTTCAATAAATAAATAATTTTTCATTATAACTTGAATCAAATTCTAGAAACTTGAAAATGTATACCTCAACAATAGAAACAAGAAGTGAAATAAAAGGCGTAGGGCGAATGCCTTCTTTTTTTTTTTTTTTAAGAACCCTTTCAAAGCGAAGGATCTGTTTCGAAGTGAAAATGAAATCCGTACCCATGTCGAGGATAGATGAAAAGTTAATCGCCTACCAAGCGTGGAGTCCATCTCACATTTTTGGAAGCGACCTCTCCTCCGTCAATGCTAAGAGGAACACGTCGTGTCGGATGGTTCGGTCACGGCGAATTCCTCGGGGTCACTGCCGCCGGAGAATGTAGGTCGCCGTACTCGTTCCTACGGAGCAAGGTCGCCGCTACTACAAGAGGTTTTACATCAATTATCTCAGTAGCCGGGCGGGAGGTCGTTGGCCGTCGATGGAGAGAGTTATCTCATACATCCAAAGGGGTCGCCATGGTCTACTTAGCAGTGGATGTAGGTCCGCAAGGAGTCCGATGTGAACGGGCTTGTATCGCGATAAGGGCGAGGCAACCTGAATACTAATCCCATATCCCGGCTTATCATATACGATAATATGTATAGCAATAAACGATCGGTATCTCCCCTGTGACCTTGAAGAAACTCAGGGAAAACGTGAAACTTTCTTTATGCTTTCAACATTCTAAATACTCTTGCTACTCTATATTCATGGAGAAATCAGGTCCGCGAATGCACACAACTTCCCTTAACTTTCTTACATGAAATAAATTTTAAAAGGTTACAATTAGCTGTTTAACAAAAAAATCTATACCTCTTCAGACCATTGGAAAGATCAATACATAAGAGATAAACCCGCTCAGCCACCCGTTCTTTTTAGTTTCACTTACCTATATATGAAATACAATATATAGTAATGAAAAGAGAATCGTGATCGTGAAAATTTTCGAATTCCAGTTTCAATCAAAAAACGCTTAAGAGTCACCAAATGACCAAGTCCCGCAAATAAGTTTGGGTGTGTGTGTGCGTAATAACTCCCGAGTGAAAGCGAAAAATCCTATGAAACTGAAATTCTATAGTTAAGACAACTATACGTCCGAGATGTTACAGAAACTTTTTCATCAAATTCAGCTAACAGAAGTGCCATTTTATACCATGCATTTTGCACCGTTTTGCGATTTTCTCAAAAACGACTCAAACGATTTTGATTAAACTCTATATATCAATGTAAAATTTGATGGGCTTTAATATGATGTAGGTTTCATTCTGATTTAAATAGTATCACAGGGCTTAAACGCCAACATTTTCTTCCTCTAAAGTACTTTTCGTTTCGTAGATACTAAAAAAATAACAATATCATAATAATATCAACGATAAAAAACAGGTAAATATATAAGTTGAACGAATTCGATCTTTAACTAAAGGAGAACATATTTCTTTAATGCAATTTTTCGTTTTGAACATTAGAACAGTAATTTAGATGTACAATATACCGTTGGAAAGCTAAAGATTTTAGAAAAAATATTATCTTAGACACAAGCTTGCATAAGTTAATAAACAGTGAAAAGAGCCTATAAAACTAACTGATTGCTATGTGAGATAATAATACAATAGATTTTATAATAAAACATACGTTCTATAGAAATTCAATTTAATTAATTCTTTATTATTTTCACTCATTTTTATCTCTAACTGTATTTGAAAATTCTTTAATAGATTTTAACAACGGTAATTGAAAGTCGTGTGCAGCCCGCACCAGATTTTCTGGTATTTTTTCCCTTTCTATTTCGGATACCAACATTATACAGCATGAGTAAAAGCATATATAATTGTCCTGCCACAGCCAGTTCGATTCCAGAATCTGGCGAGCAGTAATACAGTAACCACATGGGGCCACGCCCCTTCCAAATTTAGTAGCCAAGGAAGTAAATACCAAAATTTCGAATGAAAATTAAGTTTAAATGGAAACTAACAAAGCATTAATAAGAACAACTTAAGTTTATAAAGTTAATTCTATTGTACATCCATGACATTATTCTAGTATAATTATTTTTCTCAAATATTTGGATAGAAGTTTCATCAATCAAGTTTTAATCAATCTTTCCATCATTTCATATAATTAATCATTTCAAAAAAAATAAATAAATAAAGAACCTCATAAGAGGAAATATTGAAAATTCTTGTCAGACAACGTCAAAAAGAATAAAACATATTAAAAATATTAAAGACCATTGGTATTCAATAGATACATGTTTAATAGAAATGGCGCGATTTTCGAAAACACTGTAAACATGTGAAAAATATACAATAAAAATTGCATTTTCCGATAAAGAAGATTTTTGGTGAAAAAAGGTAACCATTTTAAATATACAATATGCATACAGGAACATGTACAATTCCGCGATACTTGGTTATTCTGGCGAGAGTTACTCTAAAACAGGAATTTAAAGTTTTCACAAAGAGAAAAAGAGAACAGGTTACAGCGACTTCACTACTAACTTCTATTTTCAGCAACAATTACACGTGTAACGCTTTCAAGTCATTACCATTGGTTTGAAAAATCTTTTATCTCGTATTTTCAAGTATAACAAAGAATAATAACCATTAAAAAGATATTTAACTATCACTTATAGCTGAAGAGTAAGTTTAACGCGCTAATTTTATTACCATGGCAGATAATGCAGTTTGTCTATTTTTTTCAAGTTGCTTTGCTAAATTCTTTCATGATCTATAACCCAAGAAATAAAATTTGAGAAACAAAAAATTATCATTATACAGCCGCAATAGAAGAATTAAGTAACAAAGACAATAAATACCATTCTTATTATAGCTGAAAAGTTAATCTATAATGATCATTACCTTTAAAATAGCTGTAATTATTAGCTTAAAAAAATATAAAGCAGAAACTTCGTTTTATAAAAATAAATAAAATAAACTTTATTCCATATTTACATTTGACAAATGTTACAATTTTGATGATCTCCTTACAATCAGAAAATATAACTTCGTTTTATACTCCTTTTCGAAAGTAGAATACTAATAAACCATTGTAAACAAAAGATTGTCAATTTTTTTTAAATGATGAATATTAACCACATTATTTTCTTCACAATTAAAATGAAAGTTGAAAGTAACACAAACCAATGTTTATTGTATTTAATCATAAGCGTTGAATTTGCCTTGTTTTCCTTGATAGACAATGTGTCTTTTAGATATGGGAAATAAACAAGTGATTTTTAAGTAATTGCATGGTAGTACCTCTGATTATGAATATATTGCTCTGAACCGAATATGTACTAGAAAAAGTTAACACCTGAACAAAAAAAAATTGTAAAAATATTAGCCTAAAACCTAAACAAGACATAATCATCAGCTTTTTTTTTTTTTTTTTGTATTGTTTTTTTAAGCAGATAGTCATTTTAAGCTATTATAATACAAAATAGGATCGGTTTTGAGAGCTAGGGAAGTGAAGTAATACGAAAAACACAACACCAGTGAAATTTTTTTTAAATCCATTATTTTTAATTTTGGACTGTACCAGGTATCATTCCTTCCATGAAAACTCCACTCCCACTCTAATCCATTAGTTTCAATCCTGGCTCCCTCTTCAATTCCTGATAATCCACCGAGGCGTCTGAAAAGAAATGGCCTCGAGACCTTCTTGTTTAACTCGCTAATAATAAAGAGTGCTGCCAAAGGGCAGTTTCTCTTCATTTTTTTTTTTCATGTCTTTTATCATCCATCAGTATATTTACTAGTTTATTTATTTATTTAGTTATAGAATGCCTCTACCCGTAAGGGTCATTGGCATATCTTTTTGTTTTATACCCTATTATAAAACTTAGTTCTTTTCAGAAACTGCATTAGGAATCCACGTCTTTTTCGTAGTCCTGGAGGATGTTACAAAGGGTTTCGCCCATATTTAACTGGTTTCTCAATGTGGTACATTCTTTACATTCTACCAGAATGTGTTTCACTATCTTTATGGCACCACATTTCGAGCATGTAGGAGCTTCTAAGCCACGAAGAAGGTAGCCGTGTGAGAACTCGCAATGTCCAATGATAAATTTACTAGTTGTATAGTAATATACAGTTGTAAATTCATACAAAAATAAAAAAAACCTATAAAGATCTAAATCAACGTTCGAAATTTCACTCCTGAGGATAGGTACTGTTCGAGATATTAATTCAAAATAGGATCGTTCGTAAACCTATATTTGTGTGTTTGCTAATAAAGGAGAAAAAAATAAAGGGATCACCGTGTAGCTAGCTATAGCAATTAGGTATGATAGACCAAATTCTATAAAATGCTTTATGGATTACCATTTATCATACTAATTAATATTTATTAACCCAGTTCCTTCGTAAAGGTTATTTCCAGAAGATCGCAGTGTATTTTACTTTAAAAATTCTTCCCTAGGGCTGGCTATTTAAAAAAAATGTATGTAACGTTTGTCTGTTTATTCGCTTAACGTTACTTTATGGTACAGTGGCTAATCGTACGATGCTACACTGAAATCCTAAATTTTTCCTATCCAAGTTTAATTTGGATAGGGATCATTAACGAGTAATTAACATCGCACAGGCTCGGGACTACCATATGTATACAACTTATAAGTATATATTAAGTGATAACCGTTTTATGGGTAAAACCGGAGACGATGAAGCCTATTTTGAAATAACCAAAATAGTATTTTTCAACACTATCAATCGCTAATAAATACAGAAAAAAATAAATCGGCTATGATAGAATAACTACATACATACTTCTCTCTCTAAATCATCTACCACCATATTATTACATTCATTTTGAGGCAGCGCACACTATGTACACACTCAATTTGTCTAGTAGGATCCCAGCAAGACTTTTTTCCTTATTTTAGCGGCGGGGTCGAAAAACTCTTCAGGGTCTGCCGGTAGGGTAACTGACCTCTTACTGGGTCGGGGAAACCTGGACCTTGAAGATCGCGAGCCGAATGTCCCCTTCTGGAATACGTAAACTCTTATCAGGACGGAATACCCGAAGAAGGAGAATTTCGCACCGCAAAAGGGCAGACTTAATAAGGACGAAGAGACTAAAGCTGACAATAAAGTGGCCCTAGCTAAAGTAAACATCTCTAGCGGCGGCCCCCTTTATGCTATTATAGCTCCTTTGAACGGGTCTCACTCCATTAAGGGGCCATGTATACACTCTTTCGCCCCCCATCGATCCCAAACCCTCCCGTCCTGGCTACATTGAATATTTTCTTTAACCTCTGAATCACTGCTTATAACCGAAGCAATACTTCTAACATAGGGAAGGAAAAATCAAGGTATAATACACTCTTCAAATCGCCATTTAATAATATAAATTAGTAATTAATGGTTAGATACTTTAACCCGGAAACCATTAAGGGCCTCTTAAATGACAGCAGTAATTTCTTCCATGTCCAAGGTCGCGGGTTTAAACCCGGTAGAGCACTCCTTAAACGGAGTGAAAAAAAGTTCTTTGGAGGAGACATAGAATGGTATTATCAAGGTACTCATTGAAGATCCCTATCCAAACTAAACCTGGATATAGTAAATTTAGAAATGGGTCCTCCCGGACTATTGGGTCCCTCACGGTACATGGGGGCTTCAGGGCCAAGCTTTCCGGATTTGGGATAGATACAGAACCCGTATGTCCTAGCTGTGATGTCCCGGAGTCGGCTGAACATATTTTGTTAACATGTACCCCCTTCAATGCTAAACAATCCACATTGCTGAGGGAAATCGATTTTCCTCAGCTGATGACGGAAAACAACTACCTGTACTTCAAAGAATTTGTATACGGGTGGAAATCGGCTCTGGGCCCAGCTCATTTCAACACAGGAAGAAGACCAGCCAGGAGGACTGCAGGCATTGGAGGAACTTAGTGGATGATATGAAATGGAAGACCTAATTAAACGAAGCTAATTGGCAACAGTAACTTGCTGGCCTAATCGACAAGTTAATTATGCCATAACACGTGTTGCATATATTGCAAGGTAGGGTGTATAAATATATAAAATAAATAGTCAATTTAGGACTCCTGTATATATGTACGGTAACATTGTCCGAATAGCCATAGTAGTTGTTTAGTCAGCATTCCCCTTCTGTGGGGATATTACCAAAAAAACTTTTTGGAGTGGCTTACGCTGGGTTTTGAGTGATAGTGGACTGTATGTAATGGAAAGAATGAATGGGAAACTATTGCAATAATAAGAAATTTAAATGAACTATGGTTACAATATCTATGATATATACAGTATATGAATTGAAGATTCTCTTTCTTCTATCTTCCTCTCTCTCTCCAAATCTCAGCCATGGCCACACTCCTACATGATTTTCTTACAAAACTTACAATAAAAAAAAAACTGTGCACAGCACGGATTTATGAGACCTGCACTCAACTTGCACAAGGGGCCCTGTTTTATCTAGTTTATCTTTAGTTCCACTGTTCACCCAGAGATGGCACCACTTAAGCAATGGGTCTAAATCACTTCCCTAAACAGTAGTGTAAAATAGCGTTAAATAAATAAACAAACTGCTCACTACAAAATGATTAAAGGATAAAGAAGCCCATGAGCTCTTATATATATATTATATATTTGCTATATACCAACAAATTTGATTGAGAACTTGAGGCACCACACAAACAACGAGTAGGTTTATTTGGTTAATCATGTAACGTTACTTCATGCTACTGCGGTTAATCGAACGATGATACAGTTTAAGTCTTATAAGGATGAGGATCTTTAAGGAGTACCTGAAATCACACATGAACGGGACCACCATTTGTCCGTAGAAAGGGATAACCCAGGAATTAGCACTCCTTGTGTTTGTTTGCTTATTTATTTAACGTCCCTTTATGCTGCTGCGGCAAATCGGACGGACGATGCTACAGTGGGAATCCTAAATTTTGCCTATGCAGGTTTAATTAGGATAGGGATTTTTAACGAGTACCTGACATCGCACAGGCTCGGGACTACCTTTTAACGTCCCCTCCGAATAAGGATTTTTTACTCCCACCTGCGGGTTTGAACCAGGAACCTTTGGCATAGGACGCTGTTATTATGCCACCTAGCAACAGGTAACCCGGCTGTACTCCTTTTTTAATCAAATCATATGACCATCAGTCGGGTTTGAGCCCACAACCTTAGGCATAGAAGGCTATTTAGGCTAGCCACGAAGATAAAATTTTCGAGATAATCTTTTATCACAGTACAAACTGATGAAGCTTCATAATATAGGCCGAAACGTCGGGAAAAAACATTTAAATAAGTCTATCTTATTAGTGTATTGTCCTGAATGACCGCACCCTCAACTAACATCTTCATCATATATTCTCAACGATCAACAATAAATCTATCTTTATATCATATCATAAATAATACGACTTATCTCAAGAGAGGTAACCAAAAAAGCAATCTATATTGATGATGTATGGTCGATTGTTGAAATTATCATAGGTGAAAATAATCGGTGGTCTCTTATTATTATTTTTTTTATGATTGCAGAACTGATGACTCACATGTTTGAGCCAAAATGTCCTAAGATTAAAATATTTTTCACACGACTGACTCCCTATTATTCTTACTAATTACAAAACAGTAATTAAATACATAGAAAGAAACCGTTTCAGACAAAATATTCATTAATTTATTAATTTTAACTTAACAAATCATTGCCCCATGCCATTCAATTTTACAACTTTGTCATAGACATAAATCGTCCAACTCATAAAAACTTACAATTCATGGACTCCAATATGGTGTGGTTTGAACTTACCGCAAGGAAAAAGGATTCGTTGATGGCTACATTCCGCAGCCTCCATTTCAGCCGGTGCCAGACAAACGACATCGGCTAGTGACAGAGCGAAAAATGAGTGTGAATTCGACATTATGTAGTCCTACCATGAATTTTTTCGTTGTTTTATAATATAAGTCATCACATACTGCTGCTGAAATATCTTGAATGTCTTAATGTTTGAACTGTTTCTTTAGAATAATGACTAAATTTGCGAATATAATAGAAAAACATACCGAAACACTAAAAAAAAAATCAGGTGCGCGCAACTCACGACTTTAACTTACCTCTGTTATTAATATCAATTTAAGAATTTTGAAACGAAAATAAATTGTTAAAGAATTATTTACATTTGATTTCAATAGAAAGGTGTGTTTTATTAAAAAAATATGTTATCATATTATCTACGAAATTCAGCAAGTTTTTTTCAGTTTTCATCACTCCGTGTTAGAACTATGATGACAGCGCCAGTGGCCAAGCGGTGAAACAATTGCATTAAAAAAATATTTTTTCAATTTTCTCTTTCAGTTGGATATCGAATTCGTTCAACTTATACATTTACCTATTTTTTTGTATCAATAGTAATAAGATGACATGGTTATTTTTTATAGAATATACAAAATTAAAGGTACTTTAGAGGAAGAAAATTTAAAATATCTGCATTTAAGCCCCGTCAGACTATTTCAATCAGAATGAAACCTACATGATATTAAAGCCTATTAAATTTTTCCTTACAATATATTTTATATATAACTTATTATTTCATGACACGATTATAATCTGATAATTGCGAATGGTTATCAGATTTACTTATCTATCGTTGATGAAGTTTGTTTTCTCCTGAAAATACCTGTACGCGTGATCCTGTATAGTACTTAAATTAAATCAGAAGATCCGTGGTCATTGTATTTTTAATCTCCTTTTGGATATACTGAGTAACAGGAGGAAAGTGATAAAACTTGTAGATTGGAATGATTATGAGATAGAGAACAAAATGTGTTTTTTAATTAGTCATGAATATAAGATGGTGTATGGCTTTATTTGAAATAAATCAAGATATATTAACCATTACCTGTAATATTTGTACTGCATTGTTAGTACTTTGAGTGAGTGTGAACGTGTTTATTGTTACCTTTTGTTTATTTTGCTCTAAAGTAGGGTACTTTTAAGAAAGGCCTTGAGCTGTAGCATTATTTGTTTTTGCAATTGTTACGTTTCTTAGTTCTTTGTTGTAAAATAAAGGAGATAATAGAAGAAAAGAAAACTTTATTGTTACATTTGTTTTGTTTTTTGTACAAAAAAGGGGATCAGAAAAAAAAAAGTTTATTTAAATCAGTAGTTAATAGGGGAAACAGCTAGGTTTAAACTAAAATTTGATGGTGCGAACATACTACTACTGTGTTGTTTCACATAAAATGTCCGTTATTATAGTTTCTGTAATACATAAAGGATTTTGCAGGTCTCTGTTGTTTTCTTCCGAATGTTTACATATTTAAAGTAAACAGTTACTAATCCTCTACCTATGTATTATAAACATTAGCTTCCCAATCAATTACCAACTTTTTAGTATACCTCCAAATATGAACATGGAAACACGCGATTTTCGAGTAATATTTTTGTACGAGTTTAAACTCGGCCATTCAGCATCTGAGGCCGCTAGAAATATTTGCAAGGCGTTTGGGGAAGGGAGTGTTAATGAACAGACCATTCGCCATTGATTTGCTAAGTTTTCAGCTGAGGATACCGACTTGGAAAACTTGCCCCGAGGAAGACCTCCGTCCGTAATAGACAACGATGTCCTCAAACATACAGTAGAATGAAATCCCTACAACAGTTAAATGACTCTCAGCACAACTAAATGGGTACCTCATGATCTCACTGAGCGACAGCAAGACCATTGAAAATGATGATCAAGTGAAAAGTGCGTTTTCAGATTTTGTTTTACTTCAAAGCTCAGAGTTTTTCAGTTCGGGCATAAAAAAGTTGGTGTCACGTTGGGAAAAATGTGTAGAAAAAGAAGGTAAATACTTTGATTAAAATTATCTTGTTTTCATAACGTATTTTTAATAAAATCCTTTACCTTGAAAACGGACATTTCATGTGACACAACCCAATATTAGTAAATCTAGAGATAGAGAGGTAGTTTGGTTTGACAAACGGTTCATAACCCTTCAGGCTAGTTACTGACAAATACTAAAGTGTAAAATAGCGGATGACAAACATTTCTGGGCTTCAGGTATAACAATTTTTATTTAAAAACATAAAAGAATCATATAAGACAGAATAAAAATAGGATCGTACAGGTTGAGTTGAATACCACAAGCACAAATTAGAAATACTTAATTTAGTCACAAAAGATACTAATAATAACATTAAAAAAATTGTCTACCATCGCGAAAATAAGGGACTACCGGCTACTGATTTCGTATAGCAGGGAAATAGCGAATTTCTCGGACCTGGTTTTCCAACTAAAGATCGAAAGAATATTGTACTATAAGGCCCGAGGACATCCCAGGAGAGCAAGACATTGAAATAGAATAAAAGGATAAACGAAGAAAATAGAGGACCTGTAAACAACTATAAGGAAATAAAGACTACGTTTCTACGGGTAAATGGTTAAGAGGTTCCCAAAAGGTCGGAGAAGAAAATATTTGATAAGATATACAAGCCGTAAAGCCCGAGTGGTTATGCTAAGCAGATGAAAGAGGAACTTCAGAGATTTGGAATTACTGATGGAGATTGAATGAGCAGAGAGAGGTTTAGGAACGGACGAGAATACATCAAGGTTCTTGTGGATGAGAGAACGAAACGTGGGAAAGGTAGATATTGGCAGAAGAGAAGGATGCTTTAGTAAGAGGAAATGAAGAATTGTTGGAAGAGGTGGAAAAATGAGGGTTCAAAAAAATTACTATAAAAAATAGAAATATGTAAATATATGAACCCGACTTGCGCGTATGAGGTGCTTTACAACAAACTAATGCATAGAACGCAAACATCGGCAAGTCTAGCCAAATTATACCTTTCATCTTACTATTAGTTTAGGCTTGGCAAGCGTATGTATGCATCATGAAAACCATAGTAATGAATACATAAATGGCATATACATAAGATGACCAGACGTCCCAATTTTTCACAATTTGTCCCGCGTCCCGTGACGTTTTAAAAAAGTCCCAATTTTTAGAATTAAGTTAAATTTTATATTAATGAAAATCATCGTTTTGCGTTCTAAGAATCCTACGGGTTGCGACGACTAACATATTGCTACCCAGTTACATTGTATTTGTCTCTCAGATGATACACTTTGTGTTCGTACTGCTTGCTAGCAAGCTAATTAAACATATAAATATTAAAA
The DNA here is from genome assembly GCA_023052935.1 of Piezodorus guildinii. NCBI lineage: Eukaryota > Metazoa > Arthropoda > Insecta > Hemiptera > Pentatomidae > Piezodorus > Piezodorus guildinii. The sequence continues at coordinate 38,649,263 of CM041297.1, read as the reverse complement.
ATCTGTAACTTACCATAGAAAATTAAGGTAAGTAATTTATTTATATATTTCATAAATACATAAATTTTCTTAAACTTAGCTTAAAATACTCGTAGTCTTCATATTTTATATTGATGACAAAAGTATACCACCGACCTTAACTTTAAAAGAAATTTTAGAAAGAAATATACCAATAAAATTTTGCAAATATTGTAAGTGAATCCAACTAATTTCGTTATAAACAACAATAAAATATGCTCATGTAAACTATGTTTAGGGCACATTAATTCAGCGAAATTTTGCCGATGTGAAACAAAAATTTGTACTGTATGATTTTATAGCATTTTAGTATTATTTTTTTTAATTCTCATAGGCATATAATATTGTAGTTTACTAAAGAACAGTAAGATAATCACAAATTCATTTAAATGTTGAATTTATTTTTAAGAGTCAAAACATACAATTATACGTTTTTTTCTACAGTAAATCAAGTGTGGACATCAGAAAAATCAGAATTAAGTGTTGAAACTTTGAAAGCCATTTTATGTGTCAAATATTATTTGACAAATTCTTGTGGATTTTTACAATATTTTAAAAAATGACAACTATCTACTAAAACAAAATCACTCAAATAAAAAATATGTCAAGGAATAAAATATTATACATTTTTTATATTTATAATTTGTACTTATATTAAAAATTAAAAACATATTACGATATTTTTTTTATTCTGTATAAAAATTTTGTTGATACCTCCCCCTCCTTCAGAATTGTCCCGCTTTGCCCATCTAAAAATCTGGTTACCATACATATGCATAAGGAAAGAAGGAACATCAGTGATAGGTGTTACTTTCTTACTTATTATTACATTTTTTTTTTTTTTTTTTTTTTTTTTTTTTTGCCTTTACGACGGTTATGGTACGTTGTGATAGCCATCCCCGAACAAGCGAGGAAACACGTTTTAAGAAACAGATTGTGCCGGCACGTGCTGGCTCAGAGGATACGTCCCCTAGGTTAATTTATCAAAGGGGCAGCCCCAGTAACCATGGAGCCGGGGGAGGACTACTTTCTCTGTCAAAGCGTAGCAACACCATTATTTCTAGACCATCGGGGGCCATCATAAGCGAGCTTCTTAATGGGGTCCGCCGCCTTCCTTCTTATTTGGCTTATCAGTTTTCTTCTTCCGAGCTGGAGTTTTTAATGACGGGCGGAATATAACTGTAGCCCTATCAGGGGCGACATGGAACAGCCATTTATGTTTTTTAAAATTCACTGAAAAGCAAAAAGGAGGAAAAGACGTTACATACCTTAACTAGACGACTATGTTCATCATGCAATATTCACTCACACTACTTTCATCTATCTCCTAATAATAATAATGATCGTGAACCATATAATAATACTATTTCTAGGCTAACGTTCTTGGATAGATGACTAGGCCAAGAGGCCAAGATCCTCAATCAACCGACGTATTTCTCCTAAATATTAGGATACCCACTTCTCTAAATTCGGCTGATTTTTTTTTTTTTTTTTTTTTCTCCAAAGAAATATGGAGTCTAGCAAATCAGCTCGAAGAAGTTCCCTGACTTTTCCATATTGTAAGAAATATCTTACCTGGCCAAATCTCGGTGAAAATCGACAAAACAACGAATAATTATAATTAATATGGTATACTAGATTAAAAATATATATAATGAATAATTACTTTAGGATAATATTCAACTATATCTACCCGACACCAGCTGAAAATGTAGTTGTTTAAGTTGACTCACCAATGAATTATGATGAACTTAAATACTGCTGCTAGTAATAAAAAAAAAAAAACCATGAAGAGTCTTGGGCTCAGTACATATAGAGATTCGTACTGTTTCAAGGTCAACGGCCGTGCAATGAGGTGATTCGGCCGAGATTAAGCTCAGCCGCCAGTTTTTTCCCCATTTCCGGGTACCCACTTCATAGAGGCTGGGTCTGCCCCAGGAGGGTATCCATACCCCAGGATCGCTCCTCCCTCCCTCATCACCTCCCCTCTCCACCCCCCCCCCGGCTGAAATAACAGAATAAATAACACTCCGTCACAACCGGAACTCGAACCCAGGACCCGGAGCATAGTAGACTAGCGCTCTATCCACTAGAACATTCCTCTCCCTGCTAGTGATAATCAATTTAAAAAAAAAATAAATAAAAAAATTAAATAGATTGGGTTGTTGTTTAGTCATTTCTCTTTCGATTGTATGACAATCATGACTCAGGGGTACTCCGTACCTCCACTAAAAAAAATCTGACTACAAATTTATTTAAAAATTACTTATAATAAATATAACTATATAAACTTGAAGAGCTTCTTGGAGCAGTTTTACTTTTTTTGCCTCCAATTCCTTCACCTGAAGGTTGACTTTTCTCTTCTACACAGACCTCCTGTCCTTTTATGATATTAAATATTAAACTCGCTTTGATATTTGCAACATCAGAACAAGTAGGCATATTGGAACTTTTGTCTGAGTGAAGAAGATCGATGTTATTTAGGTACCACTTACCCTGAAAAAAAGGACAAGTTTTCTGACTTTTTCAAATGTTTTAAAAATCTCTGACTTTTCCCGATTTTCCCTGTTGCTAGACATCCAGAACAAAGATCCTGAGACGCATTATCAGACCCTTTAAGGAAAACCAAACTTGGAGTCTGCGAAGGAATGCCGAACTGTAGGCTAAATATCGAGATATGTGCATTTCAAACTTCGTCATGTTGCAGAGAATAAAGTAAATCGAGCACGTGATCAAAATGGAAAATAGCAGGAGCCCTCTAAAAATACATAGCATCAGACCTGGCGGAAAGATGGAAAGATGATGTCATTTCAGACCTGAGAAAAGTAGGAATGTCTGGGGCAGAAACATCGAGCAGGCCAAGCTTTATGCGTCTGTTGAGCCAACAAAGAAGAAGACATCTTTGTTTGGTCTATCGTAGCCCTGGTGTTATTAATCATGGTCCAAAATATTGGCAGAAAGAAATAAAAAACATTTTTGACTTATTCCTGATAATTTATTTTATGTATGCGATAACAATAACAGCTGACTATATACCTTTATACACATTTTAATCTTTACAGAGGTGTAACTGAGATTTGCGGTCTCTGATTACGATTTTTCTGTTTTCACTCCTCATCAATCATCATTAATTAATGTCCAAAGTAACGTTAATGGTTATTAACTGATATTTGAGAGACTTAAGGCTTTGTACGCAACCTTCAAATAATAACTCGAAAATAATATATATTGTCTAATATTCAAATTGGAGGACATATAATGTGGACTTACATATATATATATATATATTATCCATTTTCCTAATTTTTAACGAATAACTATCAACACAACAAATAATAGATGATGTATATACAAACAGAAAAAGCCACAAACAGCCAAAAAAACATTATCCTAATTTTAAATTTCAGGTAAGTTGAGAAGAGGATATCATCTATCTCTAGCAGTTCTTATTTCATGGAGTATCTTAAGAAAATATAATGTAAGCAGATAACGCCTATATTCTTTCTAATCTCATGCTATTGTTTCTCGCTGATAATTGTTTATCGTGAATTAGATCATAATATATTTTAACAAGCTGGTGTCGGAATATGTTAGTGTTCAGTTCAAGTCTTAATTTCCTTGATTGAAAAGTCTGTTGTCGTTTGATTAATGTTTCACACTACTGTAAATTTATAACCCTTATGTTAAAAGCCTTTTTTTTACATAGCTACGCCCTCTTAATTATGTCCCAGCCTCTTTTTTTTTTTATAAAGGAACCGTAGTTTTTTTTGTTTTTTTTGCGAATAAAGCCTGAGCTAAAAACTCCGAAGCACAAGACCACTCGCCAAAATAGGAAAGACGAGTACCTGTTGGCCTCAGGCTGGGGTCAGCTATATTAATTTTGAAAAAGTACCGTTTCGGAGACCGACCGAAACCGATTTGGGTACTGAGCACGGCTAACCCATTTCCTAATCCACCGTTTCTCTATGAGTACACGTATCCAAAAATCCTACAAGAAAAAAATATAACATTCTTAATAGTAATAATATATTGATACTATATCCCGCGAATTTACTGACCAATATTTTATATTAAGGAGAGGTCAATGGAAGGTGAAGTCAAATTAACACACAATTAAGTGGAAACTAAATTTAATAGTGCCGACGATTCGGCCTATATTTCAGGCCTTTTTCAGATCTATAAAAAAAAAATGACAACCAGACATAAAATAAAATATATAAAGATGATAAGTAAAATAAATTATACTGATAATTAAAAACAAAATGAAACAGTAGTTATGCCAATTGAAAAATATTATAATAATTAGAAACAAAAGGAGCAAAAGAAATTTACCAAAAGTTGAATAATTAGATAATAGAAAATTGTTTTCTATATGAATAATTTGTTTCTAATTATTATAATATTTTTCAATTGGCATAACTACTGTTTCATTTTGTTTCTAACTATCAGTATAATTTCTTTTACTTATCATCTTTATATATTGAATTTTACTACTGGTTGTTACCTTTTGTTTTATAGCCCTAAAAAAGGCCGAAAATTTCGACCGAAACGTCGGCACTATTAAATTAAGTTTCTACTTAATTGTAATTTAATTTGACTGCACCCTCTACTAACTTCTCCTTCTTATACACACAGTCAACCATTTTTCACAATGTTTTATTTTTGTTTTATATGCCAGAGGGTAGATTAATTTTATACCTTTAAGGTAAGATTACCTCTATAACCTATATAACTTCCCTATCTGTCAAGCAGTTACAATTTTTAATTACGAAGAATTAAACTATTATTTAGAACAAGACAATTTATCCTGACAAATTTGCGATAGGAAGTCAGAAGGGGAAGACTTACATCTATCGCCAAAACGTTTAACCTTCTCTCTCTCTCTCTCTCTCTCTCTCTCTCTCTCTATATATATATATATATATATATATATATATATATATATATGTATGTATGTATAAAATGACACAATTCTTGATTTCCGTCAACTCCTCTAAATCATGGGACGGATTTTAAAACTGTTTTCGACATCATTCAGAACATTCTTTTCTGAAGGTTTATAAGTAAGATACATTTCAAATAAGTTTTTCTTTAGTAAGACAAATTACATTTACTGTAATCAAGTAATAAAAAAAATATTCCTGAAATATGAGTGGTAATATTGAGGAATAATTTCTTTAAAAGTTTTAGAATTTTTGTTTCAACCACTTTGAGGACGAACTTCCCTAGCCCCAAGCCTTATTGCATACCCAGACGATAAGGTACGTCCATTACAAATAACAGCTTCACGAACACTGTAATTTTTGAAATACTGGGATTACTGCATATGTGAATGAACGATGACTTGCTTTTATAAATATAGATTAAAATAAAATATCAGTTTTTTATACACTACTAAAAATTATTTAAGTATAGAACCAACCAGTAAGACGATCATTCATCGAAAAGCTTTAATTAATAATACACACAGTATATTGAGGAGAAACGTGCAAAATCACCGAATGGCTTGTTTGAAGGATTTACGTAATTTTGAGTTGAGGAGTTATTAAAGTCAAACAGATAATAAACTTAATACCTTAATCTTGCGGTAATACTCAAGTAGAGATAAGTAAAAAAATCTTGTTAACATGTAAAAAAATAATAATTAAAGTCAATTTTCTGCTTATTTTTTTTTCTTATTATACTTCGTTTGCGTTTAAGACATTTTTGACTAAGGTGTGAAACAAATAAGTTTATAATTTTCAGAGGCAAACAAATATTAGACTGTAGTGTTTTGATAATTTATTTTAATGTGCAGGACAATAGCGAAAGACGTCTTATCGAGTTACTAATTGAAGGGTAAACATTTTTACGGATTACAGTATTTTTAAATAAAAAAAAACATTAATAATACGAATGGCATAATATAAAAACTATTAAAAAAACTAAGGAACCATAGTAATTCATTTATGAAATGTTTTTTTATTAAACAATAAATCATTAATTTTCTATTTCCTTCGGGAGTTTCGGCTATGATCGATCAAGTTTGGGTTATTACTGACATAACTCGGAGTAGACTAAAAAAAGGCTGGGATAAGGAACCTCCTGACCAGAAAATATAGTTCAGCTGAATGTCAGGAGAATGCACCAGTGGATGCTGTCTCCTTCATGCCTACCCACGTCATGTTTCCCCTAGATTTGGACAGATTTCCTTATTGCAATTTTTTTTTTTACTGATAAATAAAATATCAAATAAAAAAAAAAAAAAAAAAGAATTTCGCTTATGAGTTCTCGTAGCTTAAGACGGCAGGACCGGTATACCAATCTGCGCTACACTCTACAGCGGTCTCAAGTTACACTAAACATACTACACAATCTAAGAACCTATCGATCTGTATAATATATTGATAGTTATTCTTCAAACAATACACAAAACATGGAAAAGAAATATTAAAAAGTAAAAATGAAGGCCAGTGAGAAACGTTGAATAATAAATAAGAGGCTCTTCAATATTAAAAGAGGATCTTTTTTTAATCGATTCCATGTAAAATGTGTACATTTTGACACCTGGCATAACATCCGCAGAACAATAAACCAAAGGATGTTTTATTAGTTCATTTAATAAGCTTATGTCGAATTAATTAACAACGATTTAAAGACAGAGGGCATTTTCATGCAATGTTTTAGTTTTTTTTTTTTAGTTTGGTAGATATGCTTAGCATTAAATTTTTTTTATAATTAGAATATTTGCAATTGGTAATTTTTTTTTTTTTAATTAAATAATAAATAGCCACTATTATATATTTATATTTAAATAAATATGGGCATTTTGAAAGCACAGAGTAAAATATATTTGAAAAGAAGAGTCTTTGCCTCTGGATTCGATCGATTAGTTCGTACGCAGCAGTTTAGGGGCTTCCCTAAGTAAAACGTTTAAAGAATTACATAAACACAGAATAACATAATATTATCAGCCGAAGAAATAACACACTCATTTTCTTATCAACAAAAAAGTGTTAGTTATCTCCGGAATTTCCTAATGTGCTCCTGTACTCTGATATTAGACTGCACGTCCAACTCCATTGCTCCACAACTACGATACTATGAAATTTATGAAAGCAATACTTAAGCTATGATGAAAACGAATTTAAAAAAAATAATAATTAATAAGCCAAATATAATATTATTCTTCAAACCAAAATAAAACGTTTTTATTGCGGTTAGTAATAGAGAAAAACGTTGTTTATCATAATAATATAAGGCAATCATGAATGTAAAAATATTACAGATTAAATATGATTCAAGTTGATATCCTTGAAATATTAAAACTTACATCTGGCTGAAATATTTCTAAATATAACATCGAATAACTCCTAAATCTTAACTGATGATTGTTATACACTGCAAAACGAAGTTGACTACAATTTCCTTCCTGATGTATATTTAAGATTTATAAATAGTATTTACCTTATACTGTTATTACAGATTTAGTTCTAAGCCTCGTTAAAAGTTAGTAGTAACTACTTTGACGAAAGATATGGATACCTGTAGTTGCTTGCAAATAACTAGATAAACTAAAACTTATTAGGGTTAATATTATAATTAATAATAAATAGAGTATAAAGCAACCTCACAGTAAGACGGTTTAGATAAGTTTTGCATATTAAATCATTTATTTTTAACACAGAGTTTTCAATCACAGAGAAACTATAACTACTATAATTAGTAGTCTAAGAGTAGTTTAAACAAGAAAGAGCCCTCAAATAATATGTAAAAAATATAACTAGTTAAGTAATTAAAGTAATTTTAATTTTGACTAATATTATAAACCAAAAAATCACAGATGTGCCTTGATGAAGACCTACAATGCGGGTCGAAACGTTGGCAAGAAAGCTAATACTGTCTATTGTTTTTTGTGACCTCTACTCAAGACTTTTTTGTCTACTTTTATTAAAGTTCAACTATAGATATTTGTTATATTTCTAGTAATTTTCCTTTATTTTCGTCAATCAATGAATTAATTTAATCTTTTCACACCATTTTCTTAGTATGTATGCAATTCAAGTTCAATTGTAAAATTGTATCTATAATGATACATATATTAGGGTAATATTTAAGTATATCTAGGTACATATTAATATTAGACGACGATTCTCTTCAATATCATAATACAATAATTTAAACGCTTCTTATCAATTGCTATTGTAGCATTAGTTTTACATATATTGTACTACACATCAAAACCACGCAAACAACGAAAGAACAAATGTAACCGAGACGCGAACTCGTAATTATTTTCTTCCAAGTTTACGGGTACCTGGTTGCTGGGGAACGCCCGTTAACCCACTCGGCCACTTCGCCCACCCCCTGTTTTTATTTACTGTTTTATATACCCTGTGAAGGGAGCGGCGTGGTCTAGTGGATAGAGCACTAGTCTGCTGTGCTCCGGGTCCTGGGTTCGAATCCCGGCTGTGGCAGAAATATTATTTATTCTGTTAATTCAGTCGGGGGGCGACCCTAGGGTATGGAGACCCTCCTGGGGCAGACCCAGCCTCTATAAAGTGGGTACCCAAATTAATTGGGGAAAAACCTGGCGGCTGAGCGTGATTAAGGCCTAATCACCTCATTGCACTGCCGTTGGCCTAGAAACAGTACGAATCTCTATATGTACTGAGCCCAAGACCCTTCATGGGTTGTAGTGGTATAGGTTTTTTTTTTTTTTTTTATACCCTGTGAGGTAAGTGAAAGGCGTGTGTTGCCCACACCAGATTTTTAAATATGTTTTAATGATTTTTGAACTGTATATAAAATACATACAACAAGCAAAATGGCAAAATTACAATAGTCAAAAGTGAAATAGCCAAATGTAATTTAATTGTTTATGAACCTTCAAAATTTATCAGCTAGCACATGTATTTAAAATTGAATACGAGTTTATCCCTAATAAATAAAACTGAAGACCAATAAAATAAAAAAAAACCTTGACGGTCACATACAGAAGCGATATACATTGAACAAGGGGAGGTACATAACACGAAATCCTTTTTCCTAAACAAGGGATCTGTAAAAGAACTAAATTCGGCCATCAGGGACCGCCATTATCGGGAAGAGGAGGAGGATTTAGCCGTGGATGGAGTATTGGAGGAGATTCGGAAGCTTTGAGAACGATTGGCCGACGATTGGAGTACAATGGCAATGCGGGTGATCGGGACAGGGACAGGGAACACCCATTTAAGTCTTCCGTCCGAGATGCGGGCTCTCTCTGGGCCACGCTCCGTTTATTTCCTACTCTCCTCATGAGCTACGAGAGTATCGAAGAATAGTAGTAAGTACCATTGTTAGCCTTTGATGCTATAATGTACAGTCTATTAACAAACAAGGTCGGATCCATTTTAAGGGTATTCCATACCCTTAGTCGTAATTTACTATGGGAAACCCTGATTAAACTGATTACAGTATGTAACAGCATGTGTCAACAAGGATTTTTTTTCTTTCTTATTTTCAAATCTTCATCCTCAAATGAAAATTTTAACACTCAGCAGATTGGAGCTAAGATAGGAAGTTGGCCTTAAGAGGGACTGTGTCTAGTGAAACCCCACCCTTGGCTTGAATTTACTTAGATCCTTATTTCTTTATCAATTTATGAAATAATTATGTTAAGTTTCATTTGACTCCCAAATTATAATTAAAATAAATGAATATCAATAGTAGACCGTTGAGAAATTTACCAGTAATTCAATCCTTTCAGCGGTCACGAAGAGCTATGTTTCAACTATTTCTTGCCGACTGTTCGACCCGCATTGTAGGTCTTTATCAGGGTATCTCACGGCTCATATAATAATAATTTATTCAGTTGGGACTTAAACAGTCTCTATGAAAGTAAGTACAAAAAATTATTCATTTTAAAAGGTTAATTATACTCCAAAGTATTAATATCATAGTTATTTACTTTTGACAAATTTATTTATGCTTTCATGTATTACTTGAAAACTTTCGGTAATACTCAGATTAATATTGGAATGCCTGACCTAAAGCAGGTAAAAGTATCTGCTAAATGTATGGAGCAACAAATAATTACCAGGCAAGAATAATATTAACGTATTAATTAAATCATTAATTATTAGGTAGAATGCTCTTTATAATATTTTTTATTAAAATTTCAATATTCTAAGCGCAAGTGTTTCAAAGAAGAAAAATGCATTGTATTGCTAGAATAATTAATCAAATACAAAGCCCTCCACCACGCAACTGCACTTAACGTCATTTTTTAAATCAACTACACACATTAATGCTTCATGAATAACAATTACAAACCCATAATTAGCATACGACAATAATTTTCAAAGATCGATAGCATTAATGATTGTTAAACGTACTCAATTATGAATACATTGATAAAAGTATTTATTTTTAATATATAAATATTTCAATCATTTATATTCTGATCAGTTATATAAATTTAGAACAAAATAACATATTAGATACATTTTAATACATGATTAACAACATGTCAGTAGCTGAAACGTCAGTCGAGAAGAATGCTAAAGATAAGCTGGATGAATTAAAGTCTAGGAAGGGGTGCTGCTGGGCACTTACCTTCCCCATGCCTACCATGCCTGATCTCACATTTGCTGAATGTCAGATACATTCTGACAGGTGCGAATAAAGATATGAAGAGAAAAAAATAAAATAAAAAATAACATATTTCAACATATAAAACTAAAACGATTATTCAACTGCTTTATCCGCTTCATCTTTGGGATACCCAGGGACACCTCTGTAACCCGATTCTACGAAGAGTTGAAGTGGCTTTACCCCTCCTACCGTTGTAAGTACTTCCTGTCTTCCTTTCTCTTCCAAGTTCTCCAATCCCGCCGTCCCTCTTACATATCAGATATGTTCCTTTTCAAATCCTCTGTCCACTCACGCCACACTCGCTCACGGCCTTCGGACATGTACATAACGCCCCATCGAACTGCAGCTTTCGACAGATCTTTCCTAATTCGATCTTCAACCTTATGGAACTCTATTCCTTCTTACATCCGTGACTCCAATAATCTTCCTACATTCAAATCTCGCCTGTTCAATCATCTCCTCGCTCTCCAATTTTCGAAGAATCCTAATTAGTTTTCTAATTTCAATTAAAATTAATAACAAAACAGATAGAAACGTTAATATACCTATTATATACAAACAATTAAGAGTTTATTAAGGAGAGCTGTGGTGTAATAGTAGTGGGGGCAATCTGTTTACTAGCCCTAATCCTAACAGGCTCAGCGGAAACAAACTTATTATTGTCAATATTTTTATTTTTATTTTCGCATAACAAATAACTTAAATAATAAAAATGGTTAATTGCAAATTATGTAACAAATCAGCAGGCCGTGATGACAAATTAAAAGTTGCCTGTAGTATTTGTTCAAATTTATACCATACAAAATGTTTAAAAATAGAAGTTATGGACACAGAAGTATCTAAAAAATGGACGTGTCCTGATTGTGAGATATTATCACGGCCATCACCACAATCGGAAGCTAATTCAATGATGGACCTGCTGAGGGCGCTGGCGGAGGAAGTTCGAGAAATGAAGAATAAGCTTCAGGGGATCGACGATATTAAAGACATTAAGGACACCCTGAATAAACAATCCGAACTTTCCTTTCAAAATATAGAAAGATTAGGAAAAATAGAAAATTTATTAGAGCAGCAAACAAATCAACTCGAAAAACTGACGCTCGAAAATAATTCTTTAAAAGTTAAAATTTCTGATTTAGAAGCCCGCTTAAATAAAGCAGAACAAAATAACCTAACTAATACCCTGGAAATACGGGGTATCCCGGAAAGGCCAGGCGAAACTGTTATGGGCACCGTACTCAGTGTCGGCATGGGCCTGGGCGTCCAGCTCAGCCCGGGAGATCTGGACCACGCTGTTCGTCTCAGGCCCAAAGAAGCGGGGGCTCCGGGGACTATCATCGCTCGGTTTGTTCGGCGAACCGTGAGAGATGAATTAGTGCGGCAACGAAGAATCAAAAGAGACTTCTCTACCCGTCACTTGGGCTGGGAAGAGAACAGTACTCACCGAGTCTACGTCAGCGAGGCGATGACGTCCACTAACCGACACCTCTACTGGCTAGCCCGCCAGAAAAAGATATCAGCCGGCATAAAATATGTATGGTTCAGTGGGGGCAGGGTCAGGTGTCGGAAGTCTGACGGTTACCCGGCTGTTATAATAAACAAATCATCTGACTTAGATGTTTTCATTTGAACTCCGAGATCAAGTCTCCTCAGGACTATTATTTTCGTAAAACTTCATTCTATTTATATCGAGGACATCTTTATTTTTGTTTTTATTTCGTTCTCAATTGATAAAAATATTAGTTTGTTTCATCTTTATGATATTCATTCTATCGTTCGCTTTATTTTTCTTTATTTTAATAACAGTTATCTGTATGTTTTATTTGCTTTTGTTATAATATTTTATTTTATTTTTGAAGCCTTTAATTATTTTATTAAAATTACTAATAGATCATTTATTTATTTACTTCATCTGTTATTATATAACTTCAAACTTGAAATTATGCATATTTTAAAATTTCGTTATAACCTATTTCCTATCCCCAAACCTTTTCTCGACTACCCTATCTCCCTCTTCAATCATGACTAACATCCTAACATCCTGTCACATCAATGCACAATCCCTTATTGCCCACTATGATGAATTTCAACAGTATTTTCTAGATAACTTTCATCACATTATAGCAGTATCCGAAACTTGGCTTAAACCTTACATTCCTTCCTCCCAAGTATCCCTTACTAATTATTCCTTCCTTCGCCACGATAGATCTGATCGCAGAGGTGGTGGTGTGGGGTTGTATATACATGACAGTGTCGAGGCTAAAATCCTTCTCCAATCTCCATCTTATGATCATCCCCACCTCGAATACCTATTCGTTGAAATTTTATCCTTTAAAACTCCTCTTCTATATATCCTAGTATATCGACCTCCTCATGTTCCATTCGATAACATTTTCGAATCTTCCCTTGTCCAATGGGTTTCCAGTTATACTAATGTTATCATCTCTGGAGATTTCAACACCAATATGCTTGCAGAATCCTATGACAAATCTTTCCTAGTAAACCTACTTTACTCTCTGAATCTTTATCTCGTTCCTTACCTTCCAACCCATCATACCCAATTCTCCGACACCTGGCTTGACCTACACATTACTGACTCTCCTCTAAAGGTCCTTTCATCCTCCCAGCACCCGGTTCCGTTTCTTTCATCACACGATCTTATCCAGATCTCATACAACCTACCCGTGAAATCCTTCACTCCCAAATTGGTCTCCTATCGTAGTTTAGACCTCCTCTCTTACGAATCCCTTCAAACCGACCTGGAATCACTCCATTGGGCACTATATACTCCTCTAATTCTATAGATCATATGATATCCACTCTTACCTCATACCTCAAAACCTTACTAGACCTTCATGCACCTTTGAAAACCCGAATGTTACGCCGTCCAACCGCGCCATGGCTAACTCATGACCTAACGGAGATGATGAAAAAAAGAGAAGCAGCAAGAAGAAAATTTCGACGCACGCGTACGCCGTCTGATTACGAACATTTTAAACAACTTCGTAATAGAACCCAGGACGCGGTTCGACGTGCTAAATCCCTCCACATCCATAATGCACTCTCTAAAGCTCCTGATTCCAAATCCAAATGGAATATCATCCGAAAATTATCTATCCTAAAACCCAATAACCACATTCCTCTCTCTGTTTCTCCAGACGAGCTCAACAATCATTTTATATCCTTTGCTCCTGTTTCTTCTCCTGCTGCCGATATTGGCCATCAGAGTTTCAATCCAGATAGCTTCTTCTTCTCCCACCTCTCCTATGATGAAATACAAACAGCTATCCTTAAATCTCATACCAATGATTATGGACCCGACAACATTCCCGTAAAACTAATAAAATCTTGTCTTCCTGTTCTAATACCAGTACTTTACCATATCTACAATTTTTCCTTTCAAAACTCCATATTTCCTAATTCCTGGAAAACCGCCTTAGTTCGTCCATTAAACAAAGTTCCGAATCCTACATCACCTTCTGATTTCCGTCCTATTTCTCTCCTTTCTAATTTATCCAAACCCCTGGAACGCCTTGCACAAATCCAGTTATCAAATTTTTTAGAAGAACGTTCCCTTATCAACCCTTTCCAATCCGGCTTCCGACCCGGTTATTCAACTCAATCCGCTCTACTAAAAATAACTCAAGACCTCCAATCCGCCATTGAACACCAAAAACTAACCATCCTCATCCTCCTAGATTTCTCCAAAGCTTTCGATACAGTAGACCATAATATCCTCCTGGCCAAACTACGAAATATTCCTTTATCAAACAGTGCTCTGCACTGGTTCAAATCCTTCCTCTCCAACCGTTCACAATATGTAGTGACCCCAGGTCAACCTCCTTCCAGAACCCTGCCTCTATCCTGCGGTGTGCCTCAGGGATCATCATTATCCCCCACCCTATTTGCAGTTTATATTAATGACCTTCCCCTCCAGATCAAACACTCCCAATACCATATATATGCTGATGATCTCCAAATCTATCTATCCTTTCCTCCTTCCGACCTATTACTAGCAACGGAAATGCTTCAAGAGGATCTAAATGGAATCAGCAACTGGGCAACTAACAACAAGCTCAATTTGAATGCTGAGAAGACCAAGGCAATTGTAATAGGTTCCAATCCCCTCCTTAAGGCCCTTCCAACGATTCCTACTCTGTCTCTGAATAACAATCCAATACAATTCCATCAATCTGTTAAAAACCTCGGGGTCACCTTTGATCAAACCCTTTCCTGGAAAAACCATGTTTCCGAAATATCCCGTCGTACATTTTCCACCTTAAAACTTCTAAATTACCTCCATCCCCTTCTCCCTATCGAAACCCGTAAGCTCCTGGTAAGCTCCTTAATATTTCCCCACTTTGACTACTGCTGTGCGGTGTATGGAGGTGTCTCTGGAGATCTCGAGGTAAAACTAAAACGAATGTTTAACTGCTTTATACGTTTCATCTTTGGGATATCCAGAGACACCTCTATCACCCGATTTTACGAAGAGTTAAAGTGGCTTTACCCTTCCTTCCGCCGCAAGTATTTCCTAGCATCCTTCCTCTACCAGGTTATCCAATCCCAGTGTCCGTCTTACATCTTTGATCTCCTTAAATTCAAATCCTCTGTGCGTTCCCGTAACACCCGCTCGCGGCCTTCTGATCTGTATATAACATCTCATCGATCCACAGCTTTCGATAGATCATTCTCAATCCGATCCGCATCCTTATGGAACTCCATTCCTTCTAATATCCGGAACTCCCAAACTCTCTCAACATTTAAATATCGACTATTTAGCCATTTCCTATCAATACAATTCCCAAATAATCCCAAATAGATGCTAATTTCAAGGAAGATCAACAGATGTCTTTTAGATTCGTTTATTAGTTTATTCAATTTTCATTTCCTCGGATACACTAACAGCAAATATCATTTAATTTTTTTTTCTTTTAATCTTTGCAAGATGTAAGATTAAATTATTTATTATTTTGCAAACACTCAGAAGAAATGTAATTTTTTTTTCTTTACTTTATGTTAAAATTGTATGTATCTTTTTTGTTCCTATGTCAACATATATCGAAAAATTGTAATCTCTTTTTTATTTATATTTTATTTGAAAAATGTATATAAAAGTGTATATACGTGTGTGTGTGTGTTGAGTGCAGATATGCATATTTATATATGTGTGTGTTTGTGTGTATGTATATATATATATATTTTTTTATTTTTAAATCTTATTATATCTTTTAAAATTATTTATATATTTTGTTGTTGTGGTGTTAACATACGTTGAAGAACTATAATTTCTATTCTTTTTATATTTTATTTTAAAACTGAATATATATATATATATATTTTTTTTTTTTTTTTTTTAAATCTTATTATATTTTTTCATTATATCTTTTTTTTTTTTTTTGTTCTTATGTTAACATACATTTATATTTTTGTTTGTGCATTTTTATTAGAATCTGTCTCTTATGTTCAGCTTATTTATACATGTTGTTAGTTTAATTTTATTGTTTTCAATCATTATACTCTAAGACTAGATTCTTAAGCTAACTTTTTATTTCCTGCTATGTTATTCTAAAGGGACTCGTCCCAGAATAAATAAAGAATTATTATTATTATTATTATTATTATTTTATATTTTATGTTATCTTGTGTTTTGCTCTTATTATAATATTAGCATATTGTTTAAAAAAACAAAAAAAAACAACAACACTGTTACGATTTTTAATGAAAGTTGTATATATGTTCATATTTCTTATTATGTTTATCATCTAGTTTAGTTTTCAATATTATTATTTGAGGCTGCTTTTTAATCCATTGTTTGTAATTTCTATTGTTTCTTTGTATTGTTTTTGTATACTCTAAGACCTTAAAGTTTTTATTTTAATTTTCTCGTTATGTTATTCTAAAGGGACTAGTCCCAGAATAAATAAAGATTTATTATTATTATTATTATTATTATTATTATAAAAAAGTTTTTTGTCCATTATACTTAACAATATATATATTTTTAAATATTACAATCATGACTATCACAAGCATTTTACTTTATTAATTTCAGAATGTCAGATGATTTATTTTTTAATATATGTCATTATTTCATGACAATAACGCTAGATTTCAATAAAAACGTGGT
This sequence comes from Piezodorus guildinii, assembly GCA_023052935.1. Lineage (NCBI taxonomy): Eukaryota > Metazoa > Arthropoda > Insecta > Hemiptera > Pentatomidae > Piezodorus > Piezodorus guildinii. The sequence goes on along the minus strand of CM041297.1, from coordinate 38,632,501 downwards.
TTTCAGCTTAAGAAATTACTGAAGTTATAAGTATGATGAAGAAAAAACATAATATAACACCATAGACAATTAGTACGAAACTTTGTAAAAAAAATAAAATAAATTCTTCACGGAATATTCAACTTAAATCAAAATGAATGTTTTGTGAAATGAATAGCGGGCCCAGTATCAACGAAACTATGTTTGAGGGATTCAAAATTTGGATAAAAAATTTAAACTATGGATGTGGGAAAGAATAAAAAAATCTACTGCATATTTGAATAGGTAATATTTTCATATTCAATTAATTCGGCATTTTGCATACAGTGATTTAGTTTCTCAGAAAGGAGAGTTTTTTGGCAACAACTGACATATTTTTATTTTATTTAAAACACTTGTTTTGGATGGTTTTAAATGATTAATCAAAAACAATATGTCATTCATATTCAATTTAAAATTAAATTCCGAATTACGTCTATTTCTAAACTCTAAAGTTATAATAAAAGTGTTCAGTTTAAATAGATCATAGTGCAGCTATTTTGATTTAATTTTTCGAATTGAAAAGATACTGAAGCGTATGGAGCTATGAACAGTCATTTACTAAACGATTTGTATACCAATGTTTCTGATTTCTTAAAATTTTATTAATATTAAATAAAGAATTTAGGATCATATTTAATCATAACAAAATCCATCTTTTCATTCCGAAACTGAGACACACCACATCATTAGAACTGATATTAAATTACAGATATAAACATCGTTGTCGTTTAAATATAGAGATAAATACAAAGAAAAAGTAGGGATAAACCAACAATTTTAGACAAATTGAGTGATAATTATTATTATTTTTACTTAGTAATAATATCAATAAATTATATTTAAAAAAAAAAAAGAACTTGTACCACTACAACCCATGAAGAGTTTTGGGCTCAGTACATGTAGAGATTTGTACTGTTTTTAGGCCAACGGCTGTGAAATGACGTGATTCGGCCAATATCACGCTCAGCTGCCAGGTTTTTCCCCCTTTTTTGGGTACCCACTTTATAGAGGCTGGGTGTGCCTCAGGAAGGTCTCCATGCCCCAGGATCGCCCCCGGCTGAAATAACAGAATAAATAATATTCTGCCACAGCCGGGATTCGAACCCAGGACCCGAAGCACAGTAGAATAAATTATATATTCTTAATAAATTTCAATAACATAATTCATAATCAAATATTCATGAAGAACTCTACTTTCATTAAGCCTGAAAAATTGAAAGGCAAGTTAATAAGGACCAATGAAAGGTATCGCTGAGCGCTTATTGCTTGGAAGGAAGAGTAAAGCCGTAAATTTGCCCTAGCAATTAGGTTAACGACAACGGGGATTCTCGGGGAGCCATCTCGTGACAAGAAAGCGAATGCGTTTAACAGACCTTTGAAGTGAAGTTAGTACTTAGTAAGTCCCGGTTCTCAATAAGATTACAAAACGTTACTTCTCTACCTTAAATTATTAAAAAAATAAAAACCTGTACCTCTACAACCCATGAAGGGACTTGCGTTCAGTACTTAAAAGAGATTGGTACTATTTCACGACCAACTGCTGCGCAAGGAGGTGATTAGGCCTCGGCCACCAAGTTTTCCCCAGTAGCGAATGCGTGAAGCGCTCGCTCATAAGTAGCTACTTAGGTGGCTACTTACGCCACCGGCCGAATATGTGAAGATGACTTGGTAATACCATTGTAAATATTATTGTTCATGTTACTGTTTCAAGAGAATAAATAAACCATAAGAAGTATATTGACCTAGGGCCAAGACACTGGTCTGGTAGAGAAGCTCCCACCATTAACGATTAACATTGTGAGGTAACAACCCAAAGAGTTAGCTCAGCTCATTCGATCACCAAGTGGTATCTCTCTAGGTCAGAGTACCTTTAACTTTCTATCCTGAATATAGTCTATCCTTAATCTATCTAATCTCATACAACCTTCCTCTCCACCTCATAGGATGGGATGCATGGCTTCTACTCATGTGCACCTATGAGGAGTCCTACCCGCTGCTGTTGAGCTTCTACCTCATGAAACATTTCCTTCCTCGCCAGTCCCCTCTTCTAATTAGTAGGTGCGGGTTGGCCCCCGACCTGTCTAGTTATCCTCAATACCTGGGGCTGCGGTACGTGCTTCTACCACGGCGGGCACCAACCTGCATCTTACTCTCTACCTAATATGAACAAGTAATTGTCGAAACCACCTGTGACCCTGTCACACCTTTTTAATAACCATAACTCTAAAACCCCCAATTTTTAGTACCCACTTAATAGAGGCTGGGTGTGCACCGGGGGGATGGAAACCCTCCCAGGAGGATCTCTATTCTCTAGGGTCGCTCCAAGACTGAAATAACAGAATAAATAATAGTGCCTCAGCCGAGATTCGAACCTGGGATACGGAGTCTCTGAGAAAGAAGCCTAATACTCTATCCACTAGACCACGCCGCTCCCTTAAACTATTAATTAGATCTAAAAGGTGGATAATATGACGACCATGACATTACTAGTCAATATTTTTTTAAAAATCTGATGCGCGCAACAAACGACTTTCAATTACTTTCGTCCGTCAAACAAGTTTAAGGACACTTAAATAAAGTAAGAGATGAAGAAAGATTAAAGAATTACATTGAATTTCGAAGCATGTATTTTATTAAACAATCAGTTAGTGTTACCGTTTTTCATTAATCTCCATTATCTTTTTACAACTTGGTGAATAGAATAATATTTTTTCTAGAATTTTTAGCTTTCCGACGATATATTATACATCTTTACAACTGTTCTCATATTAAAAATACAAAAATTACATTTAAAAAATGTTTCCTTTTGGATATTAAATAGATTAAACTTAAAGATTTATCCCTTTTTAATGAAACGTAACAAGAAGATTTGGTTTATTTTTGGAAAATTGAAAATATCGCCATTTAGTTCCTGTCAGACTATTTCAATCAGATTGAAACGTACATGATATTAAATTTTACATCGACATAGAGATTTTAACCAAAATTGTTAGAGCTGTTTTTGAGAAAATAGTAAAATTTTATGTTACTTATCTTAAGCATAAATTCTCCTAATGTATAAAAATTCGGTCTTATAAAACCTACTGTGTTGCAGCTTGTGTGACCAGATACACACACATACGGACCTTTTTGTGGGACTTGGTCATTAGAGCTAAAGAGATCCTAAAACGTGTATTTTCGATGAAAAGTCAAATTCGAATATTTTGATACTTAGTTAAGTGGCAGTAAAAACACGAATAAATTAATTATTTTAAAAAAAAATGTAACATGATCGCATTTGCCGGTCACTTCTAATCCAACTAGACAGACACACTAACCTTCCACTGAATTACTAAAGTCCCTTTTACTTGATTAACATAGGGCCAACTCTGTACTTCCGGTGTTGAGCATTTGGGGTCAACTAGACAATTGAATTCTTATCGTATCTAATTCTTACGAACCGAAATCCTTCGTAAAATGCTCAATGCTTCTTGCTTTGTCACGAAAAAAACTAATCCATAATGACCTTCATTTTCTGGCCCGAACCAGGTACCTCTTTTCTATGACCAACTCCATTCACACTCTACCCCTTTAGTTTCAACCCTTGCTATCCCTTCAATTGATGATATCTTCCGAATAAAAAATTCCGAAAAAAAGCTTGCCTCGAGACCTTCTGAGCCAGAATTTTAACTGTAGTGCTACTTCTGGTATACACGTTTCTTTTTATGTAATTTAGCCTTTTACCATATTTACTTGATCTATTGTTACATACAGATAAAAATTTCCATAAACCATAATTTGAAAATCAATACTATAAGTGATATTCAGTGCTACAAAGAGATAGTAAACAGTATAACAGACTATACTAGAACGTAAGGGAAACGTCGGTTTAGTATCAGGTGGTCAAATAACAGTTATGTAAGGAAATCTTCTAAATTAGATTAACCTGCAACTTGATATTCTAAGCCGCGTAAAGAAAAAGGATTAGTAATTTATTCAAATTCCAAAAGTATTAAAAGATTTAAGATAAAAATCTGGGGCTTGCAGAACACAACTTTTAGTTGCATCCCTACGAAAAAGCAACCTTGAAAAATAACACCAGATTTAAACGAAGAGATTTATTTTAGGTTGACTAGTGATAGAAAATATTTTCTGTAACAATCACTTTAATATATACGTTTATAGTACCGCCACATTACAACTATGACGTTTCATTTATTTATTATATATATATATATATATATATATATATATATATATATATATATATATATATATATATATATATATACGCAGAAGAGATAAACAAATTTTTCTCTGTTTTTCTTTATCTATTCTAGCATAGATTAGATATATAGACTTAATAGAGAGACATAAACTTAATACAGAGAGATATACACAATATTAAATAACCGATGCTGCCTAACTTAATTGGGTTGCTATTTACACAGATTAATTTATTTTCCGAATTGGACAATTTTTAATATGCAAATCTTAACATTTAAAAACATATTTCTCTGCTTTTATTCTTTTTATTTTTTCCTTTTCTCGCTTATCTCTCATATTAATATATGTATATAATAACAAACAAAAATGGTTAATTATGTCCAAAATAAAAAATTAAAGATAGCTCACAGAAAAATGTGTTTAAAAATTTGACATGTAGTAGCAATACTATCTTACTTAGAGGCGGATAAGTCTAGCTGATATTCAAAATTATTTAAATAAAAATTAACATACTCATTTTAATCAGAATATACAGCTATGCATTTTTCAGATATGCGTACAATCGATACTATAAAATTATTCTTTCGGTAAATCAATTTGGAAGAAAAAGATGCAGTACCACGTAACTTTACTTTTAAACAAATATTTTTGAGTTAGGCTTTATACCTACCTACACACCAGACTATTATGGGAAAGGGCCTAGCCGGGTAAGCATGTGAAATCTGCACCCGCGTGTATTATAACCAAATTTATACCATTGAGTCACACCTATGAGAAACGACCTTACGCAAATTTTTAGCCCCTAATTCCTAATGGGAGGGAAGGTATGGAGGGGGAAAGAAAAAACAAAAAAAATTGTTTTCTCCTGAACAGCTCAACCGATTTTCACAAAAAAAATATATGTTATGGATTTCAGAAATAGGTTTCATAATTTTTTTTTTTTTTAATTTTTTCCATGAAAATGTTGGTCAAAAAAAATTTTTGAATTTTTCAAAAAAATATTTTCTGGTTATAATGGTTTGGTACACCTCCAATTTTTCGTTACTTTATTTCTTTGGAGGATCCTCCGTAACATATATTTTTTTCAATTTTATCGCAAGTGTACCCCACGGTGAAAAATAAAAAAAAAACGATTTTTTCTTCTGAACGGATCAACCTACTTTCACGAAAAAAATATATGTTAATGGTTTTCTATAAGAGTTACAAAAAACATTTTTTTATTTCGAAAACGTGAGTCAAAATTTTAATTTTTAATATTTATTTAATTTTTTAAATTATGTTGGACTATTACACCAACATTTTTTTGTTAATTGAATTCATTTGAGGGTCCTGCACAATATATATTTTTTTCAAGTTGATCTAAAATGTACCCAATAGTGAAAAATAAAAAAAACAAAAACTTTTTCAGCTCTCTGAGTAGTAGCTGGTCACGCATGAAGAGTTGAGATAGAGCTGTAGGATCGTTATGTCATTAGATATTACTTACCCACTATGCACATACATACTATTTATTATACCAATTATTATAAATATCTTAAATTGGATGGAATATACTTTTTTTTTCATTTATTTAATTTTTTTGACTTGGATAACTACTACATACACTATATGCTTTATTTATATAAAACGTAACTACAAAGATTTTTTAATTTATATTTTTTCATATTCATACTCATACATACTCCCATTAGGAATTAGGGGCTAAAAATTTGCGTAAGGTTGTTTCTCATAGGTATGACTCAATGGTATAAATTTGGTTCTAATACACGCGGGGGCAGATTTCACATGCTTACCCGGCTAGGCCCTTTGGTTGTTTTGACTACTAGGATTTATGTATGTTTATTAAATGCATAATATTGTAATTTTTTGATATAACAACAGCTAGGCCTTCTTTATGACACTGGAGGGTCATATAAATACTTGACATTTTGACAGACTTATTCGTCAAGGAATCTGTACTCTGAACCTATTTTAATTTGATATACTTCAATGGCTCGTTTATAAGCATTGTATCAGAGATAATTTTTTTTTTTTATTCATTTAACATCACTTTGCTACTGTGGCTAATCGGACGAAGCTGCAGTGGGAGAGAATATATGTTTAATCAAACGAGTAACTGATATCGTACAGGCTCGAAAATGACATAATCAAGAATATTTTACGCCTTTTTAAAAATCCTAAGAACATCTACTGGGTTTGAACCCACAACCTGGGTCAAAGAAGACTGTTATGCTAGCCCGACACCACAGGCGGCCCCAATTACATTATTGTATACTTTCGTTAAAAATAGTTTAAAATAATAAGCTCTCCAAGATCTCATTATAAAGTAAAACGGTAAACAGAAAAAGGCAGAAGACAATTTGTCATTCGCAAATCTTTCAATTTGGAGAAATCTCGCCGAGGACGTTAAAAAAAAAAGTGGGAAAGTTAGAGTGTGTAAAATAGATCGGACGTTGAGGCGGAGAAGGGACGCGGCAAAAAACACCCCTGAAGCGAGGCGGGGCAAAAAGTAGCCAGTTAATCTTAACCGGAGACAGCTGGTCAGGAAGAGGAACCCTATTAAACTTGCTTTTGAATCGATTTGATTAAACCGAAATTAATTTGGTCCCCACAGGACGAAGTGTTTGTTTTACACGGGGACCCATAGAGAAGTTTATTCACGTGGAATGGTTTTACTAGCAGGGGTGATGGGTCCAACTAGTGAACTACCAGATTGAGGAGAACTCCGCTGAAACAAAACATTAGTTGACGAGCTTCCTACATACCTCCATCTATAGAATAAGTTACAAAATCTGGTGAGCGCAACAAAATAGTTTCGCTTACATCCTGAAATAAACTTAAACTTGAATTAAAAAAAATAATAATAATAATACATTGAAAAAATATATTTTAGATTAAATATCATCACACAAGACTGAAACGACAAGAAACTGCGCAAAGATACCGATTACTACAACACTTGCTAGACAAACGTTCAAAACTTCCAGTATATTACAAAAGACTCATGTACATCACTATTGTCAGACCTATTTGGACATATGGAATCGAGCTTCGGGGCTTTAATAGAACATCTAATTCTTCCCGCATCCAATCCTTACAATCCAAAATCTTTCGCAAAATCGTGGATGCCCCTTATTTTGTCACAAATTAACTTCTCCATAATGACCTAAACATCCCATTTGTTGCAGACATAGCCCGTGATAGATACACATCTTTTCATTCTAAACTCTCTGCCCACAAAAAACCCACTTGTCCAGAATTTATCTTCCTTAAATATTCCCGATAACCCTCCGAGGCGATTGAAAAGAAATTGGCCTCGGGACCTACTGCCTTAAAATAGTGGAGTGCTACCACTACTGGGTAGTTCTGTCTCAAGACATTTTCATGACTTTTCTTCATTCTGCATATTTACTCAAGGTGTTATATAATACAGTTGTTAATTACAATAAATAAAATTTAAAAAAATATTAAATAATACAACAGAAATCTACAATAATGCTTATCCTATTTTTGCTCTTTGCTACATATGTGGGCAATTAGTTTTAATTTATTTATTCATTTAACGTCAGTTAATGCCACAGTGGCAAATCGGACGATGATACAGTTGGAGTCCTAAATTTTCCCAATTCAGATTTAATCCTTTTAGTGCCGGATGAAAAACGAGTGTCTATGCGATGATAACCGGACGAATTTGACAAATATGCAACGATTTGGAAAGAAAAAACATCATTAAAAACAATGCTTAAAAATGCCACGTATTCGGGATGAAAAGGAGAATAAAACAATGATATTGCTTCTCCAATATCAATTGAAAATAATATGAATAACACAATTATAATAATATAAAAATTGAGTTCTATCTGTAACAAATAGTTCGACTTTGAACCTAGAAGAATGTCTGGTGCCGGGTGTCCATCTTATCGCTCAAGCGTTAACAGTCTCAGGACACTCCGGTATAGAATGTGTAAAATGTCAGACCCGAACCGGATGACAAAATCTTTGTCAACGAAATTCGATTATTTACAATCAAATTAGATCATATATAAATTTATCGCAATGCAAAGAATAAGGCGCTATTACACGCACGACGAGTGGAATGAGGAGGGAAACCTTCAACGAGAACTTGACATCACACAGGCTCAGGGGCCACCTTTTTACGCTTTCTACAAAGGACAGCAAAACTAAGGATTTTTTACTCCTATTAAAAAATTCTAGGACCATTACATATTACTCCTAGGACCATTACATATTACATATTACATACTATTACACGCACGACGAGTGGAATGAGGAGGGAAACCTTCAACGAGAACTTGACATCACACAGGCTCAGGGGCCACCTTTTTACGCTTTCTACAAAGGACAGCAAAACTAAGGATTTTTTACTCCCATTAAAAAATTCTAGGACCATTACATATTACTCCTAGGACCATTACATATTACATATTACATACTATTACACGCACGACGAGTGGAATGAGGAGGGAAACCTTCAACGAGAACTTGACATCACACAGGCTCAAGGGCCGCATTTTGCCCTCTCCAAAGGACGGCAAAACTACGGATTTTTTACTCCCATTAAAAAAATCATCGGACCATCTGTCAGGTTAACCCGCGACTTTGGGCATAGAAGGCTGTCATAATAGCCAATACACCACAGGTGAATCTAAATTTAGTTTTTTATGATAATAGTTACTGCATATATCAAAAAGAAAAAAATTGATAATAAAAAATCCAAAACTTTATTCCTTAAGACTTATCGGCATTCAGTATTGTTGGATTATATGAACAAATTGTTAATATTTGTTTAACATAATAATATATACATGATATAAGTGAAATTTTATAATGTCTAGGAAGGTAACAAAGAAATTACCTGTTAATTTTTAATTTTATAAGAAATAAATAATTGTGGATGTAATTAGTTGACCGTTGAGAATTACTGGAAGGAATTAGTCGGTCATTAAATGAAACAACTAAATAGTTTCAACTATTTTATTGTTTGCCAAACAAATAACACAATAAAATAGTTAATAATTTGGGTAAACAATAAAATAGTTGAAACTATTTAGTTGTTTCATTTAATGACCGCCACCCGGGCTAATTCCTTCCAGAAATAAATAATTATTTTGCAATTATTAAACCACATTCATTGTAAATAATAATATATGCTCATTTGAAATGTTGAAAAGCCTGTTATTCACCATATTATGTAGTAGTAGGGGACAGAGACGAAAACTATAAACCTACCGAGTTTACTCATTATTTTATGGTATTTTTTTAATATTCTAGCACTGCATTCCTAGTTTTCATTTTATTTCGCTCTCTACTTTTTTAATCATCATTTTTTTCTCTGAAGATGTCATCTTATACTTAGTATATATACATAAATATTTTTATAAATAAGCACCTTTTAACTTCCAGTATATTTTATTTTATTAAAACACTTTCCAAAAAAAATTAATTCCTTCGTTTCAGTGTCAGTCACTATTATCAAGACTTTATGGTGTGTATTTCATGGTTAATATTATTTTACCAATATTTGGTATATATTATACCAATATTTGATTGTATCATATTGGCTGACTATCTCCACCTGTTTCAAATTTTAGAAGAAAGTTAATGAATTTAAGACAGTGAGCCATATGATATCCAATATGTGATCCAAATATGATAAACTAAAATTGACTTATAATAATATTGCTATCTTGTAGCAATAATATAGATATTTTTGAAAGTATTTTAATTAAATAAAACATATTGGAAAAGAAACGGTGCTCATTTATAAAAATACAAGGAAACTTCCAAAAGCAAAGGGAATAGAAGGAAAAACAACAACTTATTTTTGTTTTTATCAAAGTCATGAAATGTTAACAAGTATATCGGTGTATTCGTCAATTAATAAACTTTATCTGTCTACACCTTATGTTTGATATTCACTCTTATTACACCTATACAGAAATAATTCTCTTTTCTATGTATGTAGGTTTTAGCACTGATAATGTCCCACAAGTTAAGAATTTTTTTTTTTTTTTTTTACGGTTTCCAAATTATTCCAAAGAATAAAGGTTTATTGGTTGTATGAGCTAATGATAACTATAATTATACTATTTTAAATAAAATCAATGTAATCATTGTTACTACTGACATTGTGTAAGCTTGGGTCACCTGTAGTGCAGTGGTTAGCATAGCATATTTACTTCTCCAAAAGAGGGATTTTGTAGTGATTTTTTTTGTTCTTTTTGGTATAGACAAAAACTAGAATCACCAAAAATTTAATGTTGAGTGACCTGTAGTGAAGTGGGTGACACAGCAGCCGTTTATGCCTAATAGGTTCAAACCTGGCGAGTGACCCTAGGAATTTTTAATAGAAGTAAAAATCCTTCGTTATGCTGCCCTTTGGAGGGAACGTAAAAAGGCGATCCCGATGTTAGGTATTCGTTAAAGATGCCAACCCTGATTGAACCCGGATAGGCAAAATTTAGGATTCTCACTGTAGCTTCGTCCGATTAGGCACAACAGCATAAAATGACGCTATATTTATTTATATTTGTCTATATTTGTTTATTTTCAAACTATGCAACCTTTCTAAATTTATTCCATATCCTTATAGGAACATAGGTGTAAATCGCCTTAAAAGACACCATAGATAGTAAGTAGTAACAGAACATAGCAATATTGACTTCTATAGTACAAAGCAAAATGGTTTAAAACAGCTTCAATTACTTGTATGACGTCGAACCACAGAAAACGTTTATTATTGTGATAACAAAGAATATACTAGGCAACAAATAATTATATAGACATCAGAATAATTCTTGACATATTGCATCCTAATAAAAGCTTACTACTAACTATGATATCTGTAAAAATATTTTTTTAAATTGCATTTAGTATTTAGGTCATTTTTTATGAAGGACTCAATTTTGAAAATAAAAACAAAAGAAGCTGATACGGGTAAATTTTGAACGAATTCCAACAAAAGCACCCCTAGCCCACGTGGAGGGCGGGCTGCAACGCCCAATCGATCGCAGACATACAGCCAGACCACCGCCCAACATCCCGCGTTGTACTCTCTACAGAGAGCATGGTTCGCGTAAAGATTGTCTGAATTTATAATTATTACAGGATATATAAATACATAGATTGCTTACACTAAAAAAAATTATTTCTAAGAGAAAAAAAAAAAAGCAAAAAGTATTCTAATTTTATAGTAAACTAGCTGTAAACACGCTTCACAAGCAAATTGCATTTTGTTTATTAACAATGAGAGCCCACCATCAGCCGAATTGCCCAATGACAGGTGGTCATATTACAGATAATATCATGAACATACTAACAAACAAAACTAAAACAAGAGAGATACACTTTATTCATAAATAAATAAACAAAATGATGCTGCCCAACTTAATTGGGTTGCTATAACACAGCATACCGATTTTTTTCCTACAGGAATATTCTTAACATTTTATTTAACTATAAATACAATATTTTTTTTTTCTTTTTTACTCTTTTAAAATTTTTTTTTTCTTAATAAAAAAAGAATAAACAAAAATAAAATTCATAAATAAATAAAAATTTTCACTATCGAAATACTTTCCCTTACTAAATATTTCATATGTAGGTAAGCGAAAGTAAAAACAAATAATAACAACTTACATAGTGAATAAATACAATAATCAACAGGAAAAAAAAGTTCTGAATCTCAGTAATTATTAAGTTTATTTAGTCAAATCCTCAATTAAAGTAATGAACATTGGACGATTTCAAACTGATTGCCCCCCCCCATACCCATTTTTCTACCTATTTTTAAAATTTAGTCCAGTTTTTTAATCCATTAATGTTTTCAAGTGTCATCCTTTTAGTTATTTAAATATATGAATATAAAACGAATTTTTTTTTTTTTATCAAGGAAAATGACAGTAACAGACGAACCTATTTAATTGGCCGCCATGTTGAAACCAAACGGCTTATGCTAACGGCGATTTCAGACCATTTTGGTGATAACTGTGACATTGGAGGCTAATAATTTCGGAGAAAAGACGTTTGATGTTGATTGAAATTACAATTCTACAAATCTTGAAATGTGAAACCTCAGATTTCTAATTATTGAAGTTATTAATTTTTTATTTACTTTTACTTAGCTATAAATGAAATATATAATAAGGGAAAGTATTGCGTTTGTGAACATTTTCGAATTCCAGTTTTCAACGGAAATACACGTTTTATAACCAAGTCCCACAAAAAGGTCAGTGAGTGTGTCTGTGTGTCCGAGTGTTTGTGGTAACTCCAAACCGAAAACGTTAACTCCTATAAACCTGAAACTACATATTTAAGATGACTATACGCCCGAGATGTTACAGCAACTTTTTCATAAAAATCAGCTAACTAGAAGAGCCACTTTATACCACGCCTTTGCACCTTTTACGATTTTCTCAAAAATAACTATAACTATTTTGATTAAACTCGCTATATCGATGTAAACTTTAATGGACTTTAATATTATATAGGTTTCTTTCTGATTGAAATAGTTTGACAGAGCTTAAATGCCGATATTTGAATTGTCTTCTTCTAAAGTAAATTTTGTAGATATAAATAACCAGGCGCATCATCTTACTAGAATTGATACATAACGGCTAAATATGAAAGTTGAGCGAATTTGATAAACAACTACAGGAGAGAAGTGCAAACATGTTTTTTATGCGACTTTTGAACATTAAAACAAAGAATAGATCTATAATAAACCGTTAAAAGCTTAAGATTTTAGAAAAAATACTACCATATACAAAAAATTTTAAAAGTTTACGGGGAGGGTGATGAAAAGCCGATAAAACAAACTGGTTGTCGTAGATAATAATATAATTGATCATTTGATAAAACACAGTTTCTATTCAAACAATTTAATTATTTCTTTAACAATTTATTTTAATCTCTAAATGTATTTGAAATTTCTAAAATTGTTTTTAAAAACGGAGGTAAGTAAAAGTCGTGTGTTACGCGCACCAGATTTTTTGTGGTTTACAATGATCAAATATTGAAAATACAAAACAAAAATAAAATAGGCAAAAGTTCGAACTCTCATAACATAAATAAGGTTCAGTTATTAAGGAATGGAACGAAAAATTATTGTTGAATACAGAGAGGGTGAGCACTAAAGGAATTCGGTCCTAAAGAATAAAGGGTAGAAAGGGAATTAATTAAAAAGTCAACCATTATAAGGCGGGGAAAACGAGGAGCAAGTGATTATTAGAAATATTCTCGGCAAACTCAAAGCGCGTCTTTTACCTCCTCGGAGCCCACCTAGGAAGTAGAAAAGAATTTCTGATTATAATCTTCGTTCTTAGAACGTAGAGGGGGAGATGAAATTAATTTTTAGTGAATAAAAGGATCGCTTCCAATTCAAAAACGCATATTATTTCTCAAAAATAACAAACGGGGGAGATAGGACGGCTTTAGGATTTTTTATAATAGGCGATGGAAATTGAATGAAAATATAAACACCATTTCCAAATCTAAATTCAACTAATACGCCATCTTTTCAGATTTGCTAAATTAAAACTACGAAATATTTATTATATAACTTGAAATAGATACTGTAAAAAAGGATAATAAAAAGCCTAGATACGGTACGGTCAAATAGGCAGTTGTATTTTATTAAAATAATTTAATACTCTGGCAATTCCCTTTAAAAGGAGTTTTATTCAATCCAAAAATAAAATTGAGAATTTATTAAATCCATAAAAAATATTTTTAAAAAATACCCCTGGAGGAAATGAATCCATTATTCGCCTTCTTAACACTTCAAGGGACGAATCGACAGCAATGATTTTGATGAAACTTTCTGAAATTCCTCCAACAGTCCTTTTAGAACGCATAAGATCCATAATTTGATCCAATAATCTGAATTATTAAGATTTCCCAATTTGTGTGATTCGTTATATGTAAAAAATGGTACATAAAATTTCAAACAGATAAAATTTTATTAAATAAATAGAAATGAGGTGTAGTCCATCAACTTTATATTGATTTTAAAAACGCTTATGATTCAATAGACCGCCAGAAGCTGTATAACATCATGATTGAACAGAGGATACCTGGAAAGTTAGTACACCTAGTAGAGATGTGTTTGTCGGAAACATTCCATAAAGTTAGAATCGGTCATAATTACTCCGAGGGATTTAAGGTGCGATCGGGTTTGAAACAGGGTGACTCCCTTTCACCTGTTTTATTTAATATAGCTCTAGAATATGTCATAGAAATAATGATGTGTACCGAGAAAGGTTTAATTATGGGTGACAAGATTCCGGTTTTGGGGTATGCCGATGATTTGGTACTGCTAGGTGAAGACACGGAAACCACACAACTAAATACAAGTGTGTTAATAAAAACCGGTAAAGAAATAGGACTCGAATTAAATACCGATAAGACGAAATATATGATTAGTAGCAGAAACGGTGGTGATCTTGGTGATATTGATATTTCAGGGTGTACTTTTGAATACGTTGAGAAATTCAAGTATTTAGGTTCAATGATAACAAGAAAAAATGAAATCCAGGAAGAAATAAACTCTCGGTTAAATGTGGGAAATGCGTGTTATTATTCAGTTGTTAAATTACTTAGCTCGCCGCTTCTATCTTGAAACTTAAAGGTTAGGATTTATAAAACTATTATTCTTCCGACGGTTCTTTCGGATGTGAAACGTGGCCGCTTACTTTGAAGGATAAACAACGACTTAAGGTTTTCGAAAATAAGGTACTGCGTAAAATATTTGGTCCGAAGAGAGATGATGCCACTGGAGAGAGGGGAGGGGGTTTAGAAGGTTGCACAACGCGGAATTGCGGAACTTGTATCCTGTGAATATAATTGAGTTGATATCATCGCGGAGACTCAAATGGGCGAGCAAAGTTGTTGGGCTCGGTGAGGTACGGATTTTGAGAAAGTTGGTATTCGCTGATCCGACTGGTAGGCGTCCGAAAGGTAGACCGAAGCGTCGATGGGTGGATTGCGTTAAGGTTGATCTCAGGGTCTTGGGCTTGAAGGATGAACATTGGACGAGTCTGTGTAGGCGGAATTTGGTGGTATCGGCATCGAACCTTCGGGTTCGGTAAGCCTATTATTATTATTATTATTATTAAATAAAAATTATCATAATTATTATAAGTCGGAAAGCTATGGCTGACAAACAAATTTCCTAAAAATATTTTGTACTGCGTCTTTTTTTACGATTTCAGTAATATGAATATATCAGAATATACAATTTGATATGTGGAGAGATTTAAGAGGTCTTGGGCTCGGTACATATAGAGATTTGAACTGTTCCTATGCTAACGGCCATGCATTGAGGTGATTAGGCCTTGAACATGCTCAGTTGCCTGTTTTTTTCTCTAATTTCGATACCCACTTTAAAGAGACTGGGTCAGCCCCAGGAGGGACTCTATACCCTAGGGTCGCCCCCGGCTGAATTAAAAGAATAAATAATACTCTGTCGTAACCGAGATACGAACCCAGGACCCGGAGAATAGTAGACTGGTATCATACTGCTTTTCAATTGAATTTAAAACAAATTAAACAGGACAAAGAAACGTAATTTTTAAAATAAGAACTAGAAGTACACGTGGAAGTCAATACATGATTTATTCACCGTCAATAGCTATGATTCAGCACTACTAATTCCCATAAATAATAATTAATTCTTCAATGCATAATTTATGTATTTCCAATCTTAATTAAATTATATTATACTAGCTGTATCTAGCGGCTTTGCTCACTAATTCCATTTTGTGTTGATATACGTGTGCGCATAGTGCACGTCATAGGTGTGCGTTTATGGTTAGAGTAACTAATACAAACATAACTTCGCTATCTGTCAATCATTTACACATTCACTATTTTTATGAGTATGGAATAAAGTTATTAATTATTTAGTCGAATTTATAGCATCACACCAAGGTAGGAAGGCATTCCCATAATTAATCAGCACGGTTCAACTTTAAAAAAAATTATGACTCTTTTGGCTACTTTTGCTGATGATACAGCTGTTCTATGTTCAGATAAGGATCCTTTACAAGCGGCAATATCCCTCCAAAACCACCTTGATGAAATTTCTGTTTGGGCTTCTAGATGGAAAATAAAGATGAACGAGTCCAAGAGTGCTCATGTAGTGTTCACCCTGAACCATAAACCTTCTCCTCCCATTAACTTTATTAATATTCCTATTCCGACTTCCGACGAAATTCGATATTTAGGTATTCACTTGGACAAAAGACTGACCTGGAGTACCCACATTCGACAAAAACGCAAAGAACTTAACAGGCGATACGGTCTTTTATCTAGATTACTTGACAGACGCTCTAAATTATCATTAACCAACAAACTAACTCTTTACAAAGTTTTGCTAAAACCAATCTGGACATACGGTATAGAACTGTGGGGCTCTGCTAAACCATCAAGTATCCAAAGAATACAGTCTTTTCAGTCGAAAGATGCTGCGTAAAATAGTGGACGCACCGTTCTACGAAACAAATGACGTTATACATAACGACTTAAAGATTCCGACTATTTCAACCACTGCTATAGAACAATACAATAACTTCCACCAAAGACTAACATACAACACCAACCCTCTTACAGAAACATTAAAATGGTCTACGAATCCTTACAGCCCACCCCGACGACTACACAGGCGGTGGCCAAGAGATATGCTGATCACTTAACGAGCTCTGCTGAGATGAGCCGCTGCTTCAGCAGTCCACAAATTTGCTTATTGCAAAGGAAATGCAGATGACAAATTAAATTTTATGTCAAAGTTTTTTTTTTTTGTTTTGTAATAAATAAATAAAAATAAAAATCATTGTATATCGTCACAACTCGTTTGGAACATAATTGCAAATTTTTCCTAAACCTATGTGAAGCCTCCCAACTAAAATATCCATGTTCACAGCTTATAGAAATACAATGTTCTAGTATATCCTTAAAATAAAACGTATTTTAGCCTATTGAAATTATTTTGAATAAACTTTTAACAATTGAACATGTTCCCATGGGAACCTACAAACGTAACATGAATAGAAATCTGGTGCGGGCAACACACGACTTTCACTTACTTCCATTTTTAATATCAATGAAAGAATTTTCAAAAACAGTTAAGAGATAAAAATACGAGAAACTATTAAAGAATTAATTAAATTGAATTTTTATAAAAACATGTTTTTATTAAAAAATCTATAATATTATCATATAAAATAATCAGTTAGTTTTATCTTCTTTTCATCACTCTCTATTAACTTTTAAAAGCTTGTGTATAAGATAATATTTTTTCTAAAATCTTTAGCTTTCTAACGATATATCATACATGTCTATTACTGTTCTTATGTTCAAAAACAAAAAATTGCATTAAAAAAAATAGTTTTTAACTTTTCTCCTTTAGTTGCTTTTCAAATTCGATCAACTTGCATATTTAGCTGTTTTTCATCGGTGGTAATATAGTTATTTTTATAGAATCAACAAAATTAAAGGTACTTCAGAGAAAGAAAATTTAAAATATCGACATTTAAGCCCTGTCAGACCATTTTTATCCAAATGAAACCTACATGATATTAAAGCCCATTAAATTCTACATCGATATAGCGAGTTTAATCAAATCGTCGGAACCGTTTTCGAGAAAATCGAAAAAAGGTGCAAAATGCATGGTATAAAGTGGCTCTTCTGGTAAGCTGATTTTGATGAAAAAGATTTTGTAACGTCTCGGGCGTATAGTTGTCTTCATTATGAAATTTTAGTTTCATAGGACATACCGTTTCAACCCGGGATTTACCACACAGACCTTTTTGCGGGACTTGGTTATTTGGATTCAGGGGACCCTAAAACGTGTATTTACGTTGAAAACTGGAATTCGAAAATTTTCACGATCGCAATACTTTTCCTTACTATATATAGTAAGTGAAAGTAAAAATAGCAGTACAAAACAGGTTAATAGACTCCGTAACAATCCTGCTTAGGCACATAGTAAAGAAAATAAAGAGTGGAGTTTGGGTCGGAACCAGGGGTTTTCAGGGGTTTCCTGGGTTTTTCTGAAATTAGTGTTACTATATATAGTAAGTGAAAGTAAAAATGTCAATATGCTTAAATATATTTGTTATGAATATCTTGGAATCTTTGCTAATATTGGCCAGATCAAGACGATTTTGTTTCAGCTAGTTAGAAATTTAATTGTCATTTAAATGAGTACTTATAATTTTTCAGGAGAGGTATAGCTTTTGAGTTATTCGAAAAACCAATATTGTATTACATTTTAGAAATATATTCCTTTTAAGCACTTAGAGAACTTATTTTCCCAAACCCAGCCTTATTGCATATCTAGACGGTAAGGGGAACCTCCAGGAAAAATTTCAGCTTCACAACTATAATTATTTTTGAGATACTGCGATGACCAGAAGATCTAGTGAAATAGCACTTTCTTTTATAAATATAGATTATCTAATCTTCAATTTTTAATTATAAGAAATTAACTACTTGTAACTTCTCGAATAATTTTTAATTGGTTGGTCTTGATTTATAATTTTTAAAAACAGAACAATCAAAATGTTTTAAAATAATCTAGAACATATTCGTTAACGAGTAATTCGAATTAAATATCATAAAAATAAAAATATTCACTTAACAGTTACATCGTACATTAGAGTTGAAGATGATCAACGTTTAATAAAAATAGGAATTTAGGTTTGGAATAAGACAGTATTTTTAATTAATTTAAAATCTTAAAAAAATTAAAATAAAATAACGATATCATTGTGCAAAATAAAAGTAAAATACGAGAAGAACCTCAGGTTACTAAGGTAATAAACACGGTTTAAATGGTTTAATTTGGGGCAGCGTTGGGACTATTTCGTTGCTAGTGGGTCCAAGAGAAGATTCTAGAGGATTTCTTGTTAAGAGAGTACGACCATATAGTTCATTCAATTAGCAATAAAGTTAAAGCAATAAAAGCAATCAAGGGAATTGCTCGACATATTGGTTGGGCCGCGTTCTAGACAATCGGCTGAGTCTAATATCATTATATTACAATATTATTCACTTGATAATTATTCACTTTTTTTAAAATATAAGAGAAAAATTTTATTTTCTAATACAAATGGAGAAATATACATCTTACTGTGCTCACGGTCTTCCCTCATGAAGAGAATTTTGGTTGGTAAAAAAAACAACTAAATAAATACAGTACATAAATTCATAAATTCCAACACTTTGAATGTTGGCTGAAAGTCAATTTATGACATTTTATAAACATTTTAGGATTAAAACTACAAAATTTGAATGAGCATCGATCCAAAAATATTTATGACAATTAACAAGTTCACGCCAGGTCAAACTTGACAGTTGCGTGGGGCGACGTGCAACACAGGTGAGTCACTTATTTTCTGAAAATATGCCGTAAAAAATATGTTTATTATAATATTTTTCAACATTATATTACCACAAATTAGAATTAACAAGCATAAAGGTTTATTTATTAAATATTTTATAACCTTCAACATCTCCTCCTCAAAGGACTCTTATCGGTTAATTTCATTTAATTACTTTTCTTTAAGAATTTCCTTTAGCTTTTTCTCTAGAATTTCTCTTCATGTTTTTATCCCCAAATCTGACAATATAAAATTTTTAAGTAATCCCATTTCTCCTCCAAGCCATATGTGTATATCAAAACTGTTACAATCTCGCATTTAGCAAGTTCGAAGCCTGGAACTGCTGTGATCTTGCATTAAACACGTTGGAACTTGCAACAGCGTCGCCCCGATCCACGAAGCGTAAGCAGCTAAGACAGTCCCGCATAACGTGAAAATACGTAGATATTCTTCGAACGTGTTAAATTCAATTCCGAATTTAAATATTCCGTTTTATCCCTATTGAACAAATCTGACACCTAGGACTTCATTTTGAAAACATCTAAACATGGAATTTTCAAACAAGAATCAAAAATTCTCAATGCTCCTTCTTGCTTTGTCAGGAATAAAATCATCCGTAATGACCTTAATGTTCTATACGTCACCACTAAAAATGCCCGTGACATAACTAATATGGATTGGAGTTTTTCAAGGAAGGAAATAGGTACATTTACTAACACTAATCCCACTTCTTTTGAATTCAAATACTTGTTTATAATTTTATTTGTGGTCTAGAGCACAGAATGTCAGACTACTGTTCTACAGGTCCCAGGTTCGAACCTCGGATGAGGCACAATTATTTATTCTATAAATTCAGCCGTGCAGCGACCCTGGGGTATGGAGGCCCTCTTGGGACACACTCCGCCTCTATTAAGTGGGTGGGTATCCAAAGCTTGGGGGAAAATAACGACGGCCGAGTGTGATTTAGACCTAAACACTTCCTCGAACGATTACCGGGAAACAGTATGAAGTACTGAGCCCAAGACCCTTCATAGGTTATGTAAAGGTGAAGGTTTTTATTTTTGTTTATCCAAAACGTAATACCATTGCATCATTTTAAGTAGGAAACATTTTTAGGTGGTAACATGAAAGAAATAGAAAATTTCTATACAAAAACCTATACAGATCAACAAAAAAAAAGGTACCATTATAACCCATGAACGGTTTTGGGCTCAGAACATATAGAGAGATTCGTACTGTTTCTAGGCCAACGGCCGTTCAATGATTAGGCCTTGATCATGCTCAACCGCCAGGGTTCCTTAATTTGGGTACCCACTTTAAAGAGACTGGGTCTGCCCCAAGAGGATCTCCAAACCCTAGGGTTCCCCTCCCTCCCCCAGCTGAGTTAAAAGAATAAATAATATTCATTGCCGAGATTCGAACCCAGGTTCCGGAGAACAGCAGACTAGTGCTCTATCCACTGAACCACGCTGCTCCCTTATACGGATCAAAAAGGAATGGATAACTCTTTCCAGATTTTATTATAAGCACAATCCAGTCTTTTGTTTGCTTGCGTTTTAAGAGATCTTCTTGCTTCAACCTTGAAACTGTTGTTTGAAGGAGGATATATGGGTCACCTCACGTTGCTGCGAAGCATGATATACCCATGGTGCAGCGACCATAGTACTATTGGTTCAATACCCGATCCCTTCAGGGCCAGTTGGACAGTATACTCCCCACTGACTGACTCACTAGGGTTCAAGGACGTTGACAAATCAGTCCAGATTAACGGATAATGGCGGTTCGGGGTCAGCAGGCGCACGAGGATCTATATCAGACATTATAATTCAATATGATTTTGTCAACGAACCTTTGAAGTATATGCAACAACCATTCCAATAAATATTACAGCCTAGGTTTGAAAAATAATCATCCTCTGGGTGGTCCTGAGTGGTTAGTTTTTTTTTTTTTTAACCTTTTACAAATTATTTTTCCTAATAACTCAACAACTATACATCTCCTGAATAATTATAATTATAAGTACTAATTCGAACGATAGTCAAATTTTTAATTGTATTAAATCAAAACCATCTTAACCTGACCATTATCAGCAAAGATAACATGAAATATTTTACAACAAATTTATTTAAGCATATTGATAATCGTTTCCATGTTTCGTATTTAGGTTCGCATAGAAAATTTTTTGATAGTAATCAGTTTTTAAAAAATATGTTGCGGGCAACACAAGACTTTCACTTACTTTGGTTGTTAAAACCAATTCAGGAACTATTAAATAAAGTTAAATTTTTAAGAAAATAAAATTTGAAAAAGGTTTAAAGAATTATGTTCAGTTTTGTTGGAAACATGTTTTAGATTAAATTGATAGATTATAAATTGTTAGGTATAATAATCATTTAACCTTATCGCCAATTCTTCAACTTACACTAGGTTCTACAACTTTGTGTAAAGATAACATTTTTTCAACAATCTTAAGTTTTCCAACGATACATTATAAATCTATATTACTATTCTCGAAAAAAAATTACCCCCTCCCCCAAAAAAAATGTATTTGCTCCTTCCTCCTTCAGTTTATTATTAAATTCGTTCAAATTGTATATTTAGTCGTTTTTCATCAATTCTAATAAGCTGATATGGTTAATTTTTTGAAAACTACAAAATCAAAGGTACTTCAGAGAAATAAAATTCAAAAATTAGGAATTTAAGTCCCGTCAGACTATTTTAATTCGAATGAAACCTACATAATATCATAGCCCGTTTTTCTTACGTGGAAAACTTCACCCACCAATGGGATTAATTCACATTTATGTTGGAAGAAGCTACTAAATACAACCTTTATGTTTCCGTATAAGTTAAAACGTGTTGAGTTATAATGACTTCTACTCAGACGTTTTTCTAACTTTGACGGAATAAATAATAACAACACTTTATTTGTCGTGCATAAAAGTAGCAGAAAGAGTAACTGATTGGCTGAAAATAAAGTTATATGTATTATAGTTAAACTTCTACATCAGAAAGGTATACACGAAATAAAATATTAGCAGACGAAGCCGCGGGTTACAGTTAGTAATATATTAAATTTCGGAAGATGACCATTCCCATCCGCAATACTTTTCCTCATTATATATTTCATACATAGGTAAGTGAATGTAAGAAAGGGCGGGGTGGCCAAGATTGTTAGCGCCCGCCCGTTGCTTTAAACACGCGTTGCCTAGCTACCAGATGACCAATACTTTGAAACCAAAAATTACGAGTTCAACTCTCGGAACCGGAGGGGACTTTTATCTCGTAAGAAGTGAAAGTAATAAAAAAAAAAAAAATCATATATATATATATATATATATATATATAATATATTTATGAAATAAAAAATAGCGATAAATTCAATTTAACATTCAGAAAGATTAACCACCACTGGGCTGTGAGTTAGTTAGTGATTGTTGTATTGACGTTGTCTTGTACGTTGCTAATTAATATTTTATTTTCATTTAATTTTTATTCTATTCAAATTGTCAGTAATTATTAATTCAAGGGTCAACTCAGAAATCTGGATTGCAAAGCGGTAAGGGTTCGAATTCGTCTAGAGGGGTTAAAAATTAGTTTAGTTGCGGCCAAAAATCTTGTTTGATATTATATTAAAGCCCATTAAATTTCACATCCAAATAGCGATTTTAATCAAAATCATTAGAGCCTTTTTGAGAAAATCGTAAAAAGGTGCATAATGCATGGTATAAAGTGGCTCTTCAAGTTAGCAGATTTTGATAAAAAAGTTGCTTAATAAAAAGTGAAACTAAAACATAAATATAGAATTAGATATGTATTTGTTTTTTACTTTTCTAGTCTCTATGAGTTATTTATAAATATAGAATATTTTTAATCATTCTAAATTAGTTTTATTCGAATCCTTTTTCTAAATTAATATCTCATTTCTTCAAACGTTTCGGACACTATTGCCATTTTTATATTTCTCTAATTCATCTTTTTTTTTATTACATTTATATTATTATTTTATTTCAATATCTGTTTTTGATTATTATGTGGTAAGTCTATTTACTTTACTTGCTCTTCTTTCATGTTAGAAATGTTAAATATGTTTATTCATATTAACGTAGAAAAAGATCGCATTCCATACATCCAGGATTAAAATAAGAGCGGAAATTTAAATAATGGATCCGAGATTTAACAAGTGTATGAAGAGGACAAGCCTTGATAAACGGTCGGGGTATGTAAAGAAGGGTAAGGACCCCCATAAATTATTTCAGCCAACCTTAATTTCGGTTTTTGAGACCGGACCTCGGCTTCTTCACTTAAGTAGATACTTCGTTACCTCTGCGAGCCCAGCCAGTTCTTTCAACTTTTTCGTAAAAAATAATCCTTCAAGGAAACAAGATATTCCTGACTATTCCACCTATCATAACAATATTAATATAGATGTATAATATACCGTTGGAAAGCTAAAGATTTTAGAAAAATATTATCTTTTACACAAAATCATAAACTTTAATGGGTAGTTATGAAAAGCCGATAAAACAAATTGATTGTCAAAGATAATAATATAATAGACTATTTAATGAAAAACACATGTTTCTATAGAAAATAAATTTAATTATTACTTTCACTTACCTATATATGGAATATATAGTAAGGAAAAGTGTTGCGATCTTGAAAATTTGGATGATATATAACTTAACCACACTTTTATTAAAAATTAATGCTAAACGTTTCGGCTAAAATGCCATCTTCAGGTAGAAAGGAACAATTTTATCTGGTGTGAGTGGATGTTTACAACCAGAAACCTCATGTCACAGAATTTGACCTTCACTTTAAAGAATCTACACCTTATCCGGAATTAATTTAATTAATTCGTTGACATTTTTTTAATCTCAGAAAAATCTATTTAATTCATTACTATTTGAATTATTTTTAAATTCAATTGATTTTATGGCAAAAAAAAAAAATTGATTCTAACAACAGACGTAAGTGAAAATCGTACCACTTTTTTTTAATCATTTTTGTTATCTAAAAATCGAAAATAATCATACATTATACTTCTATATGGTTGGTTCCCGAGTCTCCATTGACCAGATAAAGTTTTAACAGGCTCTTAAATAAGAAGCAAGGCTTGATCGGAGCTGAACTTGAGGCTTTCTACTTGACGTGGGAAGCAGTTACCTGAACTTCAAAGTGACCACAGATAGGAATGTCTATCAGCTAACTGTGCGTAAGGGATCAACGACCCAGGCTTAAATCAGTCGAGTATAACACCATTCGTTCAGCCACTTGAGCATTCGTAACAAATATGACGTTAGATATTTTTTTCAAACAGTTAAAAAAAAAGATAAGTGCCGAAATAAAATCTTCCAGAATTAAATTGTACGATGTAACTACATTTGCGAAGGAAGAATTATCCACGAATTAACCACCATAATACAGAAGGCGAACAGAAATCATCATACTAAAAAAATAATAATAATAAAATAAAAACACTTATGATTCGTAAAACCAATCAATCGCCATTCAGCATCATCCAAGACAAAAAGAAAATGATGATCAAGTGAAAAGTGCGTTTTCAGATTTTGTTTCATTTCAAAGCTCAGTTTTCAGTTCGGGGATAAAAAAGTTGGTGTCACGTTGGGAAAAATGTGTATAAAAAGAAGATAATTACTTCGAATAAAATTATCTTGTTTTCATATCGTATTTTTAATAAAAAATCTTTAACCTTGAAAACGGACATTTCATGTGACACAACCCAATACCTTTAATTTTGTATATTTCGAAAGATTAATCATATCATTTTAATGGCACTGAAGAAGGACGGCTAAATATCAAAGTTGAGGGAATTTGATAAACAATTAAAGCAGAAAAGTGAAAACATATTTGTTATGCAATTATTTTGTTTTTGAGAAAAAGAATAGTAATATAGATGCTTAATATACCGTTGGATAGCTAAAGATTTTATAAAATATATTAACTGATACACGGAATTACAAAGGGTGGTGGAGAGTGATGAAAAACCGATAAAACTAACAGTTTCTGGTTCCTGAAAAGGGAAATTCATGTTGACCTTGCTGCCACCTGATGGCATGTCAAAGAAGCAGAGTCCCTAGTTGTGAAAATCTTGAAATTTGAGTTGGAGGTGATTACCCCAAACACTAACTGATTGTTGTGGATAAAAATATAATAGACCAGCTGTTGCTCGCGACTTCGTCTGCATCAATTTCCGTTATTATGATCGCTCTTAAAAGAATATATTGGGTTGTCCGGAAAGTTGGTAGAGATATTTGGGCAAAATTAAAATTGATGAACAGCTTAAAATGTATTCATTTAATCTACAAAATAGTTATCACCGTTAGCGATTGCCCTTTTCCAATGGCTTGGCTTGCAAGGTCCATTATTCCTTTTTTTCTAACTATCACTGTCCTTACTCCTGAAGAACTATAAAAAGACCGTTTTGACCTTCATCTTCTAAAGTTTAGGATTTCCCTAGTAGAAAATTTTCGAGGGAACGAAAAATATAAAAATCCGAAGGAGCAATGTCAGGAGAGTACGGCGGTTGAGGTAATGACAACCCAATATTTTAAAGTACTTCTGCGTAAATGATATTTTTGGTTTTATTTTCTTGTGGCAGAATATGTAAATGATTTTCTCCGCAACCCGATCTTGACGTAAATCGATTCTTAAGTGTTAAAATTTTGCCCATGTGATTTATTAATTGTTTCGGCAAAAGATAACTTAACGGGAAATTGAATTATTTTAAAATTAAAAGGTAAATCATTTGGAATCATTTGGATGCGAGGTTAATTTCTCTCGTTTTTTTCCTAGATTTTCAACTGATTCTTCGCTCATATTGGTTGCAGCGTGATGTTATATAGTCTATAACCTTCCTCGATAAATGGACTATCCAACACAAAAAGAATATTTCAATTTGAACCAGTAGTTTCTGAGATTAGCGCGTTCAAACAAACAAACTCTCCAGCTTTATAATATTAGTATAGATTATTTAACGAAACACATGTTTCTATTGAAATTCAATTTAATTAATTATTTAACAATTTATTTTTATCTCAACATGTATTCAAAAATTCTTAAATTGATTATAACAACGGAGGTAAGTGAAAGTTGTGTGTTGCGCGCACCAGATTTTTTAATAATAAAACTGTATTCAGCACAAAATAAAGAGCCGCACGGCTTAAAGAGATCGAACGCTGTCATCGAAAACAGTCGTGATATTCCAGAATCCGTCAGATAAACCACGATTAATTTTATCGCACCGCATTTTAACAAACACCAGGACATGAAGGGGATGATAAATCAATAGGATCTAATCGATAACACGCGCTTAGCTTCCAACATTGCGACAACGACGTTCTTGCATGAAACAGTGTTTATGGCCATAGAAAGATGATGAAACAAAATACAGAGACAAGATGAGGCTAGACAGTAGAGAAGACCAAGACGCATATGTTGGCTAAACTTACAGATCAATATTTTAGTACCACGCCCTCTGGGTCAATGGTCTCCTCTCAAACTCCGACAAACACAGACCGCAAAATGTCTCATAGCCTTCATTGTCATGTTTACACCGAAACGTGGGAGTGGGTGGTGGAAGGGCGACGAGTCAGAAGTCAACTAGATAATTGAATGGATAAATAAATTGTTGCAAAGCGTAAATCATAAACATATAGATCATAAAAGGCAAGAAGCACGTAACAGCTTATTTCCAGCTGGCTAAAAATTGCCGGTTTAACATTCATAGCTATGATAAAATCAATCAAAAACGCTGTTTTGGAATGTAAAAGCAGGAAAAAAAATCCGAGTATTTCCTCCATACATGTCACTTATAATCCACCAAAAAAAAAAACTTCCAACCACTGTTTTGGTATGTTAGAAGTATTCAACGGTATTCAAAGTAGAGTTCACGATTAACAAATAAATATTTTAAAATATTGTGTTGATGCTCAAGATTTAATGTAACCAAACAATACATATATTACATACAAAAATCATTAAATAAAAATCATATAAGAAAATAAATTGTAGAAGAAAAAAAAATACTGATATGAAAATCAAGCGAGTTGAAATCTGATAGCATGAACTAAAATTTTAAAATAAAATCACACAAAACATGAAACAGAGAAAATGCGTGATTAAATATCATAATGTGATCATACAAAATATAATACGTAATAGGGGTAAACTGTGGTTTATTGGCTGGCATAACAGCCTTCTATGCCTAAATTAAAACCAGGCGGATGGTCTTAGGATTCTTTAATAGGATTAACAAATGTTAGTTATGCCGTCCTTCGGAGGGGACGTAAAAAGGTGCTCCAATGTTAGGTACTCGTTAAAGACCCATCTCCTAATTAAACCTGATTAGGCCCAACATAGGACTCTCACTGCAGCATCGTCTGATTAACCACAACAGCATAAAGTAACATTAAATGAATAAATAAATAAAAATATATAATACGTACATATTTTAACAATTAAGTTTATCAAAAAAATCATATTTTTTCCAAAAATTCCCAGCATCTAAGGTACGGGATATAGTACAGGATATCAGCAAAAACAAATAGATGTTCATGTAAAGTAGTAGTTCATTGTTTCAAAAATCCATAACCCGACTTAATGAATAATTTGAGACATCAAACTGTAAGGTCGGTTTAGTCGTTCATTCATTTCAAACAGACAAGCTAAGCAATTTTCGGATAAGTTAATGAAATATTTAATATTGTTAAAAATTGTTAATAAATAATAAAATGCAAATAAAATAACACTGGAATAAATCGAACAATTGTTTTGAAATGCGGACTAATTACACTTAGAGAAACACTATACCCTAAGAAAACTATGATGGATTTTTATCCATTCAAAAGACTCCACAGAAATGAGTTTGAATGGAATCGAGAAGATAGATAGGCCGAAGTTTAAAAAAAAACATTTTAAAAGTCTAACTCTAATCAAAGATGTTAGACCTGTTGTTTAATAACTTAAACAGTACGGTGAGAGAATATTTAGGAAAATAAGTGAATCATGAATAAAAAAAAAGTCTGATAAAATCCTTCAAAAGAGCGTTATGGAGTCCTATCTACTTCATTTTTGGTTAAGTGAGGATTTGCCTATATTTGAAAATCGGAACTTAAGCCTGGATTAGGCACCTTAATAACTAACTAATTCATAAATAAAGCTTCTGAAAATCTCGAGAAAATGGAACAGTCATACTGAAAAAAACTTTATTCTGGGACAAGGTCTCTTAAGAATAATATATATGAACAATAAAAATAAAAATTATAACTAGGCGAAGTACACTTAAAAAAAAAAAAAAAAAAAAATGATTATAATAAGTATATACAAGAGCAGAAATAAGACAAGAGGAAATCCAAGACAAAAACATATTTAGAGACAAAGTAAACAAATGGGAAGTAACTCAAGAGCAAAACAATCAGAAACCATACAGACCCAAATGGTCTGCAGAAAGAAAAGAGAAGTTCAGCTAAAGAATGAGGCAATACTGGCAAGACAAAAAGAACAAGAAATAATAAAAAAAATGAGTCATAAGTGCTTAGCGCCTTCCTTTTAGGGAGATATCGCACTAATAATAATAATGGGAGTTCTGCGCATGCGCGTGAGTATAGCAGTCATATTTCAAGTCGGCTCTCGGATTTCTTGCTTTTACAGTTGGATTTCACTTCAGCACAGTCTTGAAAACATCATCAGACTTCAGGATAACAACAACAGTTATTATTGGAGCAAACAGCGGTAAGTTGTGATATAATTTACAGTGTAAAGTGAATGCTGAGTCACCTCTTCATATCAGCTGATTGCCAATAGCCCGGCAAGGCTGGTCTTGCTTAACTTTTTTTAAGTTATTGTTTTTTTCCCACATCTGGTTATTATTTAATTACTTCCTATACATGAAATGCGATATTATCATCAAGTAATGTCCTCCAAAGCTTCAACTAAAAGATCTAGATCTAGTGGTTCAATCCCGTCACCTACAAAACAAAGACCCCGCCGTGATACTAATAAAAGATTAAATCTACAAGCAACCCCTTCCGGTACTAATTCAGAATCTGAACCACAACCTGGCACATCGTCACAAGGGATGACTGACGAATCGCCGTTTTTCACCCCAAATCCTTTTCAGATTTTACATAATGAAAAAGAAAACATGGAATCTACTCCTATACCTAGTGAACCACGGCCTCCTCCAATATTTGTCAAAAATATTAGAAATTTCCAGTTGTTGTGTGCGCAATTGAACAAAATTACCGAATCTACCAGCTACTACTGTATGAGTAGAATCAATGATACCAAAATATCTCCTACTACTGCCGAGACATATAGAAAAATAGTGAAATACCTAACTGAAACCAAAGCAGATTTCCATACCTATCAGCTACGCCAAGAGAGAGCTTTAAGGGTTGTAATCAGAAACTTACACCCTTCGACACCAGTTGAAGCTATTAAAGAAGAACTAACGGAGATGGGCTATAAAGTGCGGCAAGTCACTAACGTCCTAAAGGACAAAATTCCTCTACCTCTCTTTTTTGTGGATTTGGAACCAGCTGAAGGAGTTGAAAAAATCTATGACCTCAATAGATTGTACTATTCCAGTGTAAGAGTTGAAAAACCTTACACAAAGAGAGAAATAATTCAGTGCCATAATTGTCAAGCATATGGTCATACTAAAAGTTATTGTCATCACATACCTCGATGCGTGAAATGCGGTGAACAGCACAAGTCTGTGGAGTGTACAAAACCAAAATCAACACCAGCTGTATGTGCTCATTGCCTGAAGGACCACCCGGCCAACTATAAAGGATGCCAAATCTATAAGGAGCTGAGGACCAGGTTTCAAAAACCTCAAGTACTGGATGAAACAGCAAGACAAGTAAGAAACAGAAGAGAACCCTCAAAACTTATTGATGCCAATTTATCATTTGCCCACTTACTTGGAGGTGGGAATCAAAGTACTGAAGCCGTGGCCCTGCCGGAACTACAAAATGTACCTCAATCCATTCCACATATACCTCTTTCTCAAAATGTAACCAATCCTAAGAATCCTAATCCACCACAAATCTCTCATATTCCTCCTCCTTCAAACGCCACAGACCTTACCAGTTTGATGACATCCTTTATTTCCGAAATTAAATCCCTTGTTATGCCCCTAATATCACTCCTTACGAATCTCGTAACAAATCTCATTCCTGCCTTAAAAAAACCATAAATGACCTCACCTAATTCCTTATCCATTCTCCTTTGGAATGCGAATGGTGTTAGAACTCACACTGACGAACTTACAGCCGTACTGCAGGACAAAAACATTGATGTTGCACTCATTACTGAAACTAGACTAACCACTAAACAGTACTTTAAAATACCAGGATACACGACATACCGGACAGACCATCCAGACGGCAAAGCCCATGCCGGTACTGCTGTCATAGTCCGCCGATCCCTCACCCATCACTTACACCCAATTTCCGCCCACGATTACCTACAAGCAACTTCCATCGTTATCAAAACCTTTTCCTTTCCGCTTATCATCGCATCAGCATACTGCCCTCCTAAACATCCCATTTCCTCTGCCCAATTTGGATCCTTCCTCAACTCCTTGGGTAATCACTTCATTTTGGGTGCAGACTTAAACGCTAAGAACCAACAGTGGGGTTCTAGAACCACCAATTCTCGTGGACGGACATTGCAGTCTGCACTCAACTCCCGACGCTTTCATCTCCTACCCCCCGATTCTCCTACCTACTGGCCAACAGATCCTAACCGTAATCCTGACATCCTCGACTTCTTCATCCACAGCGGATTAGGCTCTCTGAATTTTTCCATAGCTCGCCTTGATGAACTATCCTCTGATCATAGTCCATTGATTCTAAATGTATCCATAACACCTATTCCTAAACCTATCCCACCGTCATTCATTAGGGGCCCTGTCAACTGGAACCTCTTCCGCGAAATTCTCACTAATGATATTGACCTCAGAGTGATTCTCAAAACCCCAAATGACCTTGACGACGCCGTATATTCCTTTACAACCGCTATTCAACAAGCCGCCTGGACTGCCTCCTCTCCCAAACAATCCCAAATAATTCCTTACAAAAGCCATTTACCACAACACCTGACAGACCTCATCAACAGCAAACGTCGAGCTAGAACATTATGGCAACGCACCCGCCACCCAGAAGATCGCCGCTCCTATAATTTTTTTTGTAGAAAATTAAAGCGGGAGTTGGCGATCTTCCGTTCCCAATCCTACAATACCTACCTCTCCTCTCTCTCGACTCGTGACAATTCCCTGTGGAATGTCACGAAGAGAATCCTAAAATCCCACACCATTTCCCATCCTCTCCGGCGCTGTGATGGTTCCTGGGCTGCTTCTGACAAGCATAAGGCCGAGGAATTCGCACAGCACCTTTCCAAAGTTTTTACTCCTCATCCAGAGCTTAATCCAACCCATACTGCAGCAGTTGAAGAGTTCCTCACGTCACCAATACCACTATCCTTACCACCTAAAGCAGTTAATCCCTCTGAGGTCAGATATCTTCTTAAAAAGCTTCCTCTCCGCAAATCTCCTGGATACGATCTCCTTACTCCCCAAATCTTAAGACAACTTCCACCTAAAGCCATTACATTCCTTACATATCTCTATAACTGTATCCTACGCACTACCTATTTTCCTCTCTTATGGAAACATTCAACTATGATCCTTTTCCTAAAACCAGGCAAACCTTCTAACAACACGTCATCTTACAGACCTATCAGCCTACTTCCGATCCTCTCAAAAATTTTCGAAAAGCTCCTACTAAAACGAATCCTAGCCAAATTTCAAAATTTTCCTTCACATCAGTTCGGATTTCGTCCTCAACATTCCACGGTTCAGCAAGGACTCCGAGTTGTAGACCACATTTCCTCCGCCCTTGAGTGCAAGGAGTATTGTTCGGGTGCCTTTCTGGACATAGCTCAAGCTTTTGACCGGTGTGGCACCCGGGATTGCTCTTTAAGCTCAAAACCCATTTACCTCAATCCTTATACCTAATCCTCCGATCCTATTTATCCAACCGCTCCTTCCGAGTTCGCTGTGGTTCCGAATTTTCCGAACAATATACTGTTGAGGCCGGTGTTCCTCAAGGCAGCGTCTTAGGACCCGTCCTCTACATCCTCTTCACCGCCGATATCCCTACCGACCCCAATACCTTTCTGGCAACATTTGCTGACGACACAGCCATTTTATCATCCAATTCCGATCCTGAAGCAGCATCGCTAAATCTCCAAAAGCACCTTTCCCTTGTCGAAGACTGGTGCAATGCTTGGCGCATTAAGGTGAACGAAAGCAAATGCACTCACGTCACATTCACCCTTCGACGCAAATCCTGTCCAACGGTTAATTTCAATTCTATACCGCTTCCTTCCTCAGACACAGTCCGGTATCTCGGCTTTTTACTAGACAAAAGACTGACGTGGAACCCACATACAAGACTAAAAAGAAAAGAACTCAACCGCAGATTCGGCCAGTTATACAGACTACTAAACAGAAAATCTCATCTTACAGTTGACAACAAATTACTAATATACAAGACAGTACTGAAACCTATATGGACCTACGGACTTGAACTGTGGGGGACAGCTAAACATTCTAACATTAAACGCATCCAATCCTTCCAATCCAAAGTCCTCCGAACAATAGTTAATGCTCCTTATTACGTTACCAACTGTACCCTACACCATGACCTTAATATTCCGTTTGTTTTAGACCTGGTACCATCCAAATTTTCCAAATTTCATCAGAACCTTAGTCATCATCCTAACCCTCTAGCACAATCCCTATCCAGCACCACCCATCCCTACAATCCTCCTCGAAGATTGAAACGGCAGTGGCCACGAGACCTATTGTAAACATTTAAACTGGAGTTCTGACAATGGTCAGATCCTCCACTCATGTACGGTATGTTTGTGGCTACAGCGCCCTAACTCAGCCTCCACTGGCTCAGACCAGTGATGCGGCTGAGATAGAGGTGCTGGGATCTCTTGGATTCCGCTTTTTCCTCCACAAGTGGAGGGAAAAGCGCTTGCTGGGGTCCCTTTAGCAATTGTATATATTGTATATAGTTATGATTGTGTGTAAGATGTTTATTTATTTGCCAACTTTTTATTTATCTCAATAATAGGTTTATGTTTCGATTTGTTTTGTTTTTTATTTATTATTATTATTTTATTGTATATATTTGAATTTATGTTATATTTTATGAAATTTGACCATTATTATTATTTTCTGTATATATAGTATGAATGTGGTCTCTTATCAATATTATTATTGTTCATTTTGTAACAAATTGTAATATATCTCAATAAAAAAAAAAAAAAAAAAAAAAAAAATAATAATAATAACTATATACAATTTTTAAATGATAGAAAGAAAAGAGAATTACAATAATATCTTTAGGTAATATGAAATTAAAAAAATAAAATATAAATTGAAATAAAAAAGGTCGATATTTTTAATTAGTATACTCAAATTAGTTAACATCTCGTTGGGAAGCCGAGGTCTTGAAAAAGTTGAGCTTTAAATGAAAATAGAGAAGGATCATGGGAAGGGGAGGAATAGAGAAGGGCGCATGTTTGATGGGAGAGTACGGCAGATTATATTCGACTGGGCTAAGATAAATAAACAGCTTATTAATTTAAATTAATCACTTCGTATCTTTATAACATCGGACTAAATGTTTTAGAAAGCTTTTTTTACATTGGGTTATCAGTTAAGGAGCTGATTTTGGTGAGGAAATTATTTTTCCAAAATTGTACACCAACAAGGATACCTGTAAGGTAAGCCTGTAAGTAAGGAACCTGTAATGTAATGTATACCTGTAAGTAAGGTAAGGTCCACAAACCAGCAATCGACTGGATCGCATCAATACAAGTTGTATACACAGGACTAATGAACTGTATGCAAACATCCCTCCAAGCAAATGAGCCCTTATCGATACACTCGTAAATATTTATAAATTCGGGAATGAAATTTATCCGTGCACGATAGCTGACTTCATCATGCTATCAAACCAGCAGATTCATTACCTGCAGTAGGGTATGTCCTTATCTCACCTGTCTCCTACTAATTAAGGAACAATATGGCATAATGAAGACACGGATATGGTAACGGTTAAATTACTACATGCCAAGAGATAAGGGCTAGCTTGCAGTTGGATTACTAAGAAAAGGAGGAAGGATCATAAAAAAAAAAAAAAATTAAAAGAAGAATAGTAAGCCTTTAATTTGAAACTGGACTTTTAAATGAAAATTAAAAAACTAAAAAATTCTCGAACCAAGTCCCCTTAGAACGAAAACAATGAGACAAATAGTTCTGTAAGATAAAATTTTGTGGCTGAGACTCAGTTCGTTTTCGAAATTTATTAGATTACACATGCCTTGGAAGTCTCGCACCCAACTTATCAAACTACTTGATGCCAAACCAAATTAATAACACTTGAACCAGCCATTCAATTTTATCCCACAATACTTATTATAAAGAGGTATAATCTGTACGAGTTCCATTAATTTTCACTGAGTCCCTTTTGAGATATTTCACTATTAATATTACTAAACTTGGAGGTAGTTCTTTGAAAATTCCCTTGTTGTAACCTATACAGTACAGCCTATAGTTGTTGAGTTTCAGTTGATTTAATTTTCTTTTATTTTTTAAACAATTTTCTTGGTTACTTAGGTAAGATGCTGTAAGGACCAAAACTGTATAGAGTACATTCATCAACACTCTAATTTTTTTTTCGTTCTGAAATATGCAAAATTACAGGAGTTAATATTTTTTAAATAAAACGTTATTTTAGCAGGGAAGAGAATTTTATAACTGAAGAAGCAGCTCAGTTTCAGTTAATAAATTTATGTCACTTATAAACATCGTATAAATGTATAACCTGTGTCAGTTTCATAAATGTTCACTCAGTCCATGGCTGTGACTAAGCTATGTATGAAAAAATAATCAAAGATGAGTTGCTTTTCGAGGTAAAGAAACTAATCTTTCATTATTTTTTCATACATAGCTTAGTCACAGCCCTGTACTGAATGAAAAATTTTGAAACTGATACAAGTTACACATCTATACGATGTTTATAAGTGATATAAATTTGTGAAAGGACACAGTCCTATCTCATGGAGTATAAATATTATTTGATGGGGTTCTGATTTTCAATGAATGGAGGACGGAACAGATCAATTATATAAAAGAGAGTTTTATATAATTTAAAGTTTGGATAAGGCAAGAGCAATGAAAAAATTTACTCCGTAGTGAAGGATAAAGCCACTTTAATTCGGTATAATAGCCAGAAATATGGTCACGTTCGCGTACTCCAAAACGTTTACGTTCGGACGTTTTAATTTTATTTTGTATTCGTTGGTAAGTCCCCAATACACCAGAGAACCGTAATCAAAATGGGAGAATATCGTTTATTTTATGTTCATAATACGCTCTCACTCCCGAACCAGATCTTCAGTAGTTATATCGTAAGTCGTGGCATACTATAATCGAAATTGGTTGAAATGCAGTGTTTTGCCCGTCATATGCACATAAGAGACCCTTTTTTTTCTCAGACGTATAAAACGTAAATCGCAAATAGTAATTTTCGATTTAAATACATATTTTTTAACTTCCACCAAGAATACAAATACCTTAGTTGATGAGAAAACTAAAAAGTAGAAAATGGATAATAAACGTAAGAATTAAAACTATAATGGGTGATAATGAACCGAATTCTGATTCTAAATACTCTCTGGGGAGAGACCTTCGGCAAAACACTTCAAACCATATCTTAACGAGAACTATATTAATTTATGAGGATTTGTCTTTCCAACAAATTAAGTCCTTTTCTCATTCTCTTAGGTGGGGTTTAACTTCCTTACCCACCCAAATTAACATAAACAGAAGTTAACCAACTTATTCCAGCAAGAGCGGGAAGATGAAGAAGACTCGTGTCCGCAACAAAATTAAAACCCTTTTGGACGAATTCGAACCATTACCGCTATACAATCCAGATTTATGAGTTGGCAATATATTCTGTGTAAAAATGAATCCTCTTTTCCCTTGGTAGATAGCATCACGCGTGAATGGCTTAACCGATTCCGCTAATTCTTTTCTAGTTGTGTTTATGTGGGGGAAACAGATAAGTTAGTTTAGTCGTTTTTTTTGTTGTTTTTTTTTTTTGTTTTTTTTAAATGACGAAAAAATAAAGTTTAAACTCACTGTATGAGTAAGTTAAGGATTCTCAAAATTATTGGATTAACACTACCTAGATTAGCAGATAGTTTGTGAACTTAGCCACATTCCAACAAAATTATTTATAGATAGCAAGCTAATTAACTAACGTTATTTCTGCCGCTAATTAAATTATAATAAATGACCAATCAGAATCTACTCTTGGAATTATTTATTAATAGCACTAACTTCCTCATCAACAGGTGTTCACCCCGAGATGATTCTTACTTCCATTTTCAACGACAGTAAAACAACTTGGCATTATCAAATAATTTAAAATATTATAACAT
Source organism: Piezodorus guildinii (assembly GCA_023052935.1). Lineage (NCBI taxonomy): Eukaryota > Metazoa > Arthropoda > Insecta > Hemiptera > Pentatomidae > Piezodorus > Piezodorus guildinii. The sequence goes on along the minus strand of CM041297.1, from coordinate 38,595,314 downwards.
TAATTACACGATATTTATAAAACAATTTTCGAAGCAATCTCGTTCACAAAATTAAAACAAAAGTACTTAAATATGATAAAATTTTAATATTAAAAGATTAGAGTGCTGCAGCTGGGTAACTTCTCTAAATGTCTTGTTCTTGCCTATCTTCTTTTAGCCTATTTACTAGATGTGTTTGTACAATACATTTGTAATATCAATATTTTTTTTTTAAATATTATATATATATATATATATATATTATATAATATATATATATATATATATATATATTAAACGATATCAGGTTAAAATTCTTAACAAGTGGAATAAACCATCACTTACCCACTTACGTGGTATTATTAAACGGTTGAAATATAGATATAATTTAGCTTGAGTCCAACAGGTGGCCAGACGCCAATTTCCTGAACTACATTCCGAAACTTTACAATAGTTATTCATTGGAAGTGAGTCGTAAAGGATGGGCAACAACTGATCGAACATTCGGAAATTTTAGTACTGGGCAACAAAATGTTGATTAAAAATTCTGATAGGGGCAACATACGACTTTCACTTACCTCGCCAGTTAAAATTAATTTAAAAACTATTAAATCAACTTAAAGTTCAAAAAAGTTTTATGTTTTTTTTTTTTTTTTTCTTCTTAGCATTGGAGCTTCCATACAGCCAGGACCACACATCATTACTTAATATTTACTGAGTAGCAATCAGCATTTTTAATTTCTTCCTATATATATTTCTTTATTGCGTTTAGGAACTGTGTCACTCTTACGATTTCATCAGATTTTTTTTTACGCCAGTAAATTTCAATACCTATTTAATTTATTTTAGTTATTTAAAAAATTCATACATTTCTGTATTTCTTCTTTATTCGTACACTCAAGAACGATGTGCTGCAAAGTCTCATTCGTATCATACTTAGAGAAGGTGAGGAAATTAAAGTTAATTTAAATAATACGTTTATTCAGTTTAACATATGATTTAGATTAAACAATACTAAAATATTAAATTGTTACATATAATGATCAGTAATAAATGTAAGCCTTTTCGACACATTACATTACGTTTTACACGTTTGTATGTTAGTTTTTTTTTTTTTTTTTTTTTTTGTTTGTTCAAAAACACAAAAATTGAATAAACAAATATCTCTGCACTCTTTTCTGCAGTTGAAAATCAAATTCGCTCAACTTGCATTTAGTCGTTATTTATCAATGATAATATGATGATATGCCCATTTTTTTTAAATCTACAAAATTAAAGGTACTTGAGAGAAAATTTAAATTATTGCCATTTCACGCCTGACAAACAGACCTTTTTGCGGGACTTGGTTATTTGGATTCAGGGAACCCTAAAACGTGTATTTCCGTTGAAAACTGGAATTCGAAAATTTTCACGATCGCAATACTTTCTCTTACTATATATTACATATATAGGTAAGTGAAAGTAAAAGAAAATTCAGAAAATCTATTTATTTCATTATACATAGGAGGAACCAGTAGCAAATCCAGACATAGTTTTATGTATGTATCTATAAATATTTTTTTTACTTGTAACATTGCGGAGAAGAAGAAAGATGAAGGAATGCAACTATGTACTTTACTACTATATACTACAGAAATATTCAGTGCAATACTTCAATATTTTGTTCATCTGATCGGATAGGACCGAGAATTGAGTCGATTCTTTAAAATCGATTATCAGACTATAGAAAGTGCATAGAGGCATTTGTGTTGCAGTGGCAGACTCTAGTGACGTCATGGTCTGACTGAATGCCTTTGACGTCTGACATTTTTGTAGACCAATACTTAAATACAACAGGTAAATAATGTAATATAAAAAAAATTGGACTTATTCCTATAATATTAAATTACGAAAATTTGAAAAAACAAGAAATGTAAATACATGATCCTGAAAATTGGGGGATCGAAATACGAAACGTTATGAATAAAAATAATTAGAAATTCGAAAATTATATCAGTTATAATTCAAATATAAAAAGTTTAAAGTCCGAAATTACAAAATAAATTTAAGGAACTTAATTAAATAACTATTAATAAAAAGTATCAACGTGTTGCGATAGTTTTGATGTTTAATATCAGGAATGCTAAGTAATCTAATGCAGATGAAGAAATGCATATCGACCAATGATAATGCAGATAAAATTAAGAGCAGGATTTCCCTATGATGCAATAAGCTGTGTCACTTCAAAACATCTGGATAAAAATCTTGTGGAGGTTTAAATAAGTGAAAAAATGTCTTATGTAATTGGTAAGTAAATGGTAAAATCATAAGTTTTGTTTTTGACAAAGAAAGACTTGTTGAAGGTTGTTATAAATTTTATTATTGAGAAATGTTTATGACCTCTTCCAAAGTTATATTTTTATTGATGTTAGCATGTATTCAAAAGAAATATCTGTCTTTTAATTCCTTTTAACAAATATTATTTTATGAGTAAATAATAATAATAAAAATAAAAAACAGTGAAGAGTCTTAGGTTCAGAACAAAGTAAGGATCCATACTGTTGCTAAGCCAACAGCAGTGCAATGAGGTGATGGGACCTAGACCTTGCTCAACTTCCAGGCTTTTCCCAAATTTATGGGTACCCACTTTATAGAGGCTATATAAACCCTGAATGGTTGCCTCATAGCTGATGTAAAATAATAAATAATTGTCCTGTTACAGCTTATCCCAAATCTGTGACCTTGACAGCTCAGTGTTCTACCCACTGATTGAACATGTTTGAGTTAATGAAAAAAAATCATCACACAATAAATACTCATATTTTTCCATTTTACAGATTTGAATAAATTCACAAATTAAGCACTTAATGGACTATTATGACATAAATATATCATGTGACCAACACCAAATTAAAGTCAAGTAAATAAATTACAGCAATACTGATATGTATTTTGAACAACTCTGAGTTTAGTTTAACATACCTCGTTAAGTTAATAACCTAATGATTATATTATTATGAAAATTGATTTACATAATTATGATAAACCAATCAGACTAATATACTCCCAGGTTTTACGCAATCAATAATATTTAAAAACACCGAGACCTTTAGAGTAACACAAACACAGAGAGTTAGTGTTACTACTTTATCTGTTCAAGTGGATATTTTTGTAAAATTATTTTTATATCTTGGGACACTTTGTCTTCTAAGAATAAAGAATAATGAACAGAAAAGATCCAGTTTGTCTGGCTTCATTTAAATACATAATTACCTGGCCAGCTAATGACTATGAAATATATAAAAATATAATAAACAGAAGATATATATGACAATTGAATTAATCGATTTGAGCATAATTAAATCAAGAAATATGTGTGCAGTAGATTGATCTTTAAGTAGGTGGAAAAATAAGTGGTATTTGAATGAGATAAGGAATGATACTTTACAAAGGGAGGTGGGTAGTGAGTTCCGAAGTATTGTAGCAGGGATGATGAAGGACTTTTCAAAGGAAGCAGTTCAGTGAGAGGGTATATATAAATTGCTAGGTGATTATCATGTGTTTAAGGCCGCGCTACACAACGAGAGAAAAGGTAGGTGAAAATTTGTGATGTACGGTGATAGTGAATCATCATACACTCTCACATACTTAACATATCATAATAAATATTCAACTTCTGCATTTTCAGTTCAACTTCATCCTATATTTTATTTAGAATTTTTATTATAAATAATGGTTAATCTCTTAAAATGGAGTTTCTACATTTAAAAAAAAAACCTGTTTTCATGACGTGTACATTACACTTGTTTGTTTTGATATATCTTTATCATTTAGTTTTTTATATTAAAAAAAAAATTAATGATATTATAGGATTTTTAGAAAAGAAATATCTCATTTTATCTAAATTTATTAAAAAACAATTAAGCCTTCCTCCTCTCCCACAACTTTTGTGAACTCTCACAAGACTTTCTTTCACGAATTTTCACCTATCCCTTCCCTCACCGTATAGCATGGCCTGTAGGTTATGCACAAAAGAATGAAGAGTGAAGAGGACAAGTGTGCAGTGTATGGGGGTGTCTCTGGGGATCTTGAAGCAAAACTAACATGATTATTTAACTGCCTGATATCCTTATCTTTGGGATATCCAGGGACACCTCTGTCACCCGATTGTACAATGAGTTAAAGTGGCTATACCCTTCCTACCCTTTTAAGTACTTCCTGGCAATTTTTCTATTCCGTGTTCTTCGATCCCAACGTCCATCGTACATCTCAGATATATTTTCATTTAAATCCTCTGCCCACTCTTGCAACACTCGTTTGCGATCTTGGACCTGTATATAACGCCTCATCGAACAGCAGCTTTCAACAGATCTTTCCTTATCCGATCCTTGTCTATATAGAATATCTATTCCTTCTATGTCCATCACTCCAATACTCTTCCGACCTTCAAATTCCTTTTGTTCGCAACACTTTATGTCTATCCAATTCTCAAATATGGCAGAGAAAAACAAATATTAATTATATTTTATTTTGCACATATTTAAACATTTATGTATTTTATTTTACACTTTTCATAAGCAATTTTAAATTAATTTTAATTAGCCCTGTATATATAAATATATAATTTTTTTTTTTCTAGTTTGTTATATTTGCTTTTCTAAATTATTATTATTATTATAGAAGCTACCTGTTAATTTATACTATATTCATTTTCTTTGTTATTTCTGTTGTTGTCCGTTTATGCTTTTACTCAAGATACTGAAGTTCCAATTTAACTTTCTGTAATATTATTCTGAAGGGACTTGTTCCAGAATAAATAAGAATTTATTATTATGATTATATAGGAAGGATTTTCTAGCTCTTGAGGATTGGAATAAGAAGATACCTAGCAGGTATTTTATTTGGGAATTAGGATAAAGCCATCTGTTTGAATACTTAGCATTCTAATTAGCTAGAAACAACGATAATAGTGGTGTGAAAAAAAAGTTTTTTTTTTAAATAAATACACAGTGGATAGATATGACTTTATATACAGAAAAAAAAAAAGAAGCTTAAAGCAGACAACACTTACGTTTGCATATGGTTGTGATGAGAAGTGCGGAGGCCTGGGCGGACGCTGGGCCGCTTGTGGCCGGTAGTAGGTGGTACCGGCAGACTGGTGCATCGTAAGCATTCAGCAATCCTGAAAGAAGATATTCAGTCAGAGGGAGGACAACCAGCATGCGATAGACCACCAACCTGAACGGGAGCTTGGCAATAATGCAAAAGTAATCTTATTTACAGTGTACTAATACTTACCAACATTAATTAATCTAACCAGCTCAATCCATCTAACACTTTTCTAAATAATTCTTACAAGTCTTAAAAGAACAAAAATCATCAAGACACTTCACATATTAAATATACCAGTCAGTAAAACCTAATCACCAACTAAATCATTTTAAATGACTAAGCAAGGAGGAAAAAAAACAATACTCACATTAAAATAGATGATATTTTAATACATACAAATAAAGCTTTATAGACTTAAACTTTTAATTAATATGAAAAATCCAAAAAAAACAAAAAAAAAAAAAAAAACAGTTAAGTAAACAATCATTAAAATAAATAAGCAATATACTACTTATTCTACAAATGAATCATTCAAAGCTAAAATAAATTTAATAATTTTTTTCTAAAGATAATATTGAGCCAATGAGGATCTACAAGGTGCAGAGTAAGAGTGAAAGCTACTATATATTATATATTAAGCTACTATATACTCATTGTCTATACAATGCATGCACTTTCAGCAGCTAGAATAGGTTCAGCATTAACAAATTAACAAAATTATATTAATTGTTCATGTTGTTCACCTTTTACTTTTACAAAGAGGCCATAATTTTCTTTTATTCTTCTTAAGAGAGTTTTGAGGATTTTATGTCCTCATTAGTTTAAAAGAGCCAATATTCATTGGTTTATTTTATTCACATAATTTATTGGCCAACATCTGCAATAAATTATGTGTATCGTATTAGCCAGTGAATATTAGTACTATTAAAACATAGAATCCACAAAATGGCTGAAGAAAAAATAAAGAAAAACTATTAAAGCTTTGTTTCTTATATTTACATACAGAGAATTTAATAGATTAAAAATATTATAGGAAGTAACAGCCACCTTATCTGTCAAATATACAGTAAAGTCTTTAATAAGGAATAGTTGAAATTGACAACCAATTTATAATGCAATAATAAAGTCAAAAACATAAATTTAAATTGTCCTAAGCCTTTGACCGATTCTGGCACCCTGGATTGCTTTACAAACTCCGCACTTTCCTTACCCCTACATACTTCCTTATCATAATGTCCTACCTCACTGGCAGATCCTTCAAAGTAAATCATAACAATTCCTATTCATCCATTTTTAGTCAGTTTGGTAGTGTTCCTAAAGGCAGTATCCTAGGACTTATTCTTTTCACAGTTTATACAGTTGATATCCCATCCCATCCCATCACTTTCCTTTCTACCTACGCTGATGACACTTGTGTGTTATTAGTCAATACTGATCCAACTATTGCCTCTAAAACTCTCCAATCCCACAAGACCAAAGACCTCGAAGTATGGTGTCAGAACTGAAGAATTAAAATTACCTTTACCCTTCATCGTGAACCTATGACATCCTGCCCTACTGTCTCCTTCAATAATACTCCTCTTGTCCTGGTTAAACAGATCCGATATCTAGGGCTGCAACTTAATAAACGTCTCACTTGGAACCCTCATACAAGACTAAAATGACAAGAAACTGCACAATGTTTTTGACTACTTCAACACTTACTAAACAAACGTTCTTATCTTCACTTAACTATAAAAGACTCATCTACATGACTATCATAAGACCGGTATGGACTTACGGAGTAGAGCTTTTGGGCTCTACTAAACCATCAAATTCTTCCCGTATCCAATCCCTACAATCCAAAATCCTTCGTAAAATCCTCAATGCTCCTTACTTTGTCACGAATCAACTAATCTATAAAGACCTTAATGTTCCGTATGTTGCTGATTTGGCTCGATCTAGATACCTTTCCTTTCATGACAAACTCCATTCCCACCCTAATCCTCTTGTTTCAATCCTTTCTTCCTCTTCAATTCCTGACAATCCTCCAAGGCGTCTGAAAGGAAGATGGCTCCGAGACCTTCTAGTTTAGGATATTTTAACAGTGCTTACATTTGGAAGCTTCTCTACATGTGTTTCATGCCTTTTTATATTCCACTCAAATTTACTTGTTGTATTTCATTATACAGTTGTAAATTCCAATTAATAAAAAAAAAAAAATAAAAAAATAAAAAATAAAATTGTCCTACAGTGCTTAAACCTAAAGGACTTTGAATCTAATCTCCATTAATTTAGTATCTCTATTGAAAAAAAAAATCCTGTACCTCTACAACCCATGAAGGGTCTTGGGCTCAGTACATACAGAGATTCGTACTGTCTCTAGGGCAATGGCCATGCAATGAGGTGATTAGGCCTTGATCATGCTCAGTCGCTAGTTTTTTTCCCTATTTGGATGCCCATTTTAAAAGGCTGGGTCTGCCCCAGGAGGGTCTCACCCCGGGTGAATTAACAGATTAAAATATTCTTTCATAGACGGATTTGAACCAAGGAGATCCGCAGACTATTACTCTATTCATTAGACCACGCCCCCCCCCCCTCCCACCGTGGTATCTCTATTAAACATAATAAATATAGAGAGAAACAATTGGTTGAAGATTAGAACTTATTTTAAGACTAATATTTTCAATCATGATTTTTGTACTTAAGCCTCCAAATAATTTAATGGTGGACTTAAGTATCAGGAAACCAATAGCAATTTAAAAAAAATTATTATTCGTTTAAAAAAACACACAAAAGAGTACTTCATAAGACTTTTATAAAATAATATCATCTGACAACAATATTAAAAACCTGAGGATTCTTTCAGTTAGTAATTAATAGTAACTTAAGAGACTTTGGGCTCTTGTTTCTTTACTTTACCAAAATAACATAACTTTACAGTTCTCAAAACCAAGATTATTTGTTTAATGCAATATAGGAAAAACAACCAAATAAGTCAATTAATTTTAAAATTTATGCTCACTTCTAGAAAGATTATTGATCTACCATCTACCAAATTAAACTGAACTTAATATCCTGACTATTGAATAACTTATGTACACACTCTTGTTTAACAAATAAAAATAATTCCAGGCGAATATATGGACAATGAAAAGAAAAAAAAGCTATACATCTACATTTTGTTCGCAGTCTCGGCAAACCCATCTATTTTCATTTAATATAATAAAAATAAAAATAGCTTGAAGAATAAACAAAGTATATCAAGCCACCTTCATATCAGTGTAGAAAATGATATATCTCGTTACTTTATCAGATATTCGTTGTAGTTTTTCGTCTGTTATAATATAGTTTTGATTATATAAAACATATTACATAAAACACTTTACTAGTAAAATAGCATTTACCTAGTTAGTTTATTTTTTATGCAAACATTTTTTGGGGCATATCTTTAGGTAAAAATCATTAGCTTTTTCTTAATGATAAGAATCAAAAAGAGAGAAAATTAAAAGAAAATTGATAATAATACAACCAAAAGGAAGAGGAATAAATACAAATATTCATAGAAGAACACATTTTATTATCAATGATATGCTGTACTAGGTTACTATAAACAGTAAAATCAATTTATATCAGAAATATCAGGAAATACACAAGTAACTAACTAAAAAACAAAACAAATAAAAAAAAATAAAAAAATGGATTTTCCAAATGAAAATCCCATATTTTATATTCCATCGAATTCATAATCCAACTACAAACATTTCACTATATATAACCAATCACTGCAGTTTGCTTTTATGACACTTCCTGAGTATTAGAACTACAACAAGATTAGGCAAACTAAGTACAAAAAAAGTCACTGCCTAATAAATTTTCAGTCACCAGTTTACAAGGAACTGAAATCTAAGAAAGGCTAATCACCTAATGATGTAACAAACATTTAACTGTGAGGATTACCTGTGGCATGGTGGTTAGTATAAAAACCTCCTATGCCCAAGGTCACAGGTTCAAACCCGCAGGTGGCCCTAGGATTTTTTAATGGTAGTAAAAAATCCTTAGTTATGCTGTCGTTCGGAGGGGACATTAAAAGATGGTACTGAGCCAGAGTGATGTCAGGTACTCATCAAAGATCCCTATCCTAATTAAACCTGGATAGGCAAAATTTAGGACTCCTATAGTAGAACTATCCGACCAGCCACAGGGATGTTAAATGAATAAACAAACATTTAACTGTAAAATAAATATGCTAAACATTGATAACATGATTTTTCATAGTTATATGGACATTAAAGTTATTACTATTACGTTGAAGGTTCTTCATTACTAGAGCACTGAGATAAAAAAAAAGAAAACAAATAGAATCTACTTGCTTGCCTAATCATATGAAGTATATCAACCCTTTTCATGGGGAAAATATTAGGTAATGTTTTTCCTTACTCCTTCATACTATAGTGTCCATAATCCATATTAAAAATCAACTAATAAACAATATATAATTTTTATAAAGATACTAATCAATGCTCAGTACTTATTAACGATTTCATATTTTGTAAAAATTATTTTTCCAACCAACAAAATAAGACATATTTCGATAAGTGTAGCATACCAGATTTAATTTAATAAGTATAATGATCGAAATAAATAAATTAATATAAAACATTTAAAAAATATATACATTGAAGAAAATTTTCTATCATGCAAAGACAACAAAACAAAGTCATTACAATAAAGCAACTAAGGCAAGCAACAGCAGGCTACAGCTAATTATAGAGATAATATTCCATCTACTGGAATACTAATATTCATTCATTAAACGTAAAAATGTAAACATATATACAGCAAAATGTAAACTAATACAGCAAATAACATAATACAGCAAAATCAATGTCCATAATGTTTCACTTTTACTTACACTGCAATTAATAAGATAAAATTTAAATCATGGCAAACAGGGAAAAACACAAAAATTATTTGCTTTGGCTATGTCTTATTAATTTTCATGAAAAGCCATAAATGAGAAACCATTAATTATCTGAGTTTTAATAACAATATTTGATTTATCTAAATGCTACTTAAATTCTTATTTTTCTTATCAAGTAGAAACATTTTCAATAAAAATTATTCTAAAAAGTTATTATAAAGAAATTGTTTGATCACAGTCGATATGCTTAAACCCCATAGCAAACTTTGAAGCTATATATTCTATAGACCTACACCATTACACCCTACCTTTTTCTGATCTAAGTCTCAGTCATAAAATCAGTTCATACAAACATTATGTGTACATTTATAAGTCACTATGACTCCATTATCATTTAGTTACAAGAACCACAATGAATCCTCCATAATGCTCTAAACACTCTAATAAGTTCTAACAGCCAAGACTTGATCACTTTGTATAATAAAATATCCACAAAATTGTTACTGATACAACATCCAGTTTTATTCTCTACGTTGATTGGCCATTAAAGAAAAATATTTCATCATTACTTCAAACATTTTACTTAAATTAATTGTAAACGATGTGAAAGAAATATTCCGAAACACAATGCCTAGAGTTTCTTAAATAAATCTGGCTAACCAGATGATGTTTCCCGATGCAAGCATTTTAAAGATAACATCACATAATTATAAACAAAAAGTAATACATCATAACTATATTTTATATTTATTGCAAATGTCATTTGGTTCGTTAAAATTTTAAAAATTCAAGTCTTTGTAATTTAAAATGTTTAATACATATGTTAAATATATGTAACTCCCTGTTTATATAATAATAAATTACGGCAAGCCATATTAGTCGCCAAAGTTAGCATGAGAGCAGTCGTTTAAAGACTGATTCTAAGGCAATGGTTCCTAACCCAAATTAATCGCGGACCCCTTCATCCATTCAGTACATTGGCAAGGATACCCTAAATTCAAAACACTGTGTATATGTATATTTATAGATATAAAGCAATACTACCAAAGCTCAGGAGATAGTATCCATCATAGTAAGCAAAACTAAGATTCTAAAAATTCTAGAACATAGAATATGCTCTAAGAACCTACAACAATCTGCAAAACATTAAACCCAATGGATTATTAAAATTTTGAAATATGATCTAGACACTTATTTACTATTTGTCAACAGGTGAAATTAAAGGTGTGTCTGCAATGTGTGATTGATTCTTGTTATAAGACTAAGTTTGGCCAATATTTTTCATTAAGGTATTTTTAAATAATTTTCTGACACCTCCCGATCTCCCTGGATATCGTCTGCGGATCCCCAGGTATCCATGGACCACTTTTTAGGAACCATTCTTTGAAGCAATCAAAAAGAAATATCGTTTCTACAAAAATAGTTTAATGCCTTTTAGACGTTCTAATTGTATGGAATTTATTGGAGTTAGTTTTATTTTACTTCACAATAACAAACAGTTTCAATCTATTGGCCTAAGGAAATACATTTTAACTATCACATATGATAAAAAATAAAAACATGAATAAAATAAACCGGCAGATAAGTAACTTGAAACAACTCAATATTTAATCTAAACACATAATTTTAACTAAATGTTGATTATTTTTGCTTTTTTAATCATGAAATAAGATATAAAATAATAAAGCTAGTATTAGATAATACAAATTGTAATATATCTCAATAAATAAAAAAAAAAAAAAATTAGATAAAAATTAAATTATTCACTTACCTTTTAGTAGAAATTGTTATGTATAGACTGTAATGGGTAAGAGACCCATATGCATCATACGGACATAAACTGGAAAACAAAATGAATAAAATTTAATTTATATTTATTATAACTATGGAATCCATTAAAAATATGTATAAGTAAAAATACAAATTAACATAATACCAATGCATTTTTTTTTATGTATTTCATTTTTAGGAGAAGATTTACAACCTCATATAGATTTATTTTTAACCCAATAATCAGGAATATTAAGAATTGGGCATATCCTTAAGAATTTTTACATAATCGAACAATATCGCAACAGGTATGACTCTGAGTTAATTTATACAGAAAATCTGCAATACTTTCATATAAATCTATAGAAATTTGAGACGGATCCTTCTTTTTCTGCTATGAAAGTCCCCTCATTAGAACAGATGTCTGTCTGACCTCTGATTTATCGGATAAAGTGAAAAGATCCAAAATCTAAACATTGTGATTAGATGTTTATTTGATGGAAAGTTTAATATAAATTATCAGTAAAATAATATTAAAAATTAATGATGAGGCAGCAACATAGCTAGAAACACAGAATTATGACATTCTCACTTTCCTGATTGAAAGAAAATAAAAAAGTATATCAAATATAAAACTGCAAAAAAAGAAAAAACAATGTTTTTATACACATTAATAGAGTAAGGAAAAGATTATCAAAATTTTAATTAAAACATTAAAAATAATAGGATCTTATCATAATCAATTAGTTAACCAAAAATTGTTTCAAAGGAATCATATTAAAATGCAAGGGACTAATTACAAACGATACAAATCTATCGGTCCAATCTCAGAGGTGAACCTGGGTACCGAGACAAATAAATGAGTATGGGAGCAGATTGAAGCTGTGGTGCAATTTATTGGAACAATTCCAGTCTTATCAATCTATTGTACCGATCTCACCAAATCTTTCGAGTAAAATGGATCAATGAAAAGCCTATATTCAAGTAAAAGTCCCTTTTCCACATCAATGTCACTCATTTAGAAAATTAGTCATAATTTTCTTACTAAAATATATTAAATAAAATATCTTGCTAATAAAGTAATGGTTTTCTATGTTAAATGAGCTCTGTTTCAATTCTATTTTGGCACACTAAATTTCCATTTCTTAGAAAACAAGGAGTAATTCTAAAATACACATTACGTACCTCAAAAATACTCCTAATTTATAAGGCATCCAAATTTATACCATAAAATATAGAGAAAACATTAGAGATATATATCTGAATAAATTCATATACATAAGCTGATTTACTTATATTAAATTATAAATTACTTTGTCGTTTCTCTTTTGTGAATCATTATTTAAATGGTTCAAAATATTAAACATCAAAGAAAAATAGAAGCTTCAAAGATGAGTAAAAAAAATGAACTAATTATAACAATGAAATGCTATTTCAAAATGGTGGGCTTTATTCTTAATACAATATCTTAACTTAGAATAGGAAAGCTCAAAAAAGTATATGGAAAAACTATACAGACAAAAATACTATGCCAAACACTAACAATGATAAGTCAATGAAAATTGAGGATATCTAAAATTGATATTGCAAATGAAAATTAAGAAATGTTCAACAATAAAAAAAATACCTAGAGAAGAACTTCCTGTAGGCTATTATAAGTGCTATACATAATGTATTCATGGGTGCCAATATAGCAACACAAAAATTAAATGTAGAGATATTAATATAATTACTAAATACAATTAAATATTTAAATAATTATGGGAGTTGAAACTAAAAGATTTATTATCATAAAAATTTAAAATAAACATTCAAGATTTTGCATATTCGAAAAAAAACATTGATTCTAAAGTTAAATATAACTTGCACTATCAGAATAAAAAACATTGTAAAATAAATTATGACTAACATAGAGATCTTTTTAATATTTCTTAAAATATATATCTAACTATTCTGTAAATTAATTAGTTATTATTAAAAAAATTAATATCAGATCAGATTAAAAAAAAATACATAAGAAACCTTAATTTAAAAAAATATACAAAAGAAATGACTGAACGATCTTCAAAATGCTATAATTAAATTAATATTTTCAAATCATTTAAGATTTCATATTTCAGCATTTTGATAACATTAAATAAATGTTACGCTTAATAATTTTATGTTTAGAATTCTACATATACATATACACATTGGTTATCATTAATCGTAATCAAACACTGAATGACTGACTGATATTGTTAGTCATTAGAATTATTAACTTTTGAAACATAAATTGGATAAAATCAAGTAAAAGATTAATCAGATAACTTCAATCAATCAAACCTAAGTTATACTATAAATAAAAATACTTTGCTTCTAACAAAAATTTAATTGTCGATTTCCATCAACACCTCCTAAACTTAGTTTTAACGCACTTATGGACATCAATTAAGCTCATTTTATATAAGGCTACTACTTTACTGAAAACAGGCATATATCTAAAATTTCATTAACGTTCTGCATCAAAATGTTAGATAAAGTTTAAAATAAATCAAAACATGACAAACTAGTAAACATGAGAAGAACACTCAATAATACTACCAGAATCACAATATTATAATAAAAATCACTAACAAAGAACTGTTCTGTAATACGTTTATTTTCTTTGAAACTTTAACATAGTATTTTTTAATTGACAATAATCAAGTCATATATCGCTTTGATATCCTTTTAAATGATCCACATATAATCATTGATATATAAACATGGAATTCACTTAAACATTGTTTATCACTAGTTAAAAACATTTCTGATACCATGGGACACTTAGGGTTTCCAATCAGTGAATATTTTTTGTAACCTTTAATTTTGAGATTGATGATGATTTAACATCTTGGTTAAATTATCAAAATATTATCAGTGGTATAGGCTCAGCAAAGTAGAAAGGCTATTTTCAAGAATTATTTGCTGTCAGTTTGTTTATTGACTAGAACAAGTTCTACATTTTAAATGTAAATAACAGCATTTTAGTTAGAACAAAGTCTAACTTCACAGTTGTGAATGAAAAACTACTAGATTTTTAAAAAAACAACACATAATAGATTATAAAGATAACCATAAAATGAGTTGAACAAAGCAATACAACATTGAAGAGTGAATTTAGTTAATCTTTAAATAATTTAAAATTCAAAACTTTAATTATAAGTATCTAATTCAAATAAAATTTATAAAAACTACAAATTGCTGTTGAAAATCGAGTATATGACAGCGAAACCGGTTAATATTAAGTCCATGTTTATCTTTTTAGATGCACCAAAATGTAACCAAGATTAAGAATAGAAGTATTTCAGATAGGTATAGGGTAAACAAACGATGTAGAATGGTTTTCAAGGAACAGCATTAAATAACAATGATAATTAGAAATTTACTCACCTAAAGATATTCCTGAGAAGGAATACAACTAAAACAGTTATCAATACCGGGATTTTACGATTATTTAATTAAAATGAAATTAGTTCAAAAGGCACGAACGTCAGTCTCTCTATCGAATGGTAATTGAATCAATAATGCTGTTAATTATTAACTTAAAAGATTAGAGCTAGATGGACACATAAACACCCCTAACACAAGTTGACACTTCGCCCCGACAAGGCGATACGGCCCATCCCTGAACAAATTCAGTCATTACAGTTTGGTTGTTGGATAGTATTATATTCACTAAACATATAAACCGACAGCAGGATTCTTCTGGTGTTTGTGATATTCCAATATAAAAGGAAATATTTATTATTTCTATAAGATCATTTTCTTCGTCACATTAACTAAATCTGTGATAAGGGTCTAACATAACTTGGGGGATGTGCGCCCCCCTTCCCAAAGAAAATTCCTAGTTCAAGAAATTTTCGTTTTTATAAGACTATAACAATTGATGTTTCGCATTTATAATTATAATTAAGGCTTGGTATTAATTTATTTTAAGATAATTGTCAGTTATTACGAAAATTTAAATGTTTTCACATTTTAAGTTATGAAAAGTAAGTTGAAATGATGAACTTTTTTTTATATTTTCAAACGACTTAAAATAGTAATAACTTATGCATCACGGTTTTGTATTTCCGGACTCTAATTCAATAAACGATACATTCAGTTATTAGAAAATTGTTACTCACTAAATAAAAAAATTATAATATTAAAATGTTAGTTACAATTTTTCATCTTCAACCGGCTCTCTTTTATTATAGCTCAACATCCACATTATTCTTTCAAAATATAAAAGAACGTTCCAAAATCGATACAAATCATCAGTACAGAAACCAGATTAGACAACTTTTAAGTACGGTGCTTAACAAAAGGGTGCCTCTATAACATAATGGGTCAAATCTACATAAATCAGGGCTAAATATAGCAACAATTTTGAATTAATAAAATTTCAGTATCAATTCAATTCATAGCATTTAATGTGTGTAAAAATATGTTTTCGTGAATTGTTAATGTAATATAAGTTGACAACAGTCAATAAGTAATATTTTAATTCAGAATCCAGTTAGTATTCTCGGAATGGATGCCCTGTAAGTGGAAGGCATAATATTTTCATTTAACAAAAGTATTCGGGTTGTTTGATTTGTAATAATTAATATTATAAACATTTAACCGTAAATAGGTATTCTTTCTTTAAGAAAAGAAATATGGCAATCAGGACCTGGGACACTTTAGTGCATAAGGTAACAAAATTTTTATTGTAAAATGTTGAAATAATGATGTGCTGCATACCAGTAGTACAGCATAGTATTTATATTTATTGGAAACAACAAAACAAGAAAGAAAAAAAATATTTAATGTAAACAAACATGTTCTTGGTGATGTTTAACAAATAAATCTTACAGAGGTAAGACTTAATGTTTAAAACTGATTTAAATAGAGGATCAAGACCTTTGTGATCAATTTTAAGTAAAGGCATGGATTTCCAAGAGCAAAAAAAAAAAAAAATGTATTAGATCTCAAGTCCTCCACTGTCTACATGCTCTGGAAATTCATCATTGATATCCTAAAGTAAAATGTTTGGATATAATTTATATATTTATTTTATTTGATTAAAAAATATATGTCAGTTTTATAATTGTATGACTAATAAAATTGTATTAAAAAAAAAAAAAAAAAAAATCAAATGCACCTTGGTTTGCTGCATTAGAACAATGTAATAATACCAAATTATAAAAACATATAGGATTTCAGTGTCTTGTATCAGTAAAAAACACATCATTGATATAGAACTTAATGAACTTACTCCCAATTTCTTTGAAATTTAGTTTCATTTACTTTCAGCTTAGTCCCATGGAACAATGAAATGAAAATATATTTATTTTTCATTTTGTACCATCTCCTAAATCAATTAACTCAGAACGACAAAACATTTTGAAGGGATTCATCAAGAGGAAAAAATATGTAAATTATTATAAAATATATATTATAAACAATTTTTGGCACTTATTTATACTATTTACAAAAATATATATATAATGTACAAAAAATAGAATTATAAAATTACAAGGCTTATTCATGTACAGTCATTATGTGGTTTTGTACATCCTGTTGACTAGAAGCAGTACTAAAGTCACAATGAGGACATCTGTACATTTTTTGTTTTGCATGCACAGATCGAATATGAGTTGCAAGACCTTCACTTGAGGTGTCAATATGAGAACAAAACGGGCATTGACAAGGGTTGTGTTTCAAATGTTCCGACATGATATGGTTAGTAAGTTCAGCGTAAGTATTAGCTCTGAAATCACACTGGCAACAGCAGAGCTTTTTCTTTTCTTCGGCATGTGTTATTGAAACATGACTCTCCAAGTCTTCTGGTAAAGATGCTCTGTAATTGCAATAAACACACACGTAATATTTCTGTTTCACATGAACTACTTTAATATGGCGTTTTAAGCCACCGAAACTCAACGCTGTGACTCCACAAAAAGGACATTGTTGTGATTTTTTCTGTGCATGTTTTATTTGAATATGTTCTTTAATGGCTTCTTCTGATCCGGCAATATGCTCACAATAAGGACAATGGTGGCTACTAATATTATCAGTGTGAAATTCTCTCATGTGTGCAACAAGTAATGATGTATGACCAAGAATTACATCACAATGAGGACACTGGAAAGAAGGTTCTTCATAAACATTGTGCTTATTTTTGATATGGGTCTGCAAAGTATCAAACTTGTTCGAACTATAGTCACAATGTGTGCAGTGGTATGGTTTCTCCTTTGTATGTGCATTTAGAACATGCTGCTTCCAAGCACCATATTGCGAAGCTCGGTAATCACAATATTCACAACCATACGGCCTTTCTTTAGTATGTACTGACATCACATGACATTTCAGAGCCGCTGATGTTGTACCCTTAAAAATACAATGACTGCACTGATATGGCTTTTCTTTTGTATGTTTATACATGACATGTCGCTTAAGTGCTGCTGATCCAGTTGCCCTGTAGTCGCACTCTTTACATGCAAAAGGTTTCTCTTTGGTATGCTGAGATCTGATATGAGACCTTAGATTCCCTAATTGTGTACAACTGTATTCACAATGAGGGCAAATGAAAGGCCTCTTACCCTCATGAATAGAAGTGATATGAGTCTTAAGACTCCAAATTTTTTCAGTTGTATAACCACAAATGCAGCATGTATGTTTTTTCCAAACAGGCTCTCGGCCAATATCTCTTGCTTGTCTTGTTCCGTTTGCCCTTGCATGATCTTGTAGTGAACTCAAGCAATCAAATTGTTTTCCACAGCTATAGCAGACTATATCCAAGCTTTTAGATCTGGAAACTGAAACATAAAATTGACATATTAATAAACAATAATGGACACAATAATAAAAAAAATTGTTTTTCCAATCAGTGAAGAATATTCAGCATAAGATAGATACATGCATTTTATATTTATAGAATTTCAACCTACTTCTGAAATGTAGATCAAACTAGAGAATAAAATAGAAAGGCATGATATACAGCTCAATATATTACATGCAGGAAAGAAATTAATACTTTATACAGTGACTATGGATGGCAGTATCGTGTAGGTGTGACACATAAAAAGAAAAGTTTAAATTATTAAGTCCAGTTATAGTAATATACCACTTCAAACAGGTAATTGTTTTTATAAATGCCATACTCTGTAAAAAAAAATACTCGTTTATAAAGTATTTTAACAATTAGTTGAATAAAATGCTCTGATGTAATTTTAATTTATTTGATTTTTTAAACATAGCATGTAGTGTTAATTTGAACTTTGATACTCATGCATCTGCTCCTCAGTGAGTTGAATGGTGAAAAAATTATTAAAATATCTTGAAAATTATGACATTTTATACTGCTATTTTGTACACTAATATTCAGATTTTTCCCACAGTAACTCAAAATAATTAGTTGTGATGCCTTGTGTTTACTCTGTTAATATCCTTTGATTTCTTCAATTTATATGAGCAGCGCAAGACATAATGAGTGTAAAAGATCATAATAAGTACAAAATATACTGATAATGAGATTTTATTAAATAAATTTCATATTATTGATTAATGTATTTGTGTTTAATCTATCTATCTATACATATATAAAATGATAATGCCATTTTTGTTTCCGCGAACTCCTAAACCACAAGACGGATTTTTTATACGGTTTTCAACGTCATTAGGGACATTCTTTCCTGAAAGTTTATAAGTAAAATACATTGCAATGTAACTATTCTTTAAACAGGAAAAATAAATTTTCTGTAACCAAGTCATCAAAAAATTATTTCTAAAATATAAGTAGTAACATAGAGGTATAAATATACCGTTAGAAAGCTCAAAATTTAAGAAAAGTTAATATGCAAAAAAAATAAATTGTGAAAGTTAATATAAAGTTGTTGGAAGCCCATAAATTAAGAACAAATGTTATTGGTAAAGAGGAAGTTATGATTTCAGATACAATATTACGTACCGAATTGTTACTAAGTTGTTAAAATAAATGGTAAGTTTTCATAAACCTATAAACTTACATTGTTATTAATTATTTCAACTTTCAAAATATTTCATGAAAACTGATCATTCACTTTAAAATAAATGGAAGTCCCATGGAAACTAAATTAAACCTTTAAAATATATTTTAAATAGTTTATTTAAAATATTAATAAGCCTAATAGAATATGAACCTTCGTTATTTCTATAGTTTTTGAAAACATACATTGTAATCAAGTTTTCTTTTTATGGGAACATTAAATTTTCCGTTATCAATCCTCCACTTTAAAACAACAAACAAATAAACTGAACCAATTTTTGTTTATGTCTTTCATTTCTGCCGATGATAAAATATAATATTGAGGATGTATAGTCGACTGTAGAAACTATTATAGGTTGAATAATCATGAATCAGTTATTTTTTTGAAATTTTTTAATTTTACCAACTTTTCGGCTCAAGCTTATGAGCCATCATCAGGGCTACAAACATCAGAACAAAAGAGATATATTCTGGAAGGAATTAATCCGGGTGGCGGTCATTAAATGAAACAACTAAATAGTTTCAACTATTTTATTGTTTGCCAACGTTTCGACCCCCTTTGTGGGTCATCATCAGGGCGCATGGTGGGAGAATGGAAACAACAGTTTGTTTCCATTCTCCCACCATGCGCCCTGATGATGACCCACAAAGGGGGTCGAAACGTTGGCAAACAATAAAATAGTTGAAACTATTTAGTTGTTTCATTTAATGACCGCCACCCGGACTAATTCCTTCCAGAAATTCTCAACAGTCAACTAATTACATCCACAAAAGAGATATATATTAATATGATAATGAAATTTCATTATTTCATTAATATATACAAAATGAATGGGTTCACTCGTAAAAATATATAAAACAAATATTTCCATTTGTAGGTGCTGTAAATGAGAGTACACCAGTTAAAAGGATGCCAGATCTAAGTTATAGAGGTATGTAGAAAATAATTATATTATATTTTTAATAATAGAGTTATGGTTGACCATTGGGAATATATGTTAGGTACTCGTATATATTATGTTAGGTACTCGTTAACTATTCCTACCCTAATAAAACCTGGATAAGCAAAATTTAGGACTCTTGACGATATAGGAATCGTCCGATTGACAACAGAAGCATAAAAGTGACATTACATGAATAAACAAACAAACTAGAACCATCCTATCCTTCATTCTAATAATATTAAATATTTTCATTATACCTTTTGTTACTTTTTCTTTGTTGGGTGATTGGTTAACCCAATCATCATCTTGGGAATCATCCTCATATTCCAGGTCAGAATTATCATATTTTACAACAGTGTCTGAAAATAAGAACAATATTTGATTTGTCAAATATTATATAATACCAATACATTGCATATAATAATATTAATCATTATAAAAACAAAAAACTCATTTTTCTTAGTAACGTGTATAGTATTGGCTTGTGTCACATGAAATGTCCGTTTTCAAGGTAAAGGATTTTTATTAAAAATACGATATGAAAACAAAATAATTTTATTCGAAGTATTTATCTTCTTTTTCTACACATTTTTCCCAACGTGACACCAACTTTTTTATCCCCGAACTGAAAAACTCTGAGCTTTGAAGTGAAACGATGATCAATCTGAAAACGCACTTTTCACTTGATCATCATTTTCAAAAAGTTTTCCTTTGACGAAGTTGTCTAAATTCCTGAACAGGTGGTAATCTGTTGGAGACAAGTCAGGAGAATATGGTGGGTGCGGAAGAACTTCGTAGCCCAGTTCTTTCAATTTTTGCACGGTATGTTTTAAAACATGGGGTCTAGCTGCCGCTCAGTGAGATCATGAGGTACCCATGTATCGAGCTTTTTTACTGTCCCAATACACTTTAAATGTCTGGAAATGGTAGATACACTTGCATTTAGTTATGCTGAGAGTCCTTTAACTGTTTGGTAGGGGTTTCATTCTACTGTATGTTTGAGGACATCGTTGTCTATTACGGACGGAGGTCTTCCTCGGGGCAAGTTTTCCAAGTCGGTATCCTCAGCTGAAAACTTAGCAAACCAACGGCGAATGGTCTGTTCATTAACACTCCCTTCCCCAAATATCTGCCAAATAACAGCTGCTGAATGGCCGAGTTTAAACTCGTACAAAAATATTATTCGAAAATCGCGTGTTTCCATGTTCATATTTGGAGGTATAGTAAAAAGTGGGCAATTGATTGGGAAGCTAATGTTTATAATACAAAGGTAGAGGATTAGTAGCTGTTTACTTTAAATATGTATACATTCGGAAGAAAACAACAGAGACCTGCAAATCCTTTATGTATTTCAGAAACTATAAAAATGAACATTTCATGTGAAACAACTTACTTGATTCAAGACTAGATATATCTTCTTTGATTTCAGGGGCAACCTCAGTAGTTTCTATTTCTACTTCTGTAAATAGCAAATAAAGTATTGTCAATATTTGATTATATTCAATACCATATTACATAAATAATTTTATAATTGAATTTCATACCTTGATCGCATTCAACATATTCAACAATTTCTGAATCAGTTCTAAGCCAAATGATCCTACCTAAAACATTTAAATAATAATTGCTGTTATTTCTATATGAATTTAAGTGTTAATTTATTAAAATGAAACCAATAGTTTGTATTTATTTAATTACTAGCATTTTTTTTTTAGAAAGATAAGATAAGATAGATTTAAGAAATAAATAAATAAAATAAGTGAGAAATATGGACAATATATAAAATCCAAAACAATACATAACAAATATGGACAATTTCTAAAATCCATACCACTACATTGTAGTGTTTATTTTTATTTTGAAATAAACATAAAAATTGAATCTACATAGGCAGAAACATACTGATTTTAAGTAATTAACTAACCATCAAAATGTAATGGACGTTGTTCGCTCAACACTGTAGGTGTTGGTTTTTCTTCTGACTGTACCACTTCTTCAGTATCAACCACCATCCATTCTCCCCCTTCTAAAACATTAGCATTAATAGACTCAACAAAATGGCACAAAAGTTTTTTCTCTTTACTATTGGTTTGTTCCATACCAACTTGAGGAGTCTCTTCATAAATTCTGTCTTCTTCCGGAGTGTGAGGAATTACATATTCTACAACAATAAATCATAAATTGTTTAAATCAATAGAATGAATAATAATACATCAAAATTATTTAAATATAAATAAAACCAGCTTGTGGCAATTTCATAACTAGATAAATACATCTTCAAGAAATCTTATGATAATATAATAATTATTCGTAAGGAATCTAATAGTAAATACCCCTTTTATTGTAGTTTACTTTCAATTAGATTTTTTTTTCTTAAGAATGCTTACTTTATTTTTGTTTATACATTTAAAGCACTTGAATTGATTCAGGAGGCAAGGAATAAATAGAGGAGAATTCTGTATAAAACTCTGAACTTCAAAAGCACACAAAAATTAGGATATATATTTTTTTAGAATTCAAAGGCTGCCATATATATATATATAAATCAGACTAAATTGCAAATCATTCCTGGCATCTGACCTGATATGATGGGTATTTCATGATAAATATCCCCATAAACTTCTGAAGAGGAAAACTTTAATCTAATATTGTGATAAGAACCAGAAGGCCAAAGATCAAATGAAATTTCCTCAGCCATTTGCAAAATATTTGACAGAAGTTGAAAAAATGAAAAAAAATATTGTATTCACTATGTCTTTCACATGATTTTCTAAAAGCCAATGTGAATCAAAATTATTAATTGTATTTTATACAAAATGTAACCACTTTAGCTGCTGCTCACTCATTTTTAATCGCAAATAGAATGCTTGGGTTTAAAAGGTGTTGAAGAAGATAAATATGATATCAAATGTTGAACTTTAGGTGGAGGTTGACATTCTGTTAAAAATTCACAGCCTGAATTCATTTAACTACAAAAATATAATAGTTTTTTCTTATGAATTCATAGAGACATTAGAAGAAAATTTGAGAAAGAAAAGTTTTCAATAGCTATTTGAAATAGCTCTATATAAGAAGTGGTCACAAAGAAGCTAGTACATCTCATTATTCAATAAAATGATGAAAACATTTAGTTAAATTATTATGATACCGACAGAATCAAAGTTCCACTTGCTTTTCAATCCGGAAATTAATTATGCATTGATTAATTATTGAAACATACTCTAAACAATTGACTGTTGTGCTTTTATTATTTATTAACCAATTTATGCAGTGTTATAGTCATTCAACTTACGTTGCTTAACATTATGCTTTTGACTTTGAAAAGCAATGACTTAGCACCTGTTAAAGTAAATCCTTATTTTATTTGGAAACTTAGGGTTTGGATAGTTTTAGGTTCTTATCCATAAAAATAAAAATAATAAAACACAATAATACCAAAGGTACTCTATTTGAATCATTTATTATTTTGTCAAAATTTTTGGATGGTTAAAATATATTACTGTTCCTCTTCTGAATTATCCAATTCTATAAAATGTGATATACATCAACAAATGTTCTATAAATAATATTTTTTTGAGTAATTACATCATTTGCCTAAATGAGAACTTATGAATGTGCTTTTTATTCTATTTTTACAGTTGTCGTACGTACTATTCAATAAAATACACTATTCAACAAACTAAACATTTAGCGAGTTTTGTATTTTACAAAAATTCTTATAAAGTTATATGAATATGCTGAGATTAAAGTTTCTTTTTAACATAAGGGTTTTCTTTTTTTTTTTAAACATTTGCTAGTGTTCATCATCACATGATTTTAATGTTCAAAGCAACCCACAGTCCTTATGATTCTACCAAAGCAAGAAGTTATTAGTTATATCAGTATTAGTAAGGGTACATAACCTTAATAAAATCGATAAATAAGGAAAATTTAGCACTATAAAAATATCTTTAATTTAATTTTCCTAGATTAATAAAAAAAAAAATTTTATACATAAATTGAGTTTGAAACTAATCATTTTAAGGTTATCATAGATTGTTTATTCTATATAAATTTGCATTATGGTAGTCAGTCACATCATTTAAATGGCTCACTACTAGAAGGCACAAAAATCATTGGCATATTAGACACTGTTAGGTAAAGAGTCCTTCCAAAAACAATGATCAAAGGCTGTGCAAAGAGACGGACCTGAACTTCAAAATACTTTAAAAGTTGAAGAAGTGTGGCACTTATTACATAAAAACTATAATTTCTTACCTTCAACAACTTCTAAATCTGTCTCAGGTAATTCCATATTGATTCGGCAAAACCAATTTTGAACAAAAGATACTTTACAAGTTCATTTAACAAGCAAATTACGAACGGTGCAGGCGCAATCTCTGTGCATATATCGATTATTGAAGCCAGAAGTTTTCCACAAATTTTTAATCAGTAGTTAAATCGAACGTGTTTCTTTTGTAGTAGTAACTTTATTTAAAAGTTTATAATGGTTTTCTTTCTAGCATTTTATGAATAATAAATTTATCTAATTACTTATTAGACGTATTCAAATTGTTTTGTTGGAAAATATTTCTTGTAAATCTTCTTTGTTTGAATTAATTTCGAATCTAGTTGAGTCGTATGGAATTCATGGTACTTCTTTGACATTTTGGAATTATATTCAAGATACTGATATTATACTACATTGGAAAATTGTATTCGGGTTTTATAAATGAATTCGGGAATATTTCCAATGTGAATCTAGGATCGAAAATGTTTTCCGTTTACCATTGCAGATAAGTCACAAAAATGTCCAAGTAATGTATTACTATGCTGTAAAAAACAAATGTTGGAACGTACTCCAGCTAGAAGCGTTGGAAAATTTAAAAACTAAAGCATTGTGGTAATGTATTTATGTTGTAACGATTTTGCGTGTTAAGCTTTAACAACAGGCGATAAGCATAGTATCAAATAGACAAAGGAACTTCAACCTTCAAAGAGGAATATCCCCCTACTGTTCGTAACAAGCAATATTTGAGTTGCTGAATGCTAAGAGGGCTGTTCTCCAACTATTCGTTATACGAGTTCGTAAGATATATTTTTAATAGATAAATAGTTTGTTCCTGTATTACTTCTTCAAATAAAGCAAACCGTTGCCCAAGAGATTTAATGTAATCAGAGAGCGCTCTAAACTTGAAATCTTAAAAAACCTAAATGGTAAGGTAAATACTTTAAACACATTGTTTCTATTTCTGAAAAGTTTGATCAACTGGAAAACTGCACTTTTAACATTCTGTGGTTCATTAGTTGGGTCACCTTGCTTCCTGAAATCAGGTTAAATACTCCCATGTTCTAAAATTCTTTATGGATTTTTAATTGGGATTGACCTTGTCTTTATCGAATAAGCTTTCAAATCCCAGGTATTATCTGGGTATGTAATATATGTATTTGAATTTGAAATAAATATCTGGATCAGATAATTTTACCAACTACTAATAGGAGATTCCCAAGTTGCATGTTGAATTTTGTAATAAGTAGTTTGGAAAAGCTGTAACAACATCAATGAAAATGCTATTTTAAAACCGTCGAGTTTATGGTTTTGATTTTGATCCTGTGGTTGATACAATACTTTCATGGCAGTTCTTTAAGTTACTTCGCCGTTTCAACAAAATTTTGTGTAACTTTATTACTACTTACAATATTAATGTTTCATTGATACTGAAATTATTAAACTAAGTTTCCGATTTCATAGTATCTTTAAGCTACTGGCTTCCAGTTCCATTATTAGTAGACTGGATGCGCTGTTACTTCAAGATAGTTGCAAAATCCTCGGTATCCATTATCACTGCAGATTAAAACTAAAAGACTAAAGATTGTTAGGGAGGTTAAATAAGATTGTTCGACCATATTAGCAAATTATCGACGTGTTAAAAGACTGTTGTTGACGTTACAGTTAACAAATTAGAAAAATTGATACCTCTGTTCCTGAATGAATAAGTTCATATCCTTCTTTATTCGGTAATACGTTTACATCTAATCGAACTTGCTTGTTTGTAACTTTTTTGTTTATGATTATTTGGTTGTTTATCGGAATATATAACATAATGAAAATAAATAATTGAAATAGGATCGAATTTAGTTAAGTTTTCCATTCATTATAACTGTTTTAATTTATATTATTAATATTTTTTATTATTGAAATTTACAACTGTATTAGTAATTACATCAAGTAAATTAGCTGACTATATATATATATATATATATATATATAGTATATAGCACTGAGAACAGAACTTCTGAGGGACACAGAACTCTATGCCTTGACAGAGAGCGATCTTCCTCAGCTGATAACCAACCTACTACTAAGCCTTTGTGTATGGGTGGAAAGAATGTGTTGGTCCAAGCCACTTCTCTTTGTGTTGAAGAAAAAAGAAGGCCACCGAACAATAAAGCAAATGCAGGCGCTACTAGCTGAAGATTTGATAGGATACTTTGTTGGTAGCCACTAATGTAATCGGTTTTGTAGTAACTGTGGGTTGTATTTACAGTACTTCCTACAGAAGCAAGTATCCCTATTGCCTCAAAACTGGAAAGAGTCCAAACAAATAAATAGTACTGTTTTTATGTTCCTCGTGCTTTTCTCCGTCCATACATTCTAGTTTATAGTATAAGTAATTTGTTAAGCATCTGACCTATCCTGAAAAGAAGATGTAGGTAATGAAAAAATAATTTAAGCACAGTTTCACCTGAGGATAAAATCTATGGGTTTTTTATTCCAATAATTTAATGTAGATATCTACATTTACAGTAATAATATGGCACTACATGCCTATTTGTTTTTTTATTTTCCTTATACATCTAATTGATGATACATTTATTTTTTACACAAAGATTGGTGGGTGGAAGTGGTGCAAACTAGTTAATTTCTTGACTACAATATCATATTCAAAATTTGACTACTTTTTTTTTACTCTGAATGATGAATTTCCAAATTTTCTATACCTTATGATTTCAATTAAAAATACAATTATTGATATAATTATTCCAAAAACATATAGTAAAATCACTCCCTGGATATTTGAAATTTGTATAACTGCTGGTGAATCGTCAACTTGAACTGTTTTCGCTTCTTCAAAAGCTGACTGTGTGCTGGAAAATTAAAAGTTGTGATAATTTTTTTTTCAATTGTAATTGATCAAGTTCCTGAATTTTGAATTTTACTGTTCTAATCTATTTCAATTTACAAGTATTTTAATTGATTACTATCATAATAAATGTTATAAAAATCTACATTTGTATACCTTGAACCTAAATATTGTCTTGCAACATCACTTTCCCAATATAAATAGTGACCATGTTCAACAGCCTTCAAAATAACTTCATTGAAGTGCTTTAAATAAGGAGACCCTAAAAATGAAGATAAAATAATAATGTAAAAAAAAAAAAAAAAACACATTTTTATGTTATTTTTTGGAGACTAGTTTACATAAAACTCAAACCTTTCTTTATAGACCCTACAAGAGGAGAACCAAATAGTTTTTCTTTCATAATATGATACATAGGAATGACATCTGCTGTTTGATGGTCTTGTTCTCCAATAGTTCCTAAAAAAAAAAAAAATTACTGACGATATCATTTCGTTTATAAATAAATTTAGATATATAAAACCTTGAGCAATGATTTTTTTTTGTTTATTAAATGCAAAGTGACTTCTGATTTATTCTAAAAATAATTTATTTCTACATAAACATGCTCTGAAGACAAAAAAAGTGGTCACTTTTTTTTTTTTTGTAGTATACCTAGAAAGCACCTCAAACCAATGTTTTGAGTGGCAATTATAAAGTCCTAATGGGATTACTTGTAGCTGGGTGGTAAGCATAACAGCCTCCTATGCCAAAGGTCACAGGGTCAAACCCGCAGGTGGTTCTAGGATTTTTTAATGGGAGTAAAAAATCCATAGTTATGCCGTCCTTCAAAGGGGACGTTAAAAGGTGGTCTTGAGCCTGTGCGATGTCAGGTACTCGTTAAAGATCCCTATCCTAATAAAACCTGAATAGGCGATTTTAGGACTCCCACTGTAGCATCGTCTGGTTAGCCACAGTAGTATAAAGTGACGTTAAAAAAATAAACAAACAAAGTCCTTATCTTAACCCAAATGAGCATTAATTGGACAAGTCATCCAGATGATTTTTAAAAAGCCCAATTCATTCAAAACCTTTCAGGTTATTGTATAATCAAATGAAAAAGACAATAGAATGAAATACTCAATATTTATAATTACATTAACTATGAAATAGAAAGAAACTTTATTATGGGATAAAGTCTCCTTAGAATAATGTACATGAACAAAAATATACAATTAAAACTGCCAAAAGGTAGTAACAGTACTGAAAATATTAATAATTACAATAAATGTGTATAATTATGTTTAAATAATTTAAAAAAATAAAATAAAAGGAAATGTATAATGACAGCTTTGAGGTCACATATTATAGGCTAGAATTGATGTTTAAAAGTGTGAACACTATTATCACATCACTTTAATTGGCCTACTCAAGTTAGTTCACATCTGCTTGGAAAGGAATAAGGCATTAAAAGAGAAAGGTTTTAAATGAGGATAGGGAAGCATGAGGGATGTTTGATGGAAGAATATTCCAGTATACTATGGTCCAGGCTAAAAATGAATGCTCATATTTTTTGGATCTATGGGAAAGTATATAGAAGTCCAAATGTTCAAATTTATGTATTCATTATAACTAATAGTTCATTTTTCATTACTATTGTTTTGTTTCCTTTTTCTGAAATATTTTCTGGTTTTAATAATATTCCTAATCCAATATATATATAATATATTATATATATATATATATATATATATTTTTTTTTTTTTTTTTACTTCTATTATATATTTTAAAAAACATGAATTATTATTTGGTTTTAAATTAGAACAAATGATGATTTGATTTTATTATTTTTATTTTTTTACTTGTACCATTTTTTCTCTTTTCTAAAACAGTAGGTAACTTTAGCCTAAGTAAACAGTAACTTTAGCCTAAGATTCAAAAATATTAAAGACTCTCACCTCCCGGCATTCTTTCAACACTAAACCCGTATTTTCCTTCTTTAATTTTCTCCTTAAGTTGATCCATTGGGAGAGCCTAAAAATATTCATCTTTTTTATAGATTTATCTATAAATACAATAAGTTCCTGATGTCTGATACTTAACTTACATCAAAATGACGAACAATTAGTTGAGCATCTTCTCCATCTGCACCAAAAAGAGTGAAAGCCCATGCTGCATTTGTTGCAAACCAATCAATTCCACTGAGCGCAAATTCATGAAACGTATCAATGGGAGGATAATATCTGCAAATATTTAAGACTCATTTATAAGTATTTATATATTTTTATTGACTTATAAGTATTGTTATAATGAATGATTTTTAGTTTTTATGTTTCATCATTCATTATCATTGTTATTGGTTTAGTGATCAATATGTGAACGTACAAAGGGACAGTGAGAAAAGAAGCCAACTCTGCGGAATACATGGCTGAAAGTACTAAGTACAAGAACTCATAAGATGTGAATAGATAGCGATTTGGGGAGTCTCCGATGAGTCGTGATGACGGTTGTTGTAAAACTGC
The DNA here is from genome assembly GCA_023052935.1 of Piezodorus guildinii. Lineage (NCBI taxonomy): Eukaryota > Metazoa > Arthropoda > Insecta > Hemiptera > Pentatomidae > Piezodorus > Piezodorus guildinii. Next base: position 38,564,985 of record CM041297.1, on the reverse strand, counting down.
TAAACCTATAGCTCTCAAGCTGCTATCTTCAATTGTAGTGAATTGAACTTTCATGATAAGCTGATCACGGAAACCTGGAAAACAAAGGTTTTGAATGATTGTACTTCTCTGAATGATTCTATATACAACAGCTTTGAAGTGCTTGACCAGGATCAAAAGATGCTGGACATTTTTTTAAAAAATGTTTATTGATACCTACCAACTGTATTAAAAAAAAATACATCAAGTAAATGTGATGGCAATATAGAAAACTGTCATGAAATACGTGTAGAGACACTACCCAGTGGCAGCACTCTAAAAATATTCTAAACCAGAAGTTCTTGGAGGATTATCAGGGATCAAAGAGGAAGCAAGGATTGAAACTAATAGATTGTAGTGGGAATGGAATTTGTCATGTAAAGAATGGTACCTGGTTCGGGCTAAGTCAGCAATATATGGAATATTAAGGTCTTTATGGATGGGTTTATTTGTGACAAAATAAGGAACTTTCAGGATTTTCCGAAGGATCTTAGATTATAAAGATTGGATATAAGAGGAATTCGTTGGTTTAGTAGAGTCCCATAGGTCTGCTCCGTAACTCCATATCGGTCTTATGATGGTCATATAAATAAGTCTTTTGTAATTAAGTGGCAGGTTGGAGCGTTTTATACAGTAAGCGTCGAAGTAGTCAAAAAAATTGGGCAGTTTCTAGTCGTTTCAGTCTTGTATAGGGATTCCAAGCTAGACGTTTGTCAAGGTGGAGTCCTAAGTATCGAATCTGTTCAACAGGGGCTAGCAGAATGTCATTATAGGATACTGTAGGATACTACTGTAGGGCAGGAAGTCATTGGTTTACGGCGAAGGGTAAGGTTTATCTGATGGGATCTGTTAGAATTAATTTTAATCCTCCAATTATGGCACCATACTTCAAGGTCACGTATGATATTGAATGGTGAAATTCCTTCTATCTAATATAGTGCTTTGTACTCATTTTATATATTATATATTATATAGGTTAACAGTACACATCTGGTAAACAATATATGACATTTGAAATTTATTCAAACTTATTCACTATAGAGAACCTCTTAGAAGGAGCAAGCTGATCCATCAATGTTGAGGTCTCTTCAGACCAATCGAGGACTGTGAGGCAGTGCAAGAGTCAAAGACCCAAATTTTAGCAATTTAGAAGACTATTCAATTTTTAATTTATATTGACTTCGGTTGCAGGATGTGGGTTCTCATAAAATACCCAAATCATTGATAACAGGTTATGCAGGAAAAAATCCTGAGCATACAGTAGCAGTAAAGAATTATGTATTTTTGTATTGGCCTGATCTGCTTCACTTGGATATATAGTCAGTGGTCCAGCTTGCTTGTACGAAGAGCGTCCCTATCAAATTTCATATAATCACTCTTAAAAAACATCATATATTGTTTACTGTTAATCATATATATAAGACTGAAAAGATAAAAAATTGTGTGAATTATCATGCCAATCGTACTTACGAGTAAACCTTATCGATGCTCTTGTAATGAAAAATAGTGAAGATGCCGACAAACATAGGGAAATAAAAAATGCTATCCACATATCGAATTTAAAAGGCAAAAATGGTAGAATCCATGGGCTTAATTTAGTGGGTTTTGGGAGTAGTACTGTGACTTCAGCGTACAAATAGCTGGTTGTGTAGTCGATATAATACCATTCCTTCAGCCAGAGGTAGATTGCAAGACATCCTATATCTGCCCTGTCACTGTATATGTTACCCAAGACACCTTGAATAGGAACATCAGTCAACTTTTTTTCGAATGTGGAACAATACAAAGGCATTAACATAAATTATTGCATACCATCTGCAGTCAAGTTATCATAAATTGTACCCCAGAGTGAGTCATCAGTAACAGGCTCAGGTGTGCAATTGTACTTTTCACAGAAATACAATGATAGCCTCACTTCTGAACCCTCCAATGGGTATGCTGAACACAATGGGAAATATTTGGCCGTTGCGATTCTGAAAGCTATGTAAAAATATAATATTAATCTAAATATTGATCCATTATGATAAATAACTCTATGACATTGTTTATCATATCTTTGTGAAATTAATACTAAGAGAAATTTAAGAATGAATATTATTACCTTCATTCATGCTTGATTAGCATAATATAATAAATCAAACTATACCTTTCATTTTATTTTTTAAAGCCATTTCTGTAAAAATGTTTATAAGCAGAAATTGAAATGAATAGATAAAATGTCATGAATAATGGGAACTTTAATGATAATCCTTTCGGTTTCTTACACTGCTCTTCAGAAGATATTTTAATATTTAAAGTAATTTTGATTATTTGTTTATACATTTAATGTCAATTTATGCTACTATGGCTAATTGCATGATGCTACACTAGAATTCCTAAATTTTGCCTATCCAGGTTTTATAAGGATACGAGTACCTGACATTGCACAGGCTCGGGACAACCTTTTTACATCCCCTCCGGCAGACGGCAAAACTAAGGATTTTTTACTCCCATTAAATAATCCTAGGGCCACCTGTAGGTTTGAACCCACGACCTTTGGCATAGAAATCTGTTATACTAGCTACTAAGCTATAGGTGATCCCGTAAAGCCATTTTTATCTTCTCTAGTATAACTTTATTGTCAATAGTTGTATAAAATATTTCAACATTTTATGGATTTACCCCTTCCACTATTTGGGACAGCAAAGTCATGAATATAATAGAAATTAAATAAACACCTTGGAGGATTATCAGGAATTGAAGAGGAAGCAAGCATAGGATTAGAGTGGGAATGGAGTTTGGCATTTTTTCATGCTCATTCAGGCAAAATGAGCATAAGGAACATTAAGATCATCTTAGATAAGTTTATTTGTGAAAAAATAAGGACCATTGAGGATTTTACAAAGGAATTTGAATTGTAAGGAAAGGATACGGGAAGAATTTGATGGTTTAGTAGAGCCCCAAAGCTTAACTCTGTAAGTACTGATGGGTCTTATGATAGTCATGTATATAAGTCTTTTGTAGTTGAGAGGAAGGTTTGACCATTTATTTGTTAAGTATTATTTTAGCCTTGTATGAGGATTCCTAGGTAGATGTCAAAATGAAGTCTTAGGTATCAGATATGTTTAACACAAATCAGATGTGTTATTAGAGATTACTGTAGTGCAGGAAGTCATAGGTTTACAACAAAAGGTAAAGGTTATTTGTTTGAATTTATTTTTATTCTCCTGTTGTGACATCATATTTCAGTCTTTCAGTAGGCAATAAATTAATCATAATTGACTGATAACACGTATGTATCATCAGTATAGGTAGAAAGGAAAGTGTTAAGATGGGTTAAATGTAAGATACATTTTTTATCAGGAAATATAAATAGTATTATATAAATATGCTAAAAGGAGAACATGAAATTTGTTTATTGAAAAAATAATAACTGTTGAATTAGCAGTAGTATTTAATAGTAATTAGCAGGTTCAATATTAATAACTAAACTGTAATTAACAGTTAAATCCATCTCTGGAAATTTCTTGAGTATCAAGAGAGAATTGGATCAGGAGATTTAAACATCTCTAGTTTATTTCCTGCCCTTTTAATGAAGAGTTATATTTGAAGCCGGGAATAAATTAATGAAGGGATCTTCAGATGAGTTATGGGATATTTTTTTATTAAACTTATCTATAATATTATCAATATATTTTGAGCTCACAACTCAATTTGTATAATTTGTTATTTTTTCATCAGTGTATGATAGTCCTTGAAATATTTTCGGCTGTTTTTCTTCTCATAAAGAATATGATATCGATATTAAAGACATGAGTTTCATAATATGAGAAATAATTATATATCAATGAAACCCATGTACATAATGTATAAGCAAAGTTATTATTCTTATTAATATAAGGGGTACTCACTACGTTTGCTATAGTGATTTCTGATATTTGTGCTATTGTGCTAAATCCATCAATTTTATACAGGAAATAACTGTAGAAACTCGACGGGTTTAGCAAAATAACACAAATAGCATGCTATAGCAAACGTAGTGAGTACCCCTATTATGTATTTTTATAGAAATAATCCGTTTTTGGCTAACTAACATCATATTAATATAGTTTAGGTTTAAACTCTCAAATAAATGAAAGATAACAAAAAACACTCTCTGTACATTCTTACGTTTCCCTTTCAGATCCAAAACTTTATCAGGATATAAGTCTACTTTTTCCTTAAAACCAGTTTCATAATGCCACTCATCAAGGTATATTTTTGGTTCTCTTCCTGGAACTGTTGGGTGCAAATAGAAATTGTTTGTTGATATTATCACTGACCAATCTGCAACGAAAAATTAAAATTGTATTGTTATTTTTGAAATGAATGAATTATTAAATTCTCTAATGAATCAGACATAATAAATCAAATGGAATAAGAACTCAAATTTATGATACAACCAAACCATTCACTCAAGAGACTTAGATACTTAATCTTTAGATATACAATAAAATTTTCTTTTTATTTATTTTTTTTTATTCTCTAAAAATCTTTGAATCAATGATAAATGATAGTACTATAGGAGAAGTTGGTTCGGGTTGAGGTAATCAAAGAGAACATACTTGAATAAGGACAATTTTATTGTGTGCTGACACGTTGGCCTAGATATTAGAAGATTTTTATTTATACTTGAATATTGATAATATTTTATGGATTGCCACAAGGCTCAGTGTTAATACATGTGTGGTGCAGTACCTAAGCCACTGTTAAATAGTTATTACAAGTGGGTTGAATAATAATTTAGCCTAAAGAAGTTTTTAACATTAAAAAAAATCTTTAAAAAAATACACAATAAAATAAAGTTAAAGTAAATAAACACATAATTAATAATGAACTAGTAATTAATGTTTAAATATAAATAAACTTCTGCCTATATGCATATACACTAAACTATAGTCAGTGTAAGTTGTAGGCCTTCTTAAGGACTTGATTGTTTAAAGTGTGCTTGATCTGTCAGTCCAGCCCTGATGAAGGTCTGAATTTTAGTCTGGAAAATCAGATCACAATAATATGACTTTTTTATTTAAGTTTGATGTTTTTAATGCCCTCACCCCAACAACTAAAAAGTATGTGACAGTGTTTAACATATTCGTTTCCTCTGCCTAAAAAATCTCCTATCTTAGTACAATAGTAATTTTTTCAACAATCTATAAATGTCAATACTGAATTTCTTCTGCTTGCTTTCATTATTATATATTAACCATAAAATATCTCATTTTGCATTGTTTATACAATTTTTAACTGGTCTTCTCTTTTACTACAGCTAATTTTAAACTGAAACAGTTAAATATACTGAAAGGCTAAAGATTTCCTAAAATTCTAATCTCTATTTTTTTGTTTTGCTGCTAACCTGTAGAATTTTCATATATTTCTGAAACTAAGAAATCAGCTGTTTGATCTGACTCTCTTCTTGAAAGTAATTCATCGCCATAAGTGAGGAGGTGAGGATAAACAGGAAGAAAGAAATATTTTGGATTATGGCGAGCGACTGAAGCATGGAAGTAAATGTCTAACCATCCATCAAAGGAACAGCCTGGGTTACTGGACTGAATGATGTACCTGTAAACATATATTTTTTTGTTTTATCATCGTAATTCAATCTTCCTAAATTAAGAGCACTAATCATTTAGACTCTAAATATTCATTAATTAAATATTAAATAATAATAAGGGGAGCCTTTGGCTGTGTGACTAGCTGGCTAATCTACCACCCCAAAAGCTGAATCCCAATCCCAGTACCTCCAGGACTTTTATCGGACGACAATTTATAATATCGGTATTTAAGCCCTGTCAGACTATTTCAATCAGAATGAAACCAACAAGATTTTAAAGACCATTGAATTTTACATCGATATAGCGACTTTAATCAAAATCGTTAGAGCCATTTTTGAGATAATCATATAAAGATGCAAAATGCATCGTATAAAGTAGCACTTCCGGTCAGCCGATTTTAGTGGAAAAGTTGCTGTATATATTTAAAAAAAAATGAAATGTCAGTTTTGTACATCTTATCGTTTTCGCGCTTGACTTACAACACACAGACTTTCGAAACTTGGTTATTTGGACTCAGAGGACCCTAAAAAGTGTATTTCCGTTGAAAACTGGAATTAGAAAATTTTCACAATCGCAATACTTTCCCTTACTATATATTACATATATTGGTAAGTGAAAGTAAAGATTATGCTTAAAGTTAATATAAATTGTTCATTATTATTTCTTTAATAACTTGTAAAAATTTTCGTATTTTACCCGCATCGGGTTTGGTGGGAAGGAGAGGGAGAAGTAAAAAAAAATTGATTTTAGAAAAGTGATCTCAAAAACTATTATATATATTTATATATAACAAATTTTGTAATAAACAAAGTTAAAGAATTTTAAAAATCTATTGTAATACTTATTTTTATAATAAAATTATAATATAATATTTATATTATTAAAATTCTATACATTTTTTTCAATTCAATTTAAAAGTGGGAAATGCGTGTTATTATTCAGTTGCTAAGTTACTTAGCTCGCGGCTTTTATTTAAAAACTTAAAAGTTAGAATTTATAAAACTATTATTCTTCCGAAGGTTCTTTACGGATGTGAAACGTGGCCGCTTACTTTGAAAGATGAACAACGGCTTAAGGTCTTCGATAATAAGGTACTGCGTAAAATATTTGGTCCAAAGAGGGATGAGGCCACTGGGGAGTTTAGAAGGTTGCACTACGCGGAATTGCGGAACTTGTATCCTGTGAATATAATTGAGTTGATAGCATCGCGGAGACTCAAATGGTCGAGTAAAGTTATTGGGCTCGGTGAGGAACGGATTCCGAGAAAGTTGGTATTCGCTGATCCGACTGGTAGGCGTCCGAAAGGTAGGCCGAAGCGTCGATGGGAGGATTGCGTTAAGGCTGATCTCGGGGACTAGGGTTTGAACGGTGAACATTGGACGAGTCTGTGTAGCCGGAATTTGGTGGTATCGGCATCGAACCTTCGGGTTCGGTAAGCCTGTTATTTTTTTTCGCTCAGACAATCACTCATGAAATTTATGGGTTCTCCACTCTTAGTGAAAATGCTCAAAACTCCCAAAATGTCTGTGCTTTTTCTTTATCATTATTTATTGATATTTACAACTGTACTGTACAACACATCTAGTAAATAAGCTAAAAGAAACTAGACATGAACAAGACATGTAGGGAAGCTACCCAGCGGAAGCTCTCTAAAAATATTCTAAACTAGAAGGTCTGGAGGCCATCTTCTTTTCAGACGCCTCGGAGGATTATCAGGAATTGAACTGAAAGAAAGGATTGAAATTCACTTCTCTTTAGGTACGTGTGGTCTAGTGGATAGAGCGTTAGTCTACTGTTCTCCGGGTCCTGGGTTCGAATCCCGGCTTTGACAGAACATTATTTATTCTGTTAATTCAACCGAGGGGCGAACCTAGGGTTTGGATAGGGTTGGTTTGAGAGTGAAGAACCAATCAATATTATCTCTAAAATATCTCCGTTATTATTTATTTAAGGAAAAAAAATGTATAGAACAATTGTTATCGATTTTTTAAAGTTCTAATATCTCCTTTTAACTTTTGACTTGTATCTTGAACGGTCGTACCGTAACGTATATTAAAAGAACAATTCATTCTTTGTTCATTTTTTTTGTTTTGTTAGTAATTTCGTTTATAGCATACACTTTATGAATTGAGATTAGGCTAAGTCCAATGTGTTGTGAATGACCGAAAGACGTTTGAAGTTAAAATACTATTGATAAAACGAAAAATTTAATAGGCTGAAAAGAAACATCTTGAACTTAAGCTATTCCATTTCTTGAGATAGCAAGAAAATAAATTGTTTTTTAAATAGTACATTTTATAATGTACGTAATCATTTCCCTGCAGACCTCCACTTTCACTAAGCTAAGGCAGCTCTGAAATAACCCTAGTATGTATATATAAACATTTATAAAATTATTTTTCAGCAGTGAAAAAAAATGTATTAAGTTGGTCCACATCTGGAAACGTTCTTTAGACTCTCTTATCTTCAAAGGTTGATCTGTAATGAATCATAAATAACAAATAGTAAATAAAAATAATTTTAATTTTTTATTATAATTGCAATCTGTTTGAGTGAATAAATCTATTTCTAGGTTCTTTTTAAATATAGCGATTACACTCAACAATCCTTTATTTATTTGTTCACTCTCCCTACGGCCTTTGCAATTTTCAAGGATTCTTTAATCATTCCTGTATACTGCACATATAAAAATATATTTTGTCACATTTTAAAAATATATATTGAACTATAGCCTGAACCAGCCTTGTCAGCTTGTTATTATATACTGATGCTGGTTCAGCCTATAGTATATATTTTTAAAATGTGACAAAATATATTTTTATATATGCGATATAAAGGAATGATTAAAGGACCCTTGAAAATGGCAAAGGCCGAAACGTAGGGAGATCGAAAAAAGAAATAAAGGATTGTTGAGTGTAAAATGGATCTTTTATTTAAAAAGAACCTAGAAATAAATAATTTTATTATTACATTAATTAAAATATTTTAATCATTCTATTTAAAAAACAAATTAAACTTCCCATACTTAATTTATTACTTTTTCCACAATAACCAGTGAGAAGAACTTAAGTTTATTTTTTAAAGAAAAATACATATAGAAATTTATATAATCTTTTTGAGAAAATCGTAAACATGTGCTAAATGTATAGGATAAAGTGACTCTTGTGGCTATTGATGAAAAACTTGATGGTACATCTCGGGCGTATAGTTGGTTTAAATATGAAATTTCAGTTTGAAACCTTTTTTTTTTTTTTTTTTTTTTTTTTTTTTTTTTTTTTTTTTTTTTTTTTTTTTTTTTTTTTTTTTTTCTCTAGACTTACAATACTCACACACGCACACAGAAACTTTATTGCGGGACTTGGTCATTTGAACTCAGGGGGCTCTTACTAAACATTCTATATATAGATACGTGAAAGTAAAAAATAACCAATACAACTAAAAATATGATTAAAAGTTCATTTAATTAAGCATTGTCATACGCAATCTAAAACATTAAAAAGAAAAAAAATGGTCGATTAACGATGTTAAAATTATATTTTTAATCATTCAACTTTATATATTTACCCATCACAATTGTCAAGGAACGTTTTCCTCAAAAAATCAGCTACTTCTCTTACACAATTCTCTCTACCCGGATTCATTTCGATGCGTACAACTGTTGTGTTTATTTTTAAATTCCTGAGAAGACCTGCATCGCTCATGACCACGATGCACTTGTGATCTGAAAAATACATATCTGCAACTTCATTTGCCAAGACCTCCAGATAACCATTTACTGAAGTATTCTTCAGGGAAATGACAGGACTCGGATGGCATTTTTTGAGGCAGAAACTGGAAAACCATAACCAGATGAAGTGAAATCGCATGTTTGAGGAAACGTCGCAAACTGACAAGGAGGAGCGACGTATCGAATGCTAATTGGCCAAATTGATAGTTAAACAAGAATATACTATTCCGTTTTCGGAGACGGGAGTAGTTCGTGCAATTTCAAAGAGCTTGTTATGCCCGGTCAGTTTCAATAGGCTAATTTGTTTTGAGAATAATTTTGTAATCGATATGGTTCCCTGGAACGTCTTCCATTGTTATCTTTAGTTATTTGCACTATCGTAATTAATAACAAACATTGTTAAACAAAACCATGATAGGACAAACAACATTCATCATGATCCTTCCTCGCTTTGCCAAAAGTCAAACACGAATAGCTATTTCTCATCTTTTCTCCCTAGTTTTAAAATATTAATATAATTATTTACACAAATAAAATGTAATTTGCTTACAATAGATAAAGGATTTTCATCCAGTAAAAAAAAAACGCTTTTTGTTATTTATTAATTAGGAGAAACGGATTTTTTACTTTCTCTTACTATATATAGTAAGGAAAAGTATTGCGATCGTAAAATTTTCGAATTCATTCGCTTAAGTCATAAATTAAAAAATTAAGGTTCTATTTTTTGAAATAAATAACATTTTGTATTTTACTGTAAAGAATAGGTCCTCGTGAGATAATATGGTGATTCATGAAAACAGAAATACTCAGAAAGATTTAAAATGATTTTCCAAAACTTAGGAAAATCTTCCTGTAAAGTCCACATTCCAAGACGACCACTTTTGCCCACCACAACGTTCTCATGCTTACTAAGTAGTAACTTTTAAGTAGCATTTGTAACAAATGTAATCATAAACTTTTTCATTGACATGCTATTTTGGATTACTATTTTCAATAATAATCCTTTAAAGTTATTCAAGAAAAAAAAATTATTGTTGGGATTTTACGTTTGAAATATGTAGAAACTCTATTTTCTCCTTTAGTTGATTATCGAACTCTTTCATATTTTCTATTCATACATTTCCTACTACTCCTAACAATGAGGGATAGTCATTTAGTTTATAATAACGTTATTTATAATAACAATATTACTTATATAATTACTTTAGGCGAAGTTAAGAAAATCCGGCATTTAGACGTTGTCGGACTATTGAAATGGAGATAAAGCCTATCTGATTTAAAGTGCATCAAATTATACATTGAAATAACGAGTTTAATTTAAATTCTTTCGGGACCGTTCTTGAAATAATTTAAAAGGGTGTTAGTTTGTTGGTAATTATCAGCTGTGTGGAACACGAAAGTAGCGTTTAATCACAGTTTTAATTGAATATGCAAAGTAGTTACGTAAAACGGTTGTCTATGACGTGTAAATAATATGACTTAAGAATGATTCTAGTGGCTGCACACAAAAATAAATTATTGATGAATCTTAGCTTTTTATTTTGAAGCAATATCAGCACTTCGTCTAGTGTGGTATATAACAAGGTCGTATTGCAATCTTCATTCCATACGCTGTAATGCTAGCTAGTGCTGGTCAGATTTATTTCATTTTATTTTTCTGCAGTATTTAATTCATCATCACTATTTTTTTCTACTGCTTCCCAGTGTGAGGATTTCTTCTGTAGTGGTGGAACCACATCTTCCTCTCCTCAACCAGCTCTCTTCTCCTCTTTCAATCCAACCCTTGTTTCCTGAGCGCTTCTCTCATACTTTCCCATCAGTTGGTCCAAGGTCTCCCAATAGGCCTTCTTTTCTCAACTTGCGTCTTATAGGTCATCCTAGCAGTTCTATCTTAATTCATTCTAAAAAGGTGCCCAAAGCACCTTAATTTATTCTCTTCTAGAATAGTTTCCAGTGACTATACCTCAATAATTGACCTGATGGTCGGATTCCTGATCCTATCTATTCTGGTCTTCCCTTGAACTTTTCTCTAGTACCGCATATTTATTGCCTGGATCTGGTTCCTATATTTTAATGTGAGGAGATATTTTAATGAATCAGACGAGTAGGAAAGAATAGGCAGGAAAGACGAAATAAACTGATAATTTAGTATTATTTGTTAAATCTGCTTAGGAAGTCTCTCCGAGCTGCGTGGAATATTCTGTGATAAATCCCCGTCAATATTATCATTTTCGTTCAACCAGAACCCTAGCTACTTGAAATGCTGAACCTGTTCTAAAACTTCTCAGAATTCTCAATTTTCTGCTTGTTTTCCTTCCTACTATCGTGCATTTTATTTGCTCTATCCGAATTGAGGAGGGACGATATTTACACCAGTTGCAGGTCCTGGTCTTTGGTTGCATTCATGATGAGATCGTCGGAAAATACCAGGGTCTCTGTCATTCAGCTAACTTAACTTGCTTGTCACTTTCACAAGGTACACAGTTTCACTGCAAACAGACTTTTTACTTTTGCTATTCTTACCAATATATCTGTGTTTCACCATGCTGTTGTAGAGAGAGTAATCATGCAGGTTGTCTTTGGATATTTTATTTGCAAATTCTATATTTAGTTTCTCCTTATTGCTAATGACTGTCACCAAATAAATTCCAGGCCAACCTCAAGTACCTCCTCATGACAAGTTAGCTGGATGTTCTCGTGGTGAAATCTTGATTGAACCAAAACTTTGCTTTCATTATTAATGATAGTCATTCCTTTTGTGGAAGGCCCCTTCCTGCTATTCCTCTTTTTGTAGCATATTTTTTACATCTGCAGTCTGTTAGATATGATCAGATGAGGAAGATGGTTGGGGTGCGGTCATCATAAAGAAACACACATTAAAACGTAGTACTTATTTTAATTGTGTGCTGACGTTTCGGCCTACATTGTGGGCCTTCATCAGGGTGATTCTGAGACGATGTCTTTAGAAGTCAGTCGTTAGATAACATCAGTAGTTCCTTCTCCTGAGAAGTGTCCTTGGTCTCAAGAATCATCGTCATATTTATGTGAAAAATGGCGACTTTAACTTAGAATAAAAAAATCGAATTAAAACAGTCCTTAAAATATGAAAATCGGGCATATCCTTTGAAATAGTAAATTAGTCCTTTTCGGGCGTATCGGGGGTTCAAGAAAATATTAGAGTCTATATGAATGCAACTGATAAAAATATAAACATTAAGGTTCAAAAACATATAAACAGTAAGGTTCAGCAATTGTTAGACATAATGGAAACGATTCATGACAAACAAGAGGATCAGCAGTCTCTGGTCCATCGCGTTGTTCGTGAGACCTTAGCGTCTCCTGCTGTATATGAGCATATAACGAAAGCTATCCTTGAAAAGTCGGTTCCGATGATAATAGAGGGACTTAAACAACCTTCCACGGCACCACAGAGGCTGCTGGCAGAACCCGGCCCATCTAAGGAGCTTACTATACCAAGCGATGAACCTCAATCATCAGTGGTCCAAACAAGTACAACTGACACCGAGACCTTCCAGGTAGTGAAGAAGAGACAGCGGAGGAATAAATCTAACCAAATGAAAAAAGAAGGGAATACAGGAAACATAACACAGGTAAACTCGACAAAGCAAACTCCTGCAAAAAAGACTACTATGGCGGATGTTGTTAAAGCCATACCATTAAAGCCTTCGGAGGCCAGGCCAACTTATTCAACTATAGCTAGTGAAGGTAAAAGTGCTGCGGATATTATGAAGCATCTGCCTTCCCCGGATGAACTTGGGGTACAAGTTAAAGCTGTTCGCGCTACCAAAGCTGGCTCTGTTCTGGTATGTGTGGACGAAGAAGCAAACGCGGCAAAATTAATGCAATGTAAAAAATTAAAAGAAGCTGGAATTGAGGCAAGGCTAGCTCTCAAGAGGAAGCCGAAGGTGGAAGTCAAAGGAGTACCCTTATCGTGGACGGCGGAAAATTTAGAAAGAGTTCTATGGGAAAAGTTGACGATGAAATCTGTCTCTATACCTGAGAACAAAACCGGTCAAATAAGGCCGCTGTTTACATCAGTTGCAAGAAACCGCATTACAAATGATTGGGTTCTAGAACTACACCCAGTGATAAGATATAATCTTTTGAAGGAAAAAATCATATCTGAGGGTTGGTATACGCTGATTTTCAATGATAACCCTGACGCCCCTCCTTGCCTTCGCTGCCAGGGCTATGGACATACTAGAGCTACATGTGAAGCAACCGGTGTAGTATGTTAGTGGTGCTCTGCAATAGGTCACATAGCTAAGGACTGTGCGGCGAAGAGAAACAAAACTGCTCCTACCTGCGTTAACTGTGTGAGGGAGGGTATTCTTAGTAACAAAGCTAGGCACCAAGGCAGGTAGTCGGGACTGCCCAGTGCATGTCAAGAAGTCACAAGATATAGTGAGAAGAACCTTCTATGAATAGACTCACTATACTACAGTTAAATATGGGCCGCCGACGTCTAGTAGCTGATGAGCTTCGCTCTCTCACCCAACGCTATGACATAATGGCGATCCAGGAACCGAGCTGCCGTGGGAATAAGGTCACGGGATTTGGCCTCACGTCGAGGATTATAGCTCTGGGCAGTGGCGAGAGGAGGCCCAGGGCTGCGATAGTGATCAACAATCCTAACCTCGACGTGATGGATCTGAGGCAGCACACCATGGCAGATTATGCATCATGCTACATCAAGTGGGGCAATATTGCATTCACTTTAGTATCAGCGTACTTGCCTCATAGAAATGATATAGAGGTGAGTATTTCTGCCATGGAAGCGACAATAAGAGACATGAGAAACGTCATCTTCTGCTCAGATACCAACGCCTGGAACACGGTCTGGTGGTCCAATCGTACAGACAGGCGAGGTGTGAAAATGGTCGATTTCATTGCCAGAAATCATCTGGTCGTCATTAACGAACCAACAGCTACCCCTACCTTTTGTGGGGTAATGGGCAGAGTTGGATCGATGTCACGATCGCCACCCCTGTTCTTACTCGATATATTGAACATTGGACCCTTAGATCTGAAACGAGTTCCGACCACGTTTCGATAGAAATCGGCTTGGTAGACGAACAAGAGTATTCCCACGGCACCGATAAAGGTTTCCTTACCCGTAAAAGCGACTGGAAGCTTTTCAGAAGCACACTGGAGGGAGTAATCGTCGATGAAGAATGGGAAGAGGCTGTGGCGGATGGGGTAGATGAATTAGATCATAGGGTATCTAGATTAACCAATATCATCCGTCACGCTTCTGAAAACTCCCTTGGATGCCGAAAGACGAGAGCAAGATCAGTCCCTTGGTGGACGCCGGCCTTAACAGCGTTGAAGAGAGACCTCTACAAGGCGCGGCGGTCGTACCAAAAGTGCAGATGTGATGAGAGGCGCGCTGCACTTCGGAACGAGTACAAGTCTAAAGCAAGGAAATATCGAAATGAGGTGCGCTTACAAAAGCGAAGGTCCTGGGATGAGGGTATTCCATATAGAGTAGCCTTGGGAAAGCTTACTCCACTGCAGACTTTGGCAGCCCTCAAGGATGGAGCTGTCCAAGCAACCACTCTTGAAGAAGCGGCCCCCATTTTTTTATTAATTGACCTACCCCAAAGATGATCTATCTCAGGACAACGAAGAGGAAGCTATTGTCAGACGTACCACGATATACCCGCCTGGTACAGACTTGTACCCACCATGAGATATAAATGATCTACTTATTGCCGTGGATAAACAGAAAAATGGTCGAGCTCCAGGACTTGATTCTATAGATGCGGCGATTTTGAAGAATAGTATCCCTTACATTGAGAAAAGATTGTTAGAAATCTTCAATAGTTGTCTGGATAAGAGATACTTTCCCAGAAAATGGAAAACCGCTGATCTGAGACTCCTCTACAAGGGGAGAGAAAGGGATAAACAGCTTCCCAAGTCATATAGACCCATTTGTCTCCTTCCTGTAATGAGCAAAGTTCTGGAGAACCTCATTTTAACCAGTCTGAGACCGGTTTTTGAAAGAGCAAGTCATCCACGGCAATACGGCTCTGCAAAGGGAAAGGGAGCCGCTGATGCACTGCTGAGAGTCCGCGCAGGTGTTGAGCAGAGGGAGGAACGATATGTCATGTTGTCGCTCTTTGATATTTCCTCTGCCTTCGACAGCGTCTGGTGGCCTCGCGTACTTCAGAAGCTGCAAAAGTACGTTGCACCCAGCAACTTGTATGCCCTCGTTGCCAACTACCTCAAGGACAGGAGTGTAAAAGTACGAGGTTGCTTTTATGAGACAGAAGCATCCATAGAGCGAGGGTGTCCTCAAGGATCTGTTCTCGGTCCTGCTCTGTGGAAACTTGTTTTTGACGAGTTGCTGGGTCTACTTGAACAAGAGCGGTTCCCTGCCACAGCTTATGTGGACGATCTGGCCGTCTTGGTGGCCGCCAACAGCAGAGCCAGGTTAAAAGAAGAGGCCGAAACATGCGCTAACCTCATAAAAGAATGGTGTGAGAGGAACAAGCTGAAGATGGCCTCAGCAAAAACACAGGCAATCTTTTTAAAGGGCAAGACAAGATGGGCAAACCCTATAACTCTCTGCATTGACAGAGATAGAATACGTCCAAGTGAAGAAGTAACTTATCTAGGTATAAGATTTGGGAGAAATTTCAACATGACACCTCATTTGGACTACATGGGAAATAGAGTGGCCTTCGCCTTAAATGGCCTTAGTCGTGTGGGAGGCGCTTTCTGGGGCCTCAGGTACCCAGCTACATTGGCCATATATAAGGGTGTGATTTTGGGTATCCTGAGGTACGCGTCTCCCGCATGGTACAAGAACCTCTCACAACGCCTAAAAAGCAGGTTAGGGACAATTCAACGAAAAGCTCTGCTGCGGGTCACTAGGGCGTACCGAACTGTATCGCATGAGGCGGTGCAAGTCCTCGCAGGAGCAGTACCTCTTGACCTAGTTTTGGAGGAGGATGGATTGAGGCACACGTTTAAGAGGGGAGGCTCAGCAGGCCTGCCAGATTATCTAAAAATGAAAATTGACGAGGAACCCAGAAAATGGAAAACCGTTCTCCGGGAGGACACTATAGAAAAGTGGAATCGACGGTGGGTGACATCTAAAAAGGGCGCTACCTTAAGGAAATACTTTCCCACCTTCCAGTCTCGTTTAGATGCAAAATGGGTCCTTCCGGACTACTGGGTTACAAAATTTCTCACAGGGCATGGGGGCTTTAGAGCTAAACTCTCAGGCTTTGGGATAGATATCGATCCCTTATGCCCTAGCTGTGGAGTACTCGACTCTGCTGAGCATATCCTGTCAACTTGCACCGCCTTTGAACCCCAACAGATCAGACTTCTGAGGAAAACTGGACTCTACGTCTTATCAGACAACGAATTTCCTCAGCTGGTGACTAAAAGAAACTACCTGTACTACAAAGAGTTTGTATACGGGTGGAAAACAGCCGTGGGGCCAGACCATTTTAGGATTGGGAGAAGACCAGCGGGAAGAATAGAAGGCAGAGACGGTGCTCCTTAAGGGTAAAAATTAGAAGACAGACAATCTTCAAGAATATTGTTGGCAACGTCAACTTCTTGCTATAACTGGCGACTAGACGTTGTCACAACCCGTGTTGCATATTATGCAAGGAAGGGTGTTCGAATAAATAAATAAATGTGAATAATGTTAAATAAAATTGTCTTTACATCATAGCTGTTTATCCTCTTTTTTTCTCAGTTATGAACTGAATATATGTATAATTTTTTTTCTCAGGCGCGACAGGCCGTGTAGGCCCTTGGCTGCTTGGTATAGACTCCTGGGAGAATATATTCATGTTTCTCGATGAAATGTTTAGGGTAGGTTCATCACTCTATGCCTATTTTTGAGAGTTGCCACCAGTAGGCTGACGGGTCTCACTACCTTGGGGAGAAGCTGTGAGTGAGTCCCCATTTAATTATATTCTTATAAAAGTCCCGCTGGGACTGGGACTCGAACTCACAACTCTGGCATGGGAGACTAGTGTGCTAGCCACTCAGCCACCGGCCCCCCCGGTATGTATAAATTGGGTACTCTAAAATCCTGGTCTAATCCGTTCTTTGCAGTCGTTTATCTTAGGAACAGTAGGGATACCTAATTCATAATTTATTGAATTATTTGTGGGCTTTAGAGGTAAAGGTCTTTTTTCTTTTTTAGGAAGTTAGTGTTGAAATATATTTCAATATTCTTCATCTTTTATGATTGATCATGCAAAAAATGATCTCATCTAAAAAAGTATTCAAAAATCTATATTAATTCCTTCCATACTGGTCAAAACAAATCAAATGAAACAGCTTTGCTGAACTGAAATTTATTAAAAAACAAAAGGTATTTATTCAACAATACACTAAAGCTCAAATCAGACTCTTATTGAATAAATAAAGTTTATTTTTTTTTAACAGGACATTACAGAAATTTCTAGAAAGTCTTCCAGTAGTGGACCATTATGTCTGTCTTGTTCTGGACTAAATAACCCAGCCATAATCATATTTATATTAAAAAAAAAAAAAAAAAAAAAAAAAAATATATATATTGCTGGAAGGAATTAGTCCGGGTGGCGGTCATTAAATGAAACAACTAAATAGTTTCAACTATTTTATTGTTTGCCAACGTTTCGACCCCCTTTGTGGGTCATCATCAGGGCGCATGGTGGGAGAATGGAAACTGAACATTGGCAAACAATAAAATAGTTGAAACTATTTAGTTGTTTCATTTAATGACCGCCACCCGGACTAATTCCTTCCAGTAATTCTCAATGGTCAACTAATTACATCCACAATAAAAAATATATATATATATTTCCAATAAATTGGTGAATAAGGCTCTTTAAAATTGAAGAGTTTACAGATTTTAATTATAATTATAAAAGTATAATTTTGAAAATCTACCAAATATCTTCTTTAATCTCATTCAAGCAACTTCCTGGAACTTCCAATTTTGGATCCTTTGAAAAAGGTAGATTGAAAATTGGTTTACATTAAAAAAACAAAAAAAACACACAGTTTAGTTTCTTAATAATCTACTTTTTATTTCTCATTTCTACTTTTTATTTCTCTATATTATAGGAATTGCTAACTTTCTGTATCTTATAATTTCAAAAACAAACACAATGATTGAATTTATTATTCCAAATATGTACAACAAAATTACACCCTGAATATTAGAAACGTGTATAACTGCTGGTGATCTGTCATAGTGTACGGTTCTTATTTCCCTGTAAGCGGACTGGATCCTGGAAAAAACAAACGAAATATATCCAATTTTATTCACCATCAATTGCTTTCTTAACTTAATAATAACTGGGGATACTATTGTGAAGGTTGAGGCACCGTGCTACTTGTCATCAGATGTTGGTTTTGAGCCCAGCAGTTGCAGTGTTGTAAATTCGATATCAATCCATAGCTAATATAACAAAATGAATAATAATTTATTTTTTTATATCAGCTGTGGATTGGCTCTGGTTTCAGGAGACCCTCTGGGGGCTCACTTGAACTTTATTAAATGTGTACCCCTCACTGGAAGAAATGTGTTTGGGCATCACTTTGAACTTCGAAACTTGCACTTAATGGAGAGGGTTATTGCTATGAACTTAACCTAATACCTCTAATTATACAGGATTTTGTGTCTATTTACTGTAGTTAAATTTATTCATGATGATAATTACATGATTAAAGTTTTAATATTGTATTGAAGTATTTTTATATTCTTGAAACGGAAGCGAGTGAAGCTGCGATATAATTAAGGAAATAAAATATTTGTATAAATGTTTACAAAAAATCAAAACCTGTTTACCTGGAATTCAAATATTCTCTTGCTACATCACCTTCCCAATATAAAAAGTGTCCATGTTCGACAACTTTTGTGATAATTTTATTATAATGCTTCAGATAAGGTGAACCTGCAAGTGAGACAATGATTCCTATAAATATTTACATATTTCTTTTATTTCATTGGAAGTTTTTAGTATGACACACACCCTTCTTCATCGAAGCTACATAAGGTGAACCAAACAACTTTTGCTTCATAATGTGGTACATTGGAATGACATCCGCTGTTTGAAAATCTTGTTCTGTGATTGATCCTATAAAAAAAAAAAAAAAAAAAAATCATCATAATTGCTTACTAAATAAAATAATCATTCCGATGAATAGTATATAATAATATTAGTTTGTTTTTGGGGTCATCTTCATACAAAAGGAGTTGGTCAATACAGTCCATATATGACAAATAAAAACAACTGAAAACTATTTACAGACATGATGAATTTAACATAAATAAAGAAATCATTCTTTTTGAAATCACATACAAAAAATGTAAAATAAAACAACAACAAAAAAAAAAAAAAAAAAAAATGAACACTTGAGGAATTTAAAGTAATTGTTTAACAAAATAAAAAATATTTCAAATTTGTAACCTTTAAGTTAAAGAAAAACAAATAAGTAAACAGACTAAATTTACCTCCTTTTTTGACTAAAATTAATGAGGAATTAAACCCTGAAAACATACATCATTAATTAATACTAATATTAATTAATAATCAAGGTTGACTACCCCTTGAAACATTTAATATTTACTTTGACATTAAAATTGATATTTCACCTTTATTTATTTATTTTTTTATATCATTTAATTTTGATTAAGAAAGGGAATCATAAACTTTCAAAGGGACAGTGAGAAAAGAAGCCAATTCTGCTGAATACATGGCTGAAAGTACTAAGTATTATTATCTTAATTTGATATTATTAATTATATTTGATTAATATATAGTTTTTTGACTGCCTAATGTGTAATAAAAATATCATTTCTGCACACAATCAATTATTAGCAGATTCCATAAAATTAATTGTTGTCCTCATTAATATATTTAGTGATTCCTGAGGTTTCTATACATTGGTCAGGCTATGAAATAGTATTTACATTATCTGTTGAAAAATATCCTTTGTTTTTATGCATTCTTTCTTTATACTTATTACTGAAAACTCAAATGAAAACTGAATATATCTGAAGCAATTTAAACATATTCTTGGAATATTTAGGAGAAATTAGTGTAGGCTAACCCAAGATATTTAATTTTTTCTAGTTGATATTTATGCAATATATATCTTTACAAAAAAACAAAAACAATATTATTTAAATAATTGGCTGGACTAAATTTAGTGTTTGTTTAAATACATTTATGATTATCTCTTTTTTGGTGGATATAATCTTTTTAAATTTCAGTCCTTTTTTTGTTTTTATTCTGAAGTTTAAAATCACATTGATTATAGAACAAATACAGTTCTTACCTCCTGGCAATCTTTCAACCGTGAAACCATATTTTCCCTCCTTGACTTTTTCTGCAAGCTGATCCATTGTAAGCACCTTTAATTGTGTCGATTTTAAAATGTTAGTCTTATTTGTAAATAGATCGATTGATAATTTGTATTTGTAAAATCTGCTGATCACTCACAGCGAAACGATCGACAATGATTTGTGCATCTTCTTCATCTGAACCTTGTATTAAGAATGTCCATGCAATGTCTGTTCCATACCAACGTATACCACTCTGTGCGAAGTCGTGAAATGTGTCTATCGGTGGATGATATCTGCAAAACAAATTTATTCATTAATAACCATTCCTTGTGTGGTTAAAATGAAATTAATAAATTTTACATTTAAAATTATAATAAACAGTTTTATTGTTGCTTTGAAGAAAAAGATGCCATACCAGAAAGATGCCATCTGATTTGTGACAAAACTTATTATTATATTAATTTTAACTATTAGGTGTAACTTTAAGGTGAAGGTCAAAGTCTAATATAGAATTGGAGGCTGTAATTATACTTCACCTTTTTTTATTAAAATGCACGATGTTTCAGCTATTATGCCATCTTCAGGTACAAAAACAATTTTTTTATCTTAAGTTGAATAGGTGACTCCACCCAGAATTCATGTCTGAATTACCTCATGAGGCTTCTGGGTGGAATTTCCTACACACTTTAATATAAAGAAATTGTTTTTGCACCTGAAGATGGCATAATAGCTGGAAAGTCGTGCATTTTAATAAAAAGTGGGGAAGTATAATTATAGCCTCCAATTTTATATTGATTTTAGCCATAAGAGACAAATTAAAAATAATTAAGTCCGCCTTGCAAAAGTTGATGAAGGAGCGAAAAGAATACGGTGAGGTCAAGAATGTGCAGTAATGATTTTTTCAACTACTTTTGTTCGGTATCTTTTTTATTTAGAGTGAAATGTGCTCAGGATGTGTCTTTTGAACAACATTTCTCAGGATTTGACTTGGTTGACTACCCCTTAAAACATTTCATATTTACTTTCACAATAAAATTGATATTTCACCTTTATTTTATTATTATTATTTTTTTTTTTTATATCATTTAATTTTGATTTAGAAAGAGAATCATAAACTTACAAAGGGACAGTGAGAAAAGAAGCCAATTCTGCTGAATACATGGCTGAAAGTACTAAGTACAAGAACTCAAAAGATGTGAATAGATAGCGATTTGGAGAGTCTCCAATGAGTCGTGATGATGGTTGTTGTAGAACTGCTAAACCTAAAGCTCTCATACTGCTATCTTCGATTGTTGTGAATTGGACTTTTTTTATAAGCTTTTCTCGAAAACCTAAAAAAATTAAGTTCATGATAAAAACTTACTTACACTTCTCAGTACAAAGTACTCCTTCTATAATGGGTAATCAACAATTATTATTTTACTCTTTGAGGAAAAAAAAAAAAATCATCTCATAAAATCACTGCTATGATACATTTAAATACGTTCATAGGTAGACATTCGATAAAATAAATATATACGTTCTAAATAAAAAGAAAAATAATATGAAATTAAGTTAATTATGTTACGGATAAATAACACTACAAATACTCTTATTGGTGAAAAGGCAGGGTTTGATAGAAATAAATGACTCAAATGAACTTTGATGTTGGATTATTACTCTTTCTTTTTTTTTAATCTAAATCTTCATCTATAAACATGAGAATTATGTATTTTTTTATATTCTTTATTATTGTTTATGTATTTTTTTTTTTTTTTTTTTATTGAAATTTACAACAGTACAAAAAATACATCAAGTAAATATGCTGTAATGTTATAACACATGGAATGAACATGAAGAGAAACTGCCCATTGACAGCACTCTTTGGTAGTGAGTCTAAACAAGAAGGTCTCGAGGCCATCTTCTTTTCAGACGCCTCGGAGGATTATCAGGAATGGAAGAGGGAGCAAGGAGTGAAACTAATGGATTAGAGTGGGAGTGGAGTTTTTCATGGAAGGTGTGATACCTGGTACGGGCCAAATCAGCAACATATGGAACATTAAGATCATTGTGGATGATTTTATTCGTGACAAAGTAAGGAGCGTTAAGGATTTTGTGAAGGATTTTGGATTGTATTATGTATTTTATAAATATTTTTAGTCATTAGGTGCGTTATGGGATTTTGGCAGGGGTAAAAGCTTTGATTTCATGACCATAGTAATATTACCAACATGCTCTAAACTGGCGCATGCGCTCTTTGTATTCCTGTCTATTAGAGATAGGATAACAATACCAATTTCCGTGAACGTTATTAATACACGTGTAATATCGGCTCAAAAATATTGATATTTATAATACTTTATTTCAGTATTTAATTGAATTAAAATCAGTTGCAAATGAATGAGTAAGACATGGTAGATAAACTATGTCTTAGAACTTACCTCTTACTGTATATGAAGTTAAAATAATGAATATCTTAATTCTCTTGACTCTAAAATGTTGATATTTGTAAATATTATTAAATCATTACTTTGCATGAAAACATTTAAACATACAAAGCAAAATCATGATGATCTTACTGTCAATATTTAAATAGTAAAGTGAAATCGAAAAGAATATCTTTATCATATAAGCATAGAAATATGAAATTTGAAAATTAAATTCATTTTAAAAATATAGATTTCAATTAAGTACAATGTATATTTCATTACTAATTAAAACATATGTTTTTTGTTTACTTGGGAGAGATACCGAGGCTATCTGTGTTAAAACAACTGTAAACCTTATTCATTAATGTCTGAATTTCCTTGATACAAATGGCAGATCCATAAAAAAAAAAAAAGTGCTATCAGTACACCAACTCATACAGTCTACAGTCACATTCAGATTACGATGACATACTTCAAGATGATATGTCTTGAACAGGTTGATGATGTTTTAATTAAATGAAACAATAATAACAAAACAAGCATTCTCAACATTTTCAGCTTTAACAAACGTACTCTTCTTTCCCACAAAAATCCAGTTTTCACTTCTATTGGCAGTCCCTATGACTTCCTGAATTTTTTAAAATTTTATTATTTATCTAATTTATTTATTTATTTTTTTACTAATTATTATATATTGTATATTTCTTAATTTTTATTTGTTTTTTAAGGCAATAAATCTCACATTATAGTATTTTGTATTATTCTAAAAGTACTTGTCCCAGAATAACTAAATAAATTATTATTAAAATAAGACTTATATGAAATAAAAACTTAATTTACGTGTGAATTTTATTGAAGCTCTTGTGATCAAATATAATGAAGATGCTGATAAAACTAGTGAAACGAAAAATGCAATCCACATGTCGAATTTAAAAGGCAGAAACGGTAAAATCCATGCACTTAGTTTCGTAGGTTTTGGGATCATAAGGGTGACATCTCCAGTTAAATAGCTGTTTGTATAGTCGATGAAGTACCATTCCTTGAGCCAAAGGTAGATTGCCATAACTCCCACATCAGCCCTGTCACTGTAGCAGTTACCTAGGACACCTATCAATATTCACAATTATAAAATATGTTACTTATGTCTTATTAAGTTGATAATAAGAAGAATTTTTCATACCATCGGCAGATAAATTATCATAAATTGTTCCCCATAAAGCGTCATCAAAGACAGGCTCTGGAGTGCAATTATGTACTTCACAAAAATACAGTGCTATTCTTACTTCTGAACCATCCAAAGGATCTGGGGAGCTTAATGGGAAATATTTTCCTGTAGATATTCTGAAAGCTTAAAAAAAAAAATTTGTTATAGTCATTTAAGAAAAGAACAAAATTCAACAACAATTGGAACTTTGATTTTCAAAAGAGTACTATATCCAGTCTAGGAAATTTAACAAGAAATTTAATACGAAAGTTTAAAAAAATTAAAAAACACGAACCTCTCATTACTATATTATTAAACCAAATTATTTGATTCTTTTTGCATTAGAATTAGAATTATTTTTTTACTATATTTAAGTAATGGAATGAACTATTTTAGTATTATTTGGAACGAAACTATGTGCCTAAATAGCACCTTTCCAAATTGCATTTTTGAAGGACTTGAGAGTTCATTAGATAAAATCAAATAGAAGATTTAGATAAAACTAAATGATGAGAATATCTAATATGTATGAGAATATGTAAAAATATCAATTTCGTAAAAAACATCCTTTAGTACCTCTTGGAAATCATCATCTCAATTAGAAAATAAGCTAGTAAATTAGTTAAAAAACATAAATATTTTCTAAAATTATACAGTGTAGTTATAAAATTATAGAGCCAGTCGCTGAGCGGCTTGTGCGATAGTCTCTCATGCTAAAGGTTGTGAGTTTGAATCCCAGCCCCGGTGGGGCTTTTATAAGAATATAATGAAACGGGGATTCACTCTCAGCCTCTCCCCCGGGTATGTGAGATCCGTCAGCCAACTGGTGGCCTCTCACAAAATTAGGTGTAGAGAGTGATGACCCTACCTTATAAAATTTCATCGAGAATCGTGAGTATATTCTCTCAGGAGATTACACCACGAGGCCATTATGTTTAATAGAAGTGAGTTGAATCTGTAACTTGCCTTTGTCTCTCTGCATTTAATGTCAGCTGGTTGTTTAATTGGGATTAGTCCACTGCCATACTAAACTAATATCTTAAAGATTTTTATGTGGTTTGTAATACTTTGGATAGAGAAAGGAATAAATAAATATATTTTAAAAATAAATATTCAGATTTAATTCTAGTTAAGAAACTTTTAAATGGATTTTTTTTTTTTTTTCTATCGAGTAATTTCTTATTACAGCAACTATTCTTTTTATGTAGCACTTACCTATGTAAACTTTTCCATCTAGTTTAAATTACTGATAGCCCTTTGCAGACTTTATGTTTCAGGAGGAAACAAATTTAACAATATGGTATCTTTGTGATTTTAAAATCGATGTAACTCATTAAAAAAATATTAGAGATATTCCTGTTCTTACCTTTTCCTTTCATATCCAAAACTTTGTCAGGATATAAGTCTACTTTTTCCTTAAAACCAGTTTCATAATGCCACTCATCAAGGTATATTTTTGGTTCTCTTCCTTGAATTGTTGGGTGTAAATAGAAATTATTTGTTGATATTATTACTGACCAATCTGGAATAAATATCAGTTAATAATAATTATTTTTACAAGTCAATTATTGTTATGTGTAAAGTATTTAGAATATTTTGTTAATCTTTAGTGAACTTGTGATACCTTTTCATGATTTATTAGTTTATATATTGTAAATATAAATTATTTTATTAATGATGGCTGAATTTCCCAATTGTAGATTTCTCTTGTATTTTAATTTTTTTTTAAAATATTTTAACTCTTATAGGCTTGAATTATTCACATACATATTAATATTGACTGTTAAATGTTGTTTTATTCAAATAATATTTTTTTATTATTGTTTACTTAAATTTTCACATTAATACAATAAGCGAATGTATAATTACAATCTTGAAAAATCTTGATGAGAAACTACCCATTGATATTTTATGTAATTTAACAGGTCCCGTGACCATCGCCTTTTAAGTCACCTTAGAGAGTTATCAGGTATGGATTTAGAGGTTGTAGACAATTGCGTTTATGCAGGCTGGTATTTTAGAGTTAAAAGAACCATACCTATTTCGGGCTAAGTCAGTCACATATGGGCTACTGAGGTCTTTATGGATTATGTTGTTAATGATAAAATAAGGAGGATTTAGGATATTTCAGAGGATTTTGTATTGCAAGGATTGGATTTGATTGCGGAGGAATTTGATCGTTTAGTGGATTCCTATAGCTCAATTCCATATGGCTAATTACTTAATTATGGTAATGTAGAGAAGTGTTTTTTTAAAAATAGAATATTGGAAGTTTGGATCGTTTGTCAAGTAAGCGTTATAATGGACACCATTCTTCTATTGATGATGGGTATGACTGCAGTGCTTGAGATGGATCAGTAGGGTTATTAGTTTACTGTGTCATCAGTGTATGTTGTAAGGACAGTGGTAGGATGGGTGGAGATGTCAGCAGTATAAAGTGTGTAAAGGATTGGACCTAGGATACTACCTTGTGGAACACCAGGATATATTTAACCAACAGAAATTACAATGTATAATACAATAGAATAACATTGTTTTCATTAAATTCCGATATTATTTAATTTAATAGGTATTGATATTGAGGGAGTTAGGAGTACCTTCTAAATTGATACGCCTGGTTGCAATGACTATGGATGAAACCAATTGTGTAGTCCGAATGCAGGGGGAACTCTCCCCAGAATTCAACACTTTAAGAGGCCTAAGACAGGGAGATGCCCTAGCATGCATATTGTTCAATTTGGTTCTAGAAAGGATTGTTCGGCAGTCTAAAATCCAAACGAATGATACAATTTATAATAGACTTGTACAACTGTTAAGATATGTAGATATTTGGATATTGTCAGGCGTTCATTTTCAGCATTGTAGGAAGCATTTTTATCATTGATGGAGGCGGCAGATGAAATGGGACTGTGCATCAACGAAGAGAAAACTAAATATATGAGGACTGGTGAGTCCACAAACAATGGAATCCAGGAGTTTGTAGAAATGGGTCCTTATAAATTTCAGAAAGTAAATAGTTTCACTTATTTAGAAGTATCGTATGCGCTTCTAATGATGTGTCCCTCGAGATAAAGAAAAGAATATTCAATACCAATAGATGCTATTTTTGGTTGCGGAGACATCTGGGGAGCTCATTTTTATCTAGGCAAACTAAAATAATGCTGTATAAGACCCTCATTAGGCCAGTATTGACGTATGCCTCCGAAACATGGACCGTATCAAAGACCAAAGAAAAAGACATAGCAGTCTTTGAAAGAATGCTATTATGGAAGATTTTCAGAGGAATGTATGTGAACGGCCAATGGAGAAGGGGTACTAACAAAGAAGTGTACAAAATGTTTGGGGAGCCTGATATAGTTTCCTGGATGAAGATAAACAGACTCAGATGGGCCGGGCATGTGGCGAGAATGAGTAGCAATGATCCTATTAAGAGATTGCTCGAGGGAAAGTTGGACCGTAGCAGAGGAAGAGGGCGACCAAGACTACGATGGCCGGATGCTGTGGCTCAAGATGCGAGGAATATCTTGAACGTCCGTGACTGGAGGGCAACTGCATTAGATAGAGCCACCTGGCGAAGGCTCCTTGAGGAGGCTAAGACCCACATAGAGTTGTAATGCCATTAAATAAATAATTGATATCGGTTTATGTTTAGGTGATTCTTTAGTGGGAATAAAATGATACAACATAATTCATTGTATGAAGTAAATTTTCATATCACCAATTCCTGATTTTAGAAGTTTTAAAATTAATGGAGAAAGGTAGAACGGCATATTCATATTCTTTCTCTACAATCATTCGTGATGTTACATACACGTACTAAGCTTAACTCACCAGTAGAATTTTCATATATTTCTGAAACCAAGAAATTCGCTGTCTGATCTGACTCCCTCATTGTTAGTAACTCATCTGCGTAGGTCAGCAGGTGAGGATAAACAGGAAGAAAAAAATATTTTGGGTTATGGCGTCCTATTGAGGCATGATAGTAAATTTCTAACCATCCTTGAAAGGCACATGTAGGATTGCTGAACTGAATAATATACCTGGAATAAATCTGAAATTATGTGAATATATGTAAAAGATTAAAATTTAAAGTAAAAGAAATTTTTTATTCCTCATAACATTTCTTCATTTCCAGATTCATGCATTTATAAATTTGGATAAATATTGCTACCCTTACACTCTGAAAATTAAAATAATGTGTTCTCAATGTTTTTGATTATATATTGAAAATCTAACTACAAATTAAAAAAACACACAAAAAAAACACATGTATTTATGAAGCTGATGCCAATATTAATGGATAAGTAAATAGCTACGTAAACTTTTGCTATATTTATAATTATAATAATTTTTTCTATAATCTTGTTTCCAACACTGGAAAATATTTTTCTTTTTTTCTACTTTGGTCGGTCATAAAATTCTTTCTCATTATCTTTCTATGCATTTCTTAATTCTAGTATATATTTGAGATGGTAAATTATTTCAAATTAATAAAATTAAATGTTCTTTGGAAGAAGAAGTTTTGAAAATTCAGACTATTTCAATGATAAAAAAACCTGCATAAATAACTTGCATACAAACCATTCAATTATATATTGATATTTTGAGTTTCATCAAAATAATTTTTTAGAAAAATGTATGAAATGCATGGTATATACTCAAACACTGACATACTTAGTCCTTTACAACGGACTGAATGAATTTCCTTTGAAAACCCAGATTTGAAAATTTCAGGATTACAATAATTTTCCATTCTATATATTTCAAATGAGTCAGCAAATTAGCAAGATAAATACTTTATATTTGTTTAGTGGGTCTTTAAATTCTTTTCTTTTTTTTTTTGGATAAAAATAAAGTTTTTATTTTATTGAGGATGTATGGTCGACTGTTGAAGTTATTATAGGTAGAAATAATCGGGAGTCAGTGGTGTGACAAATATTTGTCACACGACTGACTCATTACTTGACGTCGATTATTTTTGCCTATGGAGTTTTTATTATGATTCAATAGACCGTCAGAAGCTATATAACATCATGATTGAACAGGGAATACCTAGAAAGTTAGTAAACCTAGTAGAGATGTGTTTGTCGGAAACATTCCATAAAGTTAGAATCGGTCATAATTACTCCGAGAGATTTGAGGTGCGATCGGGTTTAAAACAGGGTGACTCCCTTTCACCTGTGTTATTTAATATAGCTTTAGAATATGTCATAGAAAAGGTGATGTGTACCGAGAAAGGCTTAAATATGGGTGACAAGATTCCGGTTTTGGGGTATGCCGATGATCTGGTACTGCTAGGTGAAGACACGGAAACCATAAAACTAAATACAAGGGTGTTAATAAAAACCGGTAAAGAAATAGGACTCGAATTAAATACCGATAAAACGAAGTATATGATTAGTAGCAGAAACGATGTCGATCTTGGAGATATTGATGTATCAGGTCATACTTTTGAACACGTAGAGAAATTCAAGTATTTAGGTTCAATTATAACTAGAAAAAATGAAATCCAAGAAGAAATAAAGTCCCGGTTAAAGGTGGGAAATGCGTGTTATTATTCAGTTGCTAAGTTACTTAGTTCGCGGCTTCTATCTAAAAACTTAAAGATTAGAATTTATAAAACTATTATTCTTCCAACGGTTCTTTACGGATGTGAAACGTGGCCGCTTACTTTAAAGGATGAACAGCGGCTTAAGGTTTTCGAAAATAAAGTATTGCGTAAAATATTTGGTCCAAAGAGAGATGAGGCCACTGGGGAGTTTAGAAGGTTGCATAACGCGGAATTGCGGAACTTGCATCCTGTGAATATAATTGAGCTGATTGCATCGCGGAGACTCAAATGGGCGAGTAAAGTTGTTGGGCTCGATGACGAACGGATTCCGAGAAAGTTGGTATTTGCTGATCCGACTGGTAGGCGTCCGAAAGGTAGGCCGAAGCGGAGATGGGAGGATTGCGTTAAGGCTGATCTCGGGAGCTTGGGCTTGAATGGTGAGCATTGGACGAATCTGTGTAGGCGGAATTTGGTGGTATCGGCATCGAGCCTTCGGGTTCGCTAAGCCTATTATTATTATTATTATTATTATTATTATTATTATTATTATGGAGTTTTTATTTTAAGGCAGCGCTACACTGTGAGAATTCAGGTCAGTGTAGGTGAGGTGAAATTCGTGATATTTGGTGAGAATGAACTACCATACCCTGACACATACTTTCAACATATTATAATAAATATTCAATTGACGAATTTTCTATATTACTTCATCATTTATTTTTATTTACCTTATATTATAAACAATGTTTAATTTCTTAAAATCGATTTTATACATAAAAAACACATATTTTCATGATTTGTATATTACACTTGTGATGAACATTATCATTCAGTTTTTTATCTTTTTAAAAAAATAATATTTGATGATATTTTAGGATTTTTCATAAAGTAAATTTGAATTCATTATCCAAATTTATTTTTTTTAATGAGCCTTCTACCTCTCCTGCCACTATCGTGAACTCTCACAAGACCTGCTTTCACCTCATCTACACATATCCTATTTCTCACCGTGTAGCGCTGCCTTAATGAAATGTTCAGATTCAAGATAAAACACCTATCTGAATATGCTACCTAAAAGCAGCTCTAAATAAAAATAAATTATGAAAAAATATAGAAAATTCGGTAATTTAATATTTATTATTATATGTTGAATGTATGCGAGAGTGTATGATATTCACTTTCACCAAATATCACGAATTTTACCTCACCTACACCAACCTGAATTCTCACCGTGTAGCGCTTCCTTTAGGCGGATTCAATGAAAAAAATATATAAAAAACGGGCAAGCTTAATTAATTATATTTTTATATAAAAGTAAACGTTTTTACTTTTTCCCTGTTTTTAGTATTTACAGTTATAATTCTGAGGTGATCTGCTGTGTATTTTATGTTGATAAAATACACACCCGTCACAATTATCTCTAAATGTAATCCTTAAAATATCAGCGACATCTTCCACGCAACTTTCAGTGGTTGAATTTATCTCGATGTGTACCACACTTGTATTTATGTTTAAATTTCTTAGAAGTCCCAGATCGGTCATGACTACAACACATCGGTGGTGCGAGAAATACTTCTCTGCTACAAGATTAGCCAGAACTTCCAAGTGATCATTTACGGAAGTTTCATTGCTGTAAATAATCGAACCGAATACATATCGCTGGAGTAAAAAAATAGAAAACCATGAAGATAAGATGCATGGACGCATCTTTGAGGGGAAACGTAGCAAACTGACACGAGGGGAACGACGTTTCGAATGCTAATCGGTTCAAATTGATTGTTAAACAAGAATATTTTATTCTGTTTTCTGAGACGAAAACGGAGTCGTTTCAGGGATTTCAAACAAGTTGTTATGCCCGGTCATTTTCAATAGGCTAATTTGTTTAGCGACGATTTTGGGATCGATATGATTCCGTGGAACTTCTTTTATTGACTAGTGTAATTTCCATGTTTGTACATAATTACCATTCTTATGGAGGAGAAAAAAAAAGACTCCTCTTTTAACTGGCCTTTTTTTTAAACAGTTCATTTCAACTGATCCTTATCGTGAAGTTGCTCCACTCAACCTATTTATGACAAATATATAATAACCGCGTTTTAATATAACTGTATCATTTTTTAAAAACTATTATTAGGAATAATCTTTATTTTTTAATTGTATTTCTAGATTCAAGAAAACACGTTTTCGTTAGGTGCGTATAGGTAACATCTATTGTTTGTTTTGTTTTTTGACATTTTACCATTTAGTGTTTAAGTACAGTGGGTGTCAAAAATATTCTGAATTCACTTCCATTCCTTAATTTACTTGCTTTTAACTTATTTTTTTATGTTTTTAAGGATTTATTAACCCACTATACAATGTTAGAAGGGAGGTATAAAATACTGGAAGGAATTAGTCCGGGTGGCGGTCATTAAATGAAACAACTGAATAGTTTCAACTATTTTATTGTTTGCCAACGTTTCGACCCCCATTGTGGGTCATCATCAGGGGTGAGGTATAAAATAGTTAAACCAAAAATTGCGACAACAATCATTTTATTTTGTACGTTAATTTTCAAAGAAATTAAAAATAGTGTATGTCAATGATGTCAAAAATATTCGGAAATCATAATATCATGTTGTTTAATAGTTTCAAATGTTAATCTTCGAGATAATTTTATGTTCTAAACAATTCTTCTTCCTCATGTAACATATACCCAACCTTGGAAAGAAATTATTTATTTATTTAAAAATAAGGCCCTAAAATAAAAACGCAACGATCGAACACCGGCTTCGAATAATTTCTAAAAGAGGAACAGTTGAAATGTTAAAAAAAAATGTGAGAATATGTGGATGGGTATGTATAGTGTAGATAATATAATAATAAAATATAAAAGCAAAATAGTGAGCGTCCAAAAAATATTGAATTTAAAACTGCAAAAATGATTATTCATCAAATGAGAAAACAATTTCTCAAATGAGTAAACCTTTGCTTATTTCTGAATTTTTCAGAACTTCTGGATACACAATAAGTTTTTCAAGTGTTCCCCACGTTCTGAAAAAATATGACGAAAAGAAAAACATGGTACAAGAAGTTCGGAAAATGTCTTTCAGCAATCAAGGCAATAAGAGAATAGGCTGAATGTTTTTAAAGAGAAGGTTGGTGGATTAAAATTTTTACGGATGACTCCCATGCTAAAATACTCTTGTAATTTTACATTATTAATCGGTTATTTTTGAAAACATTAAACTTTTCGATTATCTGGTCAGTGATTTTCCATTATGGGAGTCTCTTTTAAAGGTTTATGAGTGAAAAAGAATTATATAAATTCATAGTTCTGTGATATACTTATTAAATGAAAAGAAATACGAATTCCGAATACTTTTGACATTCACTGTTTATCGGCCCGCGGCCCTTCTTCATATAGAATGGCGGAACAAATAAAAAGTTATTCAAATAAAAGATATGAACTAAACCAAGGTATTCGGTTAGAAACTGTTTTTACTTCCAAGTACGTACACAATTTACAAATTACTATGCATTAAGACAGTGTTGTGAAAAAAATGTCTTTTATTTTAGAACAGCTCAGTCCTATCCCCCTCCCCTCTCTAACGATTTTCAACATACTTGCCCCCTCATTAAAAAAAATCCTGCCTACTCCTGGATTATGAACCTTTATTGGAAAAAATCACAAATTCTCCCTCTACTGCATCTATCATGAGAGTACTATCATAACTGAAGCTATCATCATGTAGCATGCCTTTTCGAAGCAACACTAGTGATCTTGTGATTTCATCTTGTCAAGATTTACTTTTATTTTGCCAACATGTTATTCTCAGACTTTTAATTATGATTAAAATATGCTGGTAGGTGACTTCTGGGTTGACTTTACTTATTTAGACTAAATAACCATGTAGGTTACTTTAACAATTGTTTGTAATATATAATTATTGTACGAACAGTGCTTTTTGTTTTGTTTTTATGCGAAACTTCATTTTGTATCAGAGAAATGAAGGTTTGTAATTAAAGATGGAAGCTTTAACTGGTGTTCTACCAGTGCTTCACAGTGAAATGAAAATATGTTTGATTATGTAGTTATCCACAATTTTTACTTCAGTGGTATTTTCTCAATTTTTTTTTATTTTTTATTCTTAATTTATTGCTTGAGATTTTATAAAGATTGTCTAATTAAGAAATCTGTTTGTCAGTGGTAAATTGTGGGCTTTGATTATTTTAGTTCTAATGATAACATCAATATAGTACTATTGACTGTAAACCTTGGTAAATACAAGAATACTAGAAAGATTAGCTTATATTCAAAACAATAGAACGCTTGGCCATTTAATTTAATTTATTATGTTTCATCTTCTCAAATGAGAATTCAAATAACAATTAATTTATAAAAATACCACAGAATAATTATCAAATTGTTTTATCTTTTTTCGTACCAGGAGGAATTTAAATATATACAATATATGTAATAATTTTTTTTCATTTTTGAATTTGTGCAATATGCTGATATACTTACAGAAATTTTTTAGGACAATGTCAGGTATGCTTATGATTATGTATTCTGCTGGTTGTTTCTGCAAAATGAAAAGTATTTTATATTTGGCTTTATATTAAATAAATAATTAATGACAAACTTTGAGTTAAATCTAAATAAATCTTCTTTTAGTTCTTTAATTCATAAGAATCATTGTGCTTTGTCATAAACTGAAATAAGTAGATACAATGTTGATTTATTTTATTTGTATTTATTTCTAGATTGAAAACAAAAAAATGGTTTATATACAGCTAGAATAAGATCCTACGAATCTATTTATTATTATTCTTTTTTTTTTCCGGCTTATTCTTTGCTCTGCAGCCTCAACCAGGCTTCTTGTGCCCCGTTCATTATCCTGTTAATGGATTAGGGATTGATTGATCCCATAGGATCTAAAATACGGTCATTGCCAAAATGGTAAAACCGTATCCCAGCTATTGTTTAGATATAGTCACATGGCAAAAGCTCCCATATGTTGGATGAGCTGGAGGTTGCAGTTCAAAGTGGATTATGTTACATGTTATGTGTTAAATTATAATAAATTATTTTGATATGTCTAATCTTCCAATATAAATTTAAACATGGCGCAGTCGAAATCGTCCTAGTGAACTGAAGAAAGAGAAGTGACAGAACATCTACTATGGAATTCAATAAACCCTCGCAATTGGAAGTTAATGTGGATAACCTGTCCGAGAGCTTTAGAAGATTCCGGACTGAGGTGGAAATTTATTTTGTGGCCACAGAAACTGAGAAAAAATCAAGAGAGGTCCAGGTAGCACGGCTAAAAAACTTGTTGGGATCCGAGGGGTTAAAGCTATATTCCACAATAACGACATTAAAGCCAGGTGCAGAAACAGTTAATTTAATTTTAGATGTCCTTGACAAGCATTGTACCCCAAAGAAAAATGAGACAATGGTGATTCATAAATTTTTTAGTAGGAAGCAAGCAGCAAATGAACCAATTGAACGGTATTTTACGGATCTCAAATCTCTAGTTGCACCTTGTGAATTCGGTGACCAGGAGGAAAAATTATTAAAATCCCAAATAATTCTTGGACTTTATGACAAAAGTACTCAAGAAAGACTTTTGAGAGAGGACCCTTCATTGGAAAAAACTGTTAATTTTTGTAAAACCGTCGAAATGGCAGAGGAAAATTTAAGGATCATCAGGGGACAGGAAGAACGACGGCCGGAAGTCTTCAAGTTGGCAAGGGCAAGTAACAGCAAAGAGGTGGTAAATAGCAATAATAAACAACAAACTGTAAATAAAAATAAATATATAGATTGCACCCGTTGTGGGCAGAAGCACTTTAGGTATCGTTGCCCTGCATTTGGCCAAAAATGCTTTAAGTGCAATAAAATGGGTCACTGGGCCATAATGTGTGGCAGAAATTCAAAACAAATTGAAAATCTGGGTGTTTCTGACCACAATGAGGCATTTGATGGTGATTTTAGTATCGGAACCATCAAACTAAACCAAATAAACAAAAACAAAAATAGTCAATGGTTAGAAAATATAGAAATTAACGGCAAAATAATTATATTTAAGTTAGATACAGGTGCTGAAACAAATGTTTTATCATTGAAACTACTGACTGATGAGTTAGGAATGGACAGTTCTAATGTCTCCAAAACTACTATTGTGTTGGAGGCATTTGGAGGATACAAAATCAAACCTGTTGGGGTTATTAAATTGCAGATAGGAGCTCAGGGTAAATGTTGTACAGCGGAATTCATTGTTGTGGAACAAGATGTAGGCTTTCCCATAATGGGACTCCAAACGTGTTTGGATTTAAAGTTAATAAAAAAGGTATATAATATTAAGACT
Organism: Piezodorus guildinii; assembly: GCA_023052935.1. Classification (NCBI taxonomy): domain Eukaryota; kingdom Metazoa; phylum Arthropoda; class Insecta; order Hemiptera; family Pentatomidae; genus Piezodorus; species Piezodorus guildinii. Next base: position 38,528,822 of record CM041297.1, on the reverse strand, counting down.
ACAGACTTATCAGAATTTTTGAAGCAAAATTATGATATTTTTAAGGGTTTAGGTTGTTTTCCAGACTTGTGCTCATTAAAATTAAAAGAGGGTGCCATTCCAAAATCAAGCCCTGCTCGTAGAGTTCCCTTTAAAATTAAAGATAAATTAAAAGAAACTTTAGTAAATTTGGAAAAGAATAAGGTTATTGCAAAGGTTGACAGTCCAGGGGAGTGGGTTAACAATATTGTTATAATAGAAAAACAAGACTCATCATTGCGAATTTGTATAGACCCTCAGCAATTAAATAAATACCTTATTAGAGATTATTATGAAATTCCAACAATGGAGGATATTGCGGTGAAACTTGAAAATAAAAAGTTTTTTGCCTTTTCGATTTAAAACAGGGCTTCCATCAACTGCTTTTGGATGAGGCTTCGAGTAATATGTGCTCATTTAGTACACCTTTTGGTACTTATAAATATCTTAGAGCACCATTTGGTTTGTCAGTATTGCCTGAATTGTTCCAAAAATTGACCCAAAAGTATTTTGGTCATTTACAGGGAGTAATAGTTTACTTTGATGATATCCTGTGTGCTGCAGACTCTGAGGAAGAATTACAGGGCATTGTGGACAATGTTATGAGTGTGGCTCGAAAATATAATATTAGATTCAATCCTGAAAAAGTTCAGTATTTTGTTAAAGAGGTTAAATTTTTGGGATCTTTGTTTAATGAAAAGGGGCATAGGCCGGATCCTGATCGTATACGTGTTATTAAGGAATTAAAAGCACCTAATAGTGTCAAGGAATTGCAGAAAATGTTGGGAATGGTGAATTTTTTGCGTAGCCACTTACCTAACCTATCACAGGTGTTATCTCCTTTCCGACTGTTACTAAAAAAGGGTTCAGAATGGTTATGGACTTCATATCATGATGAGAAGTTCCTTGAATTAAAAGAGCTTATTGGAAATGCCACACTATTGAGGTCATTTGATCCTACTAAACCGGTGGAAATCCAAGCTGATGCCAGCAAGGATGCCCTAGGGTGTGCACTTTTTCAGGAGGGTAAACCCATTCTTTTCGCTAGCAGGTCATTAACCGATTGCGAGTGCAACTATGCACAGATCGAAAAGGAAATGCTTTCTATTGTGTATGCATTCACAAAATTTCATAAATATGTTTACGGTCATATTAGCGTTACTGTTTTTTCTGATCATTCCCCTCTAACATCGATTTTTTCAAAGGATATAAATAAGATAGTCAATAGTAGAATAAAACGAATGAGATTGAAGCTGTTACCTTATCAGTTCGAGTTAAAATACCTTCCGGGAAAATATATGTACATAGCAGATTTTTTGTCCCGTAATTTTGTAAAATCTGACTCTAATGATGATCCATCTATGCTGGAGAGGGTGCATTGTTTAGGAGCTACGATAAATTTCACGGAGGATAAATATTCTCAATTTGTGGTAGAAACCCAAAAAGACTCGTCTCTTTCACAGATAGCTGAATTCTATCATAATGGATGGCCATCGAAGCTGAAATCATCTGTGACTCCCGAAGTAGTTCATTTTTATAAGCTTCGTAATAATATTTTTGAAGAAAATGGTTTATTTTATCTGGAGAATAGGTTAATTGTCCCAGCTGCGTTAAGGCGTTTTATTTTAAGTCTATTGCATGAGACCCATTTAGGATTAAACAAAATAAAGAGCACTGTAAAAAATTTTTTTTATTGGCCAGGAATAATGTCAGATATTACTAATTTGGTCTCAAGTTGTATTGTGTGCCAAACATTTCAACGGAGTAAAATAAAAGAAGAGCTGCTACCTCATGATATTCCGAATATCCCATTTTATAAGGTCGGGCTTGACATAGCTGAATTTGGCAGGAATTTTTTTTTAATCCTTGTTGATTACTACTCTAGATGGGTGGAAGTAATCTCAATAAAAGATAAATCGAGTGCAACTATCATAGAATCACTCAAGCCTATTTTTGCAAGATTTGGCATTCCAAGGATCATTATTGCAGATAACAACCCTTTTGGCTCAGCCGAGTTTAAAAATTTCGGGCAGAAATGGGCTACAGAAATTAAAACAGTAAGCCCTCATTATCCTCAGAGCAATGGCCTTGCAGAAAAGTACGTTGGTATTGTCAAATCTATGTTAAAAAAATGTCAGGTTAGTGGCCAAGATTTTAATTTATACCTTCTAAATTACAGAAACTCACCAGTAGCAGGTTTAACTAGTTCTCCTGCTCAATTATTAATGTGTAGACACCTAAGAACCAAATTACCAATTCGCAATGATGACCTTCTTCCAAAACCTGCCATAAATAATAATAGTAGTATGCAAAAAGATAAGCAAAAAACTGTATATGACAAGAATTCTAAATCTCCCGATAATTTTGTTCCTCGTGAACCTGTGCTGATTCAAAACAAATTTACGAAATTATGGTCTCAGGGGTTCATTGTAAAAAAATTAGATTTCCGATCTTACATAGTTGATATCGATGGGAAACAGTTTAGGAGAAATTCTAGGTTTATTAGAAAATTCAAAGAACAACCATTTTCTGAGATAGCTTTAAATAGGGATGATATAAATTTTCAACCCCAGCTAGCTAAAACTAATCACAATGATTTAGAGTTATCTGAAATGAATAGTGATGATGATTTAGAAAATGGGGATAACCTAAATGTAACAGCTGAGGATAGTTTGGGTAGTGAGGGGAGAGATAATGCTGATAATAATTTTGTAGTTAATCATGAAGGTTATGAAGGTTACCAAACTATGTCAGGAAGAATAATAAGAAGGCCTGTAAGATTTCCAGATTGAAGACACTTGTCAGTCTCTGTCTAAAACTGTTAATTTTTGTAAATTACTTAGATTAGTGTTTATATTTTATTGTATCTTATATTATGTTGTGTTCTTGATTTATGTTTGCTGTATATAGGTGTATTGTTTTTTTTGTATATTTAATCAATGTTTCTTGTATTTGTATTATATTAGATATTAGTATTGTATTATGTTTCTTAGAGCTATAATATCCATATTATTTATTTTGTAAATTTTTAGTTAGTGTATCAATACTTAAAGGGGAGGATGTTTAGATATAGTCACATGGCAAAAGCTCCCATATGTTGGATGAGCTGGAGGTTGCAGTTCAAAGTGGATTATGTTACATGTTATGTGTTAAATTATAATAAATTATTTTGATATGTCTAATCTTCCAATATAAATTTAAACAGCTATATCTGAACAATTACATATCACATGATAGGCAGTTTCATCTTCCTTCTTGTAGAATCTTACAAGTCGGTGAGGCAACAATCCCATATCATGGAGGCGCTTATTAAGCTGACAGCGTGCTTTATAGTCCTGTCATCCTCCTCAGTGTTATCCTGTCAATTGAAAGAAGAGTACAACTTCTACGAATCTATAAGAACTGTTTTATTTTTTTAATTTGACACGAGTATTTAAGTCAGATACTAAAATTGTGAAACATATGTTTTAATGTTATTGTTTTCTTAAATTATGTTTATACTATTTTAATCATTTGAAATTAATAATATGAATATGAGTAATAATAAGGATTGATTTTTCTTGAATGTGTCAATGGAAAAACAGTAAATTTATAATTTCTTATAGTTCTAGTCTGGTAGTTAACCATCATAGTCAAAAATACTTCAAAAGTATTGGAAGTATTTAATTTTAATATTATTATTTTGATATTTGTAAATTAATTATTTAATTACAAACATATTGTTGTTGTATACTATCTTGATTTTCTTTATCTTAATAGCAACGATTTTCTGTGACAATATTCAGAGTTATAAAGCAGAAAGAAGAACCAAGTTATTTCTCTAACATTCAAAGTTCTTCTTCTTCTTCTTCTACTGGCTCAACAGGCGCATGAGGCTGCCCTTGGCCTGCTCAACAGTCGCCAACCATCCTTCTCAATCTACAGCTCCTCTTAGAGAGATCCCGAGCTGTCTAAGATCCTTCCCTACACCATCCTTCCATCGACCCTTCGGCCTGCCACGCCGGCGCCGGCCATCCGGAACACTCTACTTGCAACCCTGTCACAGTTCATCCTCATCAAGTGCCCAATCCATTTTAACCTCTGTATCTTAATATGAGAGGAGATTCTGATATCCTGGTAGAGCTGAAACAATTCCTTATTTTTCCTTCGCCGCCACTGACCATCCTCAAATACGGCTCCCAGGATTCTCCTTAGGATTACCCGTTCAAACCTATCAAGCAGGTCCACATTTTTGTTGTTGAGGATCCACGTTTCTCCACCGTACGTAACCACTGGTCTTACAAGGGTTTTATATAGCATCAACTTGGTGGAGCGGCTCAAAAGCTTGCTTTTGAATAGCTTTGATATGGAAAAATAGGCTCTTCTTCTTCCTTCAGGTCATCATTTATAATAGAGCCTAGATACTGAAAACTCCTTACCAGTTCTATCTTATAGGGTGCCATTTCATAATGACTCTGCCTCTGGTCCATTCGTGTGCCTAGTACCATTATCTTAGTTTTCAGCTTGTTGTCTTTTAGGCCAATCTTTCCTGCTTCCATGTCCATTGCTTCAAAGGCCCCTCTTATGCTCTGCAGAGATCTACCAATAATGACCACGTCATCTGCATATGCGAGAATTTGCAACATCTTCGTAAATATGGTCCCTTGCTGTTCTAATTTCGCCCTATTGATGAAGACTTGCAGAGCTATATTGAAACACCTTGTCCTTCCTTGTCTCAGACCAACACATTAAAAGTTACTTATACACATTTTTGTTTCCTTTTTGCCTTTTTTGAAGGCAATGATAATCTTATGGAAGGAGTTAATAGTTTTAATATATTTCTGGTATCTGATTAAAAATAGTGGTTACAAATAATGTTCAAATGTACAAAGGTTAGCAATTATTTACAAATGTAATAAAATAGGAATATTTTTTTATAATGTTAAATTGCACTTGTTACAATATTTTTTAAAAGATTTATTGCAAATGGCTTTATCAAAATGAGTTGGATTTATGTTTTTAAACAAAATCAAAACACAGCCTTTCCTTTGTGAGAGAAACGTAGACTATAGGAATTGAAGGTGGAACTTGGACCTCGCCAGTTGCAAATGCAAAGAGTAAATAGAAACTAAATCAGATTCTTTAACCACTTAAAATAGATGAACACAGCTGAGTATTTCCACATTGTTTTAGGAGATCTATATGGAAGGTTGGAATGCCGATTAAATTTTAAGATATGCAATGGTAATTACAACTTCTGCATTTGAGGGGGAAAACTTTTAAAAATATGATGCGCCTGTCAGTCTTACTTAGTGTAAATTTCAACTTTACATTTAATAGTTAAAGTTACATGGCGTGGCCAACATAAAGATTGTTTGAACAAATAAAAAATAAAGATAAAAAAGGATAAAAGTATGGTTATAGTTTTTTAAATTCTAAGTACATAAATATTTTTCAAGGTTATGTGTATTTAGACAGTGTTTGGAAAAATAAATAATAATTCTGACCCACTCCTTATGCCACACCACAGGGTAAGAAAACAGGTAGGTAAAATATCTATTGTGAGATTTGGTTAGAGTGAATTATACACTCTCATATACTTTCTTCGTATTATAATAAATATTCAATTAACGAATTTTCTGTAAAAATTCATAATTTATTATATTATTTTTTAAACATTTATTATCCATGCTAGGAGTGCTTTCACTGGGTTTCTTTACCTTGAATTCACTAGAATCATGAAGGATGTTTTACCTAATGATTATCAATGTTACAACATATGCTAAGATGCATTTGTATTACTTGTTAAATAAATAATAACTTTTATTATAAATAATGTTTAATTTCTTAAAATAGAGTTTATACATTAAAAAACACGTTTTCATGGTGTGCATATTACACTTGTTTGTTTTGATATAACTTTATCATTTAGTTTTTTATGTTAAAAAACATCAACAATATTATAGGATTTTTCAATAAGTAATACTTGATATTATTATCCGAATTTGTTTAATTAAATTATGCCTTCTCCCCTCCCGCTACTTTCACAAGACTTTGCTCTCAAGTTACTTCACCTACCTGTTTTCTTGAGGCGGCTATACACGGTGAGAATTAGGGTATGTGTAGGTGAGGTGAAAGCAAGTATTGTATGTATCACGAAAGAAGCAGGAGAGGGGAAGGCTTATTTAAAAAAAATAAATTTAGAATAGAATAGAAAAAGATATTTATTCTGGGACAAAGTCCCTTACAAACAATTCATATGTACAATTAAGATATATATAATGTGTCTGGCTACAAGACCAAAGGAATATAATTATTTAATTTGGATAGTGACATCAAATGTTACTATTGGAAAAATTCTATACTATCATTAAATATTTTTTTTTTTAAATAGATAAAAAAACTGAATGATGAAGTTATATCAAAACAAACAAGTGCAATATACACATCATGAAAACATGTTTTTTATTGTAGAAACTCGATTTTAAGAAATTAAGCATTGTTTATAATAAAAGGTAAAAATAAAAAAATGTTGAAGTAATATAGAAAATTAGGTAATTGAATATTTATTATAATAGTTGAAAGTATGTGATATTCACTTACGAATTTCACCTCACCTACATATACCCTAATTCTCACTGTGTATCGCCGCCTTCACCGTGTAGCGCGGCATTTACAAAAATCTTTGCTTCGCCATTGGGAAGTTACTGTTAAAATTTTAAAGTAACAACACAAATACTTCTTCCTTTGTTTGATAATTAAAATAATATTCATTCAATTATTCACTTAATTATCGGTTAATGTTTTAAATCTTGTTATGTGTTATATTAATGATGGGGCATCGGTGCAAAGAGGCAGCCAACATCCCCAGTAGGACAAAAATTACGTGTTGAGTATGTCTTGATAGCCATACCCTACGCAACCCGTAGGTCACGCATGACATCGAAGTATCAAACACCCTTTTTTGACCATTTCCTAGAAATTTTGAAGGGTTATAACGGAATGAAAAACACTAAGTGCGCGAAAACCGACCAATGATTGTTGACAAATCATATTAATCGAGATAGGATAACTGTTATTATATCGAAAAATCGATTAACTAACTTTTAAGAATCGAAAATATTTCATATGAATCACTGGGTGAACTTGATCCTATGCAGGAAATGCTATTTAGGCCCAATCCTCGTAGTTCTTAAAAAGCGATTGCAGCGCTACCTTTGTAGTAATACTTCAACTTCTTCCACCTTAACTCCTAATAAGTTAGTTGGATTATTTCTGAATTGTTTGGTTAAAACAAACTAATGTATATTTTATTGACTTCTAATGAAAATATATTTAATAGAAACTGCAACCATCTATTCACCTATTACTATTATATGCCGTGTGATATGCCCTAAAATAAAAATAACACTATATGGATTTCTTTTTATTTCAATAGTGAAAATTCATGTTTCCATTAATCTGAATTTTATAAGTTATAGGATTGATAACACAATAAAACATAAAAATATAACTAATTATATCAAAACTATTGCAATAAGTTTCCTATGAATTAGGAAAGTAGATTCTAGTATTTATCAAAACATTTGGAGAGATATATTGTTTTCAATTTTCCTTTGACTAATTTGTATGCATGAAATTGTTTCCTTTTGAATAACTATAATTTTGCCTTAAAGAATAAATTAGCTAATTATGCAAGGAGTATAAATGTGTTAATATCCTCTTGTGAAATTGTTTTCAAAGAGAATTAATTATACACCCATATATTTATATAATGTTGTGTTAGGTATTATTATGCTTAAGAGATAAATTCAATTAAATAGCTTAGCTTTTCCAGCATGACTTAAGCTAATGGAAGGAATTGAATACATTAATATTTGTTATATGTTACTGTATTTTTTAAATAATAATAACATAACCTATAATGGATTTAAGAATAATTCTAATTCAAAATTCCTTTTGATCACTACTCTTTCATATCATTGTCCCTTTGAAATCTTCTTCTTCTTTCTCTTCCTCTTCGAGCCATTATTGGCGTAGAGGGGCCTCGATCCAGCGCTCCCAAATATCCCGGTCTCCGCTGAGTCTGTTACTCCCAATCCTCTGGACCATATCCTGATAGGAAATTCTAGGTCCCCCACGTGGTCTTCTTCCTGTAGGTCTGGCTTCCAGTGTCCTTCTGGGTTCCCTTATTTCGTCCATATGGCAGACATGCCCAAACCATTTTAATTGCCTGTTTTCCATTATTGTCTTCAATGGTGGTACCTCGAGTTGCTCTCTGATCCTATTGTTCCGGACACAGTCTCGCCCTGTCTTTCTCGCTGCTCTAGGTAAAAATTTCATTTCAGCAGCAGTGATTCGGCTGATATGCTTGTCAAGCATCCTTTGAAATCTCTGCAAACAATATAACCTAAATTAATCTGTTTGTTACTGATAGACTTTATTTTAATTTAAGAAATCTTTATTAAAAAGGTAATGTTTGCATTATCTAATCTCTTAATTACCTCAGGTGGGAATACATCATTTGACTTTGAAGTTATTTCAGAACTCTTTGGATGTCATAGTCATAAATTAATTATAACTGTAAAATAATAAAAGGCTTATTGGAACTGAAGGATTCCTGCAGACACCACAAAATGTCACCTAGACAGATTCGTCTTATGATAATTATTCAAGCCCAAGCCCTGGAAATTACACTTACCACAAATGATAACTGTATATGAATATTATAACTGAATATTCATATTAAAAAGTTTTTTTTAAATAGGCTAGGGCAGCAATTAAACTGATTTGAAAAAGGAATAAATTGAAATTAGGATAAATTCTTGGGCATAAGGCAGTTATTCTTGACAATAATAGAAGTCTAACTTACAGACAAACTCTAGTAGGTATTATTATTATTATCAATAACTCATCCAAAATGTTACCATGCATGAAATTTGCTCTTTAGCAATTTGGTAATAGTCAGTTTGTAGATCTGAATTTGTCGGTAATTGATAACTCTACTTTTGTTGAGTTAGTTATTAATAGGACCTAATCTAGATTTTCTGGTGCTCTGGAAGAAAACATTTCAGCTCTCACAATCTTCCCCTTTCATCTTCTTTCTTAGAAAATAAGCTCATTGTTAACATTTATTTAAAGAAAACAAAACATACCTAATTGTGATTGCTTTGCTAATACCTTTCAAATTTAATTTTTCCCAAATACATGGTTACCTTACTAACTATAGAATAGAATAGAAAAAAAAAATTATTCTGGGATTGGATCAATTAAGAATAACAGGTAGGTACATTGAAATATACTTACTTTACTTTATAGGCGTTCCATCAAGGGTTGCCTCCACCAGTCAGTGCAGAGCTCCAAGCGCTTCGGTCCAACCAATCATCTTCTTGGAGGCCTCGGCCAGCCATTTCTTCTTGGACTCCTTCAATCCACCTGCTTCTGGGTCGTCCACGTCCTCTCCTTCCTGGCGGAACCCAATCCAGGATTCTATTGGGCCAACATTCCTCATTCATTCTTTTAACGTGTCCATACCATCTTAGGCGGCGTGCCCCGATCCTTTCATTCACCGATGTACCCACCTCCATCCTCTGGCGAATAACTTCATTCCTAACTTTGTCCAGCCTGGTGACCCGTATACACCTTCTCCAGAAATCCATCTCCACCGCTTGCACCCTCGAATACAAACGGGAGTTCATTGTCCATGTTTCTGAAGCGTATGTCAGGATAGACTCAACTATGGCTGAGAAAATTCGGCGTTTGTTCTCGGAAGATATCTCCGTATTCCAAAGGACTGGATGTAACATTCGGGTAGCCTTACGGGCCTGTTCCACCTTCTTTCTCACGTCATGCTCAGACGACCCGGCAGCATCCAAATAAGATCCAAGATATTTGAAAACGTCCACCTTTTTACAAGTTTCGCTGTCTACCCGAAGCGCACCAGTGTCATTATCGCCAATGGCCATGTACTCGGTCTTCTCAAAGTTAATTTTTAAGCCCGCCGCTTCATAGCAGGACTTCAGTGACAATATCATTATTTCGAGATAGACTTTCCGCCTCGCAAAAACGACCTGGTCATCCGCAAAGAACAAAGATATCAGCTGCTCGTCGTCAATGAACGGCCCAACATCCCCACATTGCTCGTACCATGGCTTCACCGATTCATGCAGGTATATCTTAAAAAGTGTAGGTGACATACTACACCCCTGCTTTAATCCCTTGGTACCATGAAAAGGGTTAGAGAGATGGTTCCCACATCTTATGTGATATACATCATTGCTGTACAAGTGCCTCACAGCCTTTATCAATGACCCACTTATACCAGCCTCTTTAAGTGCCAACCACAGTCTCTCCCTGGGTACATTATCATACGCCTGTTCCAGGTCGATAAACGCCATATGGAGTTGCTGCTTTCTTTCTTGGGACTTCTCAATAAGCTGGCGAAGAACAAATAAGTTGTCCGTACATGACCGGCCCGCTGTAAAACCTGCTTGCTCCCGAGGGGTAAAATATGCCTCCTCTAGCTTGTCCCAGAGCATTCTACCCATAATCCTGGTAACGGAGCTTTGTACGCATATTCCTCGGTAGTTCCTGCACACTTTTCTGTCTCCCCTCTTGTATATTGACGAAATATAACCAGCTCTCAGATCTTCCGGGATATCATCTCCCTTGAGAACAAGATTAATCACATCCGTCAAAAGAGTGACCAATTTCGCACTTCCCGCTTTCAGGAGCTCCATAGCAATTCCGCCTGGTCCCGGAGATGTCCCAGTCTTTGTCTTTGACAGGGCCCGTTGAACATCGTCCTCCTTCACCTGGACCGGTGTTTTATCTGCTTCAGACTCGGTGTCATTTTTCCTATTTGTAAACTGTGGCCTATCTTCAGTTAGAAGAGTTTTGTAGTGGTTTTCCCACTCCTTTTCCTTAATAGGGGAAAGTATATTTCCTTTCCTTGATGCCCGCAACTTTTTCAGTACGCTCCAGGACTCCCGGACTCGATTGAACCCTAACGTACTGTTGATCCGTTGGCAACACCTTTCCCATGAAGCGTTCTTGGCTTTTGTTACCATTTCTTTTACCTTCCGGTTCAGGGTTCTATATGTCACCCAGTCCTCTCTCATAGCGGAGGAAAGATATTTTCCATAAGCTGTCTTCTTTTCTCTTACCAGCTGGGCTACTTCTTGTGACCACCAATCCGGCAGCCGTCGCTCATCCTCCTCTCCAAGAGCCTCCCTCGCCGCCAAATGAACACATTCCTTCAAATGCCCATACTTCTCTTTCGCTGTTGACCCATAAGATACATCTATCTTTTCATCCAATCTCCATTGGTACAGAGTTCTAACACTTGTGTCACCCAGAAGCTGTAAGTTGTACTTTGGAGTGTCCAGAGCACATGTATCATGTTTCTCATGCCTATATTTTGACATTCTCCAAGGGAAGAGGATTTTGGCTCTCAGCATATAATGGTCACTGCCACATTCCCATCCTCTGAAAACTCTCACATCCTCCACCTTGAATGAACATCGTTGCCTTGTGATGCAATAATCCAACATCGAGGGCTGGAAACCCGGTTTGTTCCACGTGTTCTGATGGATTTTCTTATGTCTAAAAAAGGTGTTTTGAATTTTAAGATCGAATGCCTCACAGATATCTATGAGTCTCCGACCATTATCCGTCACCATCCTTTCACCAAAACGTCCAACCACCCGGCTACCAATTTCCTGTCCCACCCTCGCATTGAAATCACCAGCAAGAATGATCTCTGTGTTAGGCCGCACTTTTTCCAAAACATCTCTTAGGCTTTCCTCAAAAGAATCTTTTATCACCTGCGGTTCGTGGTTCCCTGGTGCATACACTCCTATAACCACTACACTCCTCCCCCAGAGGTTGAGATCCACTCTCATCAGCCTCTCGGAATATTCCTCGCAATGTGTTATTCTATTCTTTAGCTTTTTCTTCACCACGACAGAGACACCCGCTTTTGCTCGTTCTTCCTTTGGCACACCACTCCATAAATGAACATAATCTCCCATCCATTCCTGCCCCTTTCCTTTTATCTTGGTTTCTGTAAGTACGATCACATCTAACTGGGATCCAGATATCTCTCTTTGTACTTCTTGTTTCTTATTGGATAAACTTTGTACATTCCACGTTCCGAAATGAAGGGTCCGTATCCGTTTCCATTTTCTTTTTCCATATAATCCGTCCGAATCCGAGGCTCTGTTTTGACTGTTTTTAGCAAAGCAAATTTTACACCGTTGAGCAGCTAACCCAAACGACAACCCCCAACCTGGAGGACCGGGGTTTTCTTTCAGGATTTTCCTTTCCTTAGACAGACTGCCATCACCTGGTTGACGAGTTCCATCTACCCGGGTTTTTCTTCGGAGTTGTCCTTCTCCTAGGCGGAGTCCCGCACTAGGGGACAGCGCTTATTTAGTGGCGGCGCTCCTCGCCACGTCACCGAAGTCGTCTCAAGGCCTACTGGGGTATTTGGTGGGCATGGCCACGCCACGAACCATGCCCCCCCCCCCCCGCCTTAGACTCGGCCGCTCATGATCCGGGGCTGGTATTCATCATATTTCCAGCTATCCTGCCGGCATGACCCGAAACAGGACATTGCGCTATTAGCCATTGCGACCCGCCTGGTACCTAGAGCTATAGGTTCCCTTTGGGAGGGCAGGTACATTGAAATATAAAATAATATAATATGTCTGGCCTACAGACAAAACTAACATAATTAGTTATAATTTACAATGATGAGATAAGATATAAGAAGAAAAATAAGACAACCAAAAAAAAAAAAAAAAAAAATCTTATGGAGACAATTGTGTTGAACAAAATTTAAACTAAATGAATTGACAAAAAATATTTTTATTTAGGCAGCCCCACTCATCACTGTAGAACAAATACAATAACTTGGACTTCTTCTTGACAAAACGTCTTACATGGAATCCTCATACAAGACTTAAACGACAAGTAACTGCTCGTAAATATCGACTATTAAAACACTTACTTGAAAAACGATCAAAACTCTCTCTTTACTTCAAAAAACTCATTTACAGAACCATTATTAGACCTATCTGGGCCATGGACCTATCGCATAGAGCTATGGAGATCCACTAGATCATCGAATTCCTCCTGCATCCAATCCTTGCAGTCCAAAATCCTTCGAAAAATCCTAGACGCTCCTTACAACAAGCTCATCCGTAGAGACCTGAATATCCCACTCGTTGCAGAAATTGCCTAAACAAGATATGTCTCCTTTCATTCCAAATTACCCACCCATACAAACCCGCTTGTCCGTATCCTCTCATCGGCATCTATTCCCGATAATCCTCTGAGGCCTCTGAAAAGATGGTGGCCTTGAGACCTGCTGACCAAATAAACACTGAAGTGCTACCACTGGGTAGATTCTTCTCAAGACTTTTTCAAGCCAATTTTCTGTAAAAAGCTCATTTACTTGTTGTACTGTGTACAGTTGTAAATATTAATAAAATAATTAAAAAAAAAAACATTTAGGCAGTAGACAATTATGTTCTTTACCCAAAATTTAATACCTAGGATTAAAATATCATATGGTCGAGGTTCAGTTTGTGATGACAGGAGGTGTTGGAAAAGTTGGGATTTGAATGAGCATAGAGAAGGAACATGCCGGATATGGGTAGAGAATTCTAGATGGTAGTACAGCAAATAATAAAAAAAAGTTGTAGTTCTGTGAATAGGAACGTAAAAATCAGGATAGTATGATCTTGTTTCTAGAGAGTGTACTGAGGATTTATAATGAAGGAGACTATGGATATAAAAACAATAATAATAATAATAATTTAGTATAATACATCCCCCCTCCCAAGTCCCAAACCATAATAATTTCTTTATTTATTCTGGTACAAGTCCCTTTAGAATAATACATATGAAAGTAAATAAAGACTTTGGTGCCTTAGAATAATAATAGAAGGAAACAAATACAGTGATATAGTACACAAATAAACACAAAAGACAAAGATAACATAGAAAACCAAAGTTATGAATATAATAAATCGACTTCTCATAGTAATTATTGATAGAGAAAAAAAAGTATATAACTAATTTAGATGATAGTTAATAAAAATACAATTATCCTTCTAGGCCTGTACAGAGCTTTGATAAAAAAATAATTATATACAATGCCTATCTAATTAAAAAAACTAAACAAAAAAGAAGTAACTTCTATGGTAACACTTCTATGATTTTTTCCTTTTGAACATTTTCATTTAAAATTGGCTCTTGTCCAGAATCCTATGAAACTGAATGGATAGGAAGTAATTGAATAGACAGGATTTAAAGGTTGGAAGGTTATTAGAGTTAGGGATATGAGAAGGAATAGAGTTCCATATGGAAGAGGATTTTATAATGAAAGATCTGTCAAAAGCTGCGGTTCGATGGGGGCGGAATATACAAATCAGAAGGCCGTGCATGAGTGATACAGGGAGGATACTGGGGGTTAATGGCTTGGTAAAAGGGTATGGTATGATCGTAGGAAATATTTTCTGCAAGTGGAAGAAAGGAGCCACTTTAAGTCACTGTATAAGTGGGTAAGATGAGACCTTTTAGAAGTACTGTAGACAAAACTTTTAGAGTGTGTCATGGTTGTGTGTGTGGGTGTAATATACTGTAGGAAAGCATGAGATGTAGAAAAGTTAGTGGGCATAAATAAAGCGCTTGAAGTGGTGAGCAACTCATGAACTTACGTTATTGTTGTAATTATAAACATTTACTTTTTGATTACTTCTAGATGTTTCTATGGGACTAAATGTGGATGTCCATGAAAACTTTCACTGTTAACTTTGTTCCAGAATATAAACACATACAATTAATTTCGAATAGGGGAATAAGTAAAAGTTGTTTGATGCTCTCATCTGATATTTATTGATAATTTTTTTTCTGCGAACAGGAACAGTGTAACTGTATAGATCTATTGGGTAAGAACGGCAGCTTTACGAACCGAGCCACACGAACTACGTAAAATATGGTCAAGATTCTGTGTGAAGGACTCCAGGGATTTTCGAAATGACATTAACCTGTTTGTTATTAATGCTGCTGGTGTCGTAAGAGTTGGTGGAGGGCCAACAGAACAATATTCAACCAACAGAGCTGGTCCATAGTGACCTTGAGTTTCGTAACGTTGGATCCCGGATTAATTGGATTGTCTTTAATTGTATTTATCCAAATGAGACGAAGGACTTTTCATTTTCGCTGTGGAGAAACGTCAATTATTATTGCAAATCATGCGGAAAATATAAGTAAGCGGTAGAAAATAGATTGTCAACTTTGTGACCTGACCATGGTCACAATCACTGGTCGGAACACAGCTTGTGACATAAAAGCAATAAAGCAATTCGGTTTTTACCTATTTTGCAAGAATGGCGTAATTAGCAGTCAATTCATTCCGTAGACTTCATGTAAAAATTTAAACGTAGTCACTTTTTAAAAAATACCGATATATAGTAATAATTTTACCTGAATGTATAGAAATTATGTGATTCATTTAGTCTCTTAGGACGTGGTACTTTTTCTGTGAATACACTAAAGCCCTGATTACCTGATATCCATTGTGTAATTCACTTTGTCGGACAATGTTCGAAGCTCAGTGTCTTGGGGTCGTTTACAGCGTGTAGTTCATAAAAATCTAGAAATCAACTCATCCTTAAAAAACACAAAAATAAATAAAAGGGTAATTAACAATATTACTAATATAATACTATATATTTTAAGTTGGAACCCGTGGCTTTGCGCAGCGCGCGTACCTACTAAACCGAAGGTTTTAAATTCAGATCCCAGGCCTGCACAGATATTTTCAAGCAATAATTAAAATGGATGCTGTCACAATCCCCCTCGTAATTATTTTATTCCATGTTTTTGGTCATCTGGTTACTGGGCAACGTGCGGTTACCCATCCGACCACACCGACCCCTATTCATTGAGTCAAGTGCATATATAGATTTGTACTGTTTCTAGGACAGCTTCTGTACAAGGATGTGTTTTGGCTGAGATCATACTCAGACTTGAATCCTTACCTTTACCCTCCCCAGGCATTTCGGTACCCACTTTATACAGGCTGGGCGTGCCGTAGGAGGATCTCTCTTACCGCAGGGTCGTTTCATGGTTGAAGTAACAGTAGAATAAATAATTATTTTACTACAACCGTATTTCGAACCTGGGTCGCGGAGAAAAGGTTGATGACCCTGTCCTATAACTAATTCGTGTGAATTATTACGTTGTCTCCGAGAATGCTAAATAACGTGACCAAGAGCCTACACGACCTGTCACAGAAACACATTCTACTGTCCATAATCTAAGTTACTATAATAATCTACCATTTTAAGTCGTCATCTTAGCAACAATTAATTAACATCAGCAATAATGAAATTAATTTTCGGGTGGTCGCGCAGAATGAATCTTGACAGTTTCCCCTCTTGTACGAACAGATCGTTAACCTACAGGTTAACACGCCCTCTTTGGCCTAATTGGAATTAGTATGGACGTTTAACCCTCTCTCTATTCCTAATGGATAGAACTATTCATGGAATTAATTAAATGGTCCTCTATTGAGACGTTGATTTTGAAAAGGTACTTAAGGACATTTTTTACGAAATTGATTTTTTTTGTTAGTCTACTCCTGGGCCTAGTGTTAAATTGTAATATAATATAAATAATTTAAAAAATGTTGAAATTGTAACAATTAATAGATAAAAAAGTAGAGAGAAAAAAATGACCATTATTAAATCAAATAAGGATTTAAAAAAAAAAAATGACAATATTCGGAGATGTTTTTATTAATAGACTAAAAAATTCTGAAGATGAGGCGTTATTAGCCCCGAAACGTCAATTATGAAATATGAAGAATAAATGAATGTTAATTAAAAGAATAGATTGTTCCTAAATAACCTAATTATATTAAAAGACTCTTCATAATAGGATAATCTAAAAATTATTTTTTGACATATTTCTATTCTCATTATTTAGTTATATCTTAATCTTCAATTTGATTTGATCTAATGAACTCTCAAGTCCTTTACAAACGCGAATTAGAAATGCACTTATTTCCTGAAGGTACTAATCACTCATTTAGTTTGGTTCCAAATCATACTAAAACATTTCATTTCAACTTTAATATAGCAAACAAAATATATAGATTTTATTGCAAAAATAATCAAATAAGTTGGTTTAATAATATAGTAATGCGAGATTTTTGCGATGGATAATCGATTCCTAGAATGGATACATTACCTTGTGGTCCATACAGTATCATGTAGGTTTCATTCTGATTGAAATAGTCTGACTTGGCCTAAATGAAGATAGCTTAAATTTACATCCTTTAAAGTAACTTTAATTTCGTAGATTTGAATAGATTAACCGTATCATCTTGTTAGCATTGATAAAAAGTGAAAGTAAAAACGGATAAGTTGAAACAAATCCATATCCAATTTTTTTTTTAAATTTATTAATCGATATTTACATCCGTATAGAAAAAAATACAAGTAAATGTGAAAATTGGCTTGATAAACTCTTGTGAGGAAGCTACCCAGCGGTAGCACTTCAATGTTTATGTCAGCAGATCTCGATGCGACCGTCTTTTCAGGCGCCTCCGAGGATTATCAGGAACAGCTGGAGATGAGAGGATACGGACAAGCGGGTTTGAGTGGGCTGGTAGTTTGGAATTAAACGAGGTTAAAGGAGTTCTGGCTAAGTCTGCAACTAACGGAATATTCCGGTCTTAATGGATAGTTTTATTAGTGATAATATAAGGAGCATTTAGGATCTTTCGGAGGATTTTGGATTGCAAGGATTAGATGCGGGAGGAGTTTGATGGCTTAGTGGATCCCCATAGCTCAATACCATATGTCCAAATAGGTCTAATAATGGCTATATAAATTAGTTTTCTGTAGTAGATTGGAAGCTTTGAACGTTTGTCAAGTAAGTGTTGTAACAATCGGTATCTGCGAGCAGTTTCTGGTCTTTTCAGTCTGGTGTGAGGATTCCAAGTTAGACGTTTGTCAAGGTGGAATCCTAGGTAGCGGATCTGTTCAACAGGAATTAGTCGGATGTTACTAAAGGGTGCTGTGGGATAGGAGGTCATAGGTTTGCGACGAAGGGTAAACGTGATTTGATACCCAATTAAAGGAGAAAAGTGGAGAAAAAAAATTTTTCCTGCAATTTTATTTTACCGAACACAAGAATAGTAAGTAATATAGATGCATAATCCACCGCTGGGAAAGCTAAAGAATTTATAAAAAAAATTATCTTATAGATAAAGTTGTACAAGGTAGTGATGAGAAACGGATAATATAAGTAAGGTTGAGTGATGAAAGTAAATAATTGTTGAAGATAATAATATACTAGATTAAACTTAGTATAATTAATCTTTATCTATATATTTAACACCGGAGGTCAGTGAAAGTTGTGTGTAGCCCGCACCAGATTTTTGTGAGGGTATTTTTGAAAAATGCACATTAATATATTTGTCATGATGGAGGCGTTTACAACCATTACATGACAATTAAACGAAGACCTTGCCTCGGTGACCTCAGGAATCTCGGCTGGTCGCCAGGATGAGCTAAGTACACGATCTTACATATCCCTGAGGTTGACAACAAACGACAAGGCTCTTCCTTCAGAACCTTGCTAGTACAATAACCTGTTCTTGGCAAGTAAAAAAATAATTAAGGGGAAATAAAAGATTCAGAACACGAAGAGTAGTATACATATGAGATATTTATTTGTACCTATTTCTGTAAAAAGACCCTTTACCTCTACAACCCAAGGGTCTTATATAAGGTATAGAAACTCAAACTGTTAAAGCGGGGGTTAAAGGTGATTTGGCTATCATGCTCAACCGAAATTCCGTCCCCTTTGATTTTTGTGTACTCACATTATAGAGACCTGGAGTGCACCCATTGGAGGGTTGCATACTAATCTACCATTAAGTTTGGTAATTCAATTAACAGTCCCGGGAGGACTTTTTCAAGCATATAATTAAATGGGGATTCACTCACAATCTCCCTACGGTTATGTTAAGCCCGTCAGCCAACTGGTACCCACTCACCAAAAATAGGCAAAGCGAATGTTGATCCTACCTTATACATATCATTGAGAATCGCAAGTGTATTCTTCTTTGAAGGGTCTAATCGGCCTGTCGCGCCGTTGGAAAAAATAAATATGCGCGGATGCCAGAAACAAAAGACGGTCAGTGCCGTCAAGACCGAAACGTTGGCAGTCATTAAAATTAATCATCTTATTGATGGGTTTCTCATCATAGACCGCCCCTCTTTAGCTCCTACTAATATAACCCACTTTAAACATTTGTATCTTTATTTATTTAATTTTTTTCCGTATACAGGCCAGTATAACATTACAACACTACTTGGACAACGTACAAAACTGGTGTAAG
Source organism: Piezodorus guildinii (assembly GCA_023052935.1). Classification (NCBI taxonomy): domain Eukaryota; kingdom Metazoa; phylum Arthropoda; class Insecta; order Hemiptera; family Pentatomidae; genus Piezodorus; species Piezodorus guildinii. The sequence goes on along the minus strand of CM041297.1, from coordinate 38,509,399 downwards.
AAATGGAAGTAAAAATATACCATGGCAAATCACAACATGTTACATTTACCCTTAGACGTGGAACTGGAGGGCAAAGTTTATAGACAATCACCCGATACCAAAATCAAATACAGTAACGATACCTAGGACTTATTTTGGACAAGAGGTTGACATAGGGCCCACACGTCAAGACAAAAAGTAAAACGCTAAACTTTCGACTAAGACTTATATATTCGATACTACATAGACGTTCTAAATTATCCATCGGACAGAAACTTAATGTATACACTTATTTATTAAAACCAATATGGACTTACGCTTGCCAAATATACGGACCTGCTAAAAAGACACACATACGAAAAATCCACACCTTTGAATCGCACTTTTTAAGACTGGCAACAAACTCACCACCGTATGTTTCAAACTATACTCTTCATACTAACTTACGTATTCCAACTACAACAAACCAAACTCGAACGACTTACTAACGATTTTACGACAAACTAAATTAAAACATAAACCAACTTGTGCATAACATGGCTACAGACAGCTGCCATGCTATACATAACTCGGCGTGGGCTGAAAAGGAGTTGGATGAGGGACCTCCTGAGCTGAAAATATAGTTCTGCTTAATGTCAGGAGGATGCACCACTGGGTGCTGTCTCTCTCATCCTGCCTACGCCATGTTTCCTTAGATTTTAGCACATTTCCTTATTGTAATTTCTTACAGGTGTGAAAAAATGTAAAAATCTGGAATAGCCCACTTTGGTGATTCTACGTTGAATTAATTTGTATATATATATTGTTTCTTGGTTTCCTCCAATATTAATTTGATTTCCCCGATGCTACCCTTTTCTTCTTATATGAGACTGCTGTTTTTTTTTTAAATCATATAGCTTTTAATCGTATCCTCAGGAATATATAATCTATTCAAACCAAGTTGAATATATCTGAACCGGTTGCATTAAGTTTTTGAAAAAGTCAAATATCGTCTTTGATAATCTATTTTAATTTATTCGGAATATGAGGCCGTAAATTTTTCTTTTTATTATAAAAATTGAAAGCTGTTCGAATTTCCAATTGAGGATTGCCTTTATTAGTTAATAATAAATTACCACTACGACCCATGAAGGTTCTTGGGTTCAGTACATATAGACATTCGTACAATTTCTTGGACAGCAGTTGTGCACAAAGGTAATTTTCCTGAGAATACGCTTAGTCCAGGTTTCGCCCCCCTCCCTTTCTCTGATTTTTGGGTACCCTTTATAGAGGCTGGGTGTGCCGCAAGAGGATCTCTCTTACGTCAGGGTTGCCTCATTGTTGAAATAGGAGAAAGAATAAATAATTATTTTCCAGCCGGGATCGCATAGAACAGTAGACTAATGCTCTATCCACTTGACCACGCCCTTTCATTATATGCTAGTAAATGTTTTTATTTATTTTATTTTTTTCGTTCAGTATGTGATTAAATTCCCTCCAAAACGAAATAGATAAATCATTTTGAACTCGAGAATCATAATTCAATAAGAACTCGTCTCCACAGATTTAAATTATAGCCGGTTCTCCTTTATTTAGTTTATATATTTGTTGAAAACTATACATCCTTCTGAACGTATCTAATCCTCTTTAAAAGATAAGTTAATCGCCTATAGGGCTAAGTATATCAGAGTGAAAGATCCCAACCAATAAGAATTAAGAACACCTTATAATTTTGATGTATGTACATGTAATTATTTCGAAATAATAAACCGTTGTGTTACAATTTCAATATTTTTGCTTTAAATTACCATATAAAAGAATAAAATAAAGAAATAGTGAGTGAAAGTATTGTGATCATAAAAATTTTCGTATTTCAGTTTTCAACGGAAATACATGTTATAAGGTAGGTCCCCTGAGTCAAAATAACCTGTGTGTGGTAAGTCTAGCTCGTAGCTGTGCTAAGTTGTATAAAGCTAAACTTTCATATTTTAATACCGTATATGACTGAGATGTTACGGACAATTTTTCATTAAAATCGAAGACCCATGACATCCACTTTACACCGAGCATTTTGCACCTTTTTACAACTTTCTCATAACGGCTTTAAAGGTTTTGACTAAACTCTATATTGATGTAAAATTTAATGGGCATTGGTATCATGTAGGTTTCACGCTGATTAAAAAAGTCTTACAGGGCTTACATGCCAATATTTTTGTATTTTCTTCCTCTAAAGTATCTTTAGTTTTGTAGATTTCAAAAAAATAACCATAGCATCTCCTAATCATTGTAAAAAAAACGGCTAAATATACATGTTGAATGAATTTGATAACTAACGAAAGGAGAAAATAGCAAAAATATTTTTTTATTGTACGTTTTGGTTTTTTTTTTTTAAACATAAAAACAGTAACATGGATGTGTAATATACCGTTGGAAAGCTAAATATTTTAGAAAAAATATTATCTTATATACAAAATTGTAAAGGTAATGTAACGACTAGGGCATACATTTATTACTGATAAGTATACGTACCAATTGAGACGTTGATTTCCAAAAGGTACTTTTTTTATTGAGATATATTACAATTTGTTACAAAATGAACAATAATAATATTGATAAGAGACCCCATTCATACTATATATACAGAAAATAATAATAATGGTCAAATTTCATAAAATATAACATAAATTCAAATATATACAATAAAATAATAATAATAAATAAAAAACAAAACAAATCGAAACACAAACCTATTATTGAGATAAATAAAAAGTTGGCAAATAAATAAACATCTTACACACAATCATAACTATATACAATATATACAATTGCTAAAGGGATCCCAGCAAGCGCTTTTTCCTCCACTTGTGGAGGAAAAAGCGGAATCCAAGAGATCCCAGCACCTCTATCTCAGCCGCATCACTGGTCTGAGCCAGTGGAGGCTGCCAAAAGGTACTAAAGGACATTTTTTACGAAACTGATATTTTTACATATTTATATTCTCCTCATTTAGTTTTATCTGAATCTTAAATTTGATTGTATCTAATGAACACTCAAGTCCTTTAATAACGCGATTTAGAAATGCTATTAATTTCTTAAGGTACTAATTACACATTTCGTTTCGTTCTAAATCATTCTAAAACATTTCATTTCATAACTTTAATATGGTTTTATTAATATAGTGAAAAAAAAATTCGATATTTTAATGGGAAAAGAATCAAATTAGCTGATTATATATTATAATAACGAGAGATTTTGGCGCTTCCTGTAAAATTTCCTAGAATGGATATAGTACCTTTTGGAAATCAACGTCTCAATTGATTATTTTTTTTATATTTTCTTCTCCTAAAGTATCTTTAGTTTTGTAGATTCGAAAAAAATAAAAACATCATCTTATTAGTATTGATAAAAAACGGATAAATTTACAATTAGAACTAATTTTATAACTAACAAAAGGAGAAAAGAACATAACTGTTTATTTAGGTAATTTTATTTTACCGAACACAAGAATAGTAATGTAGATGTTTAATATACCGTTGGAAACCAAAATATTTTAGAAAAAATGTTATCTTATACACAAAGTTGTGGAAGATAATACAAAGTGAAAAATAGGGCATAAACTTAAGTGACTATTGAATAACAATTTTATAACTGTTATATTATTTTATCTAAAGCATACGTCTCCAACGAAACTGAAAGTAATTAATTAACTTTTTCGAACTCTAACATTATTCAAAAGTTCTTAATTTTAACAACCGAATTAAATGTAACTGGTGACTCACGAGCACACTAAATTTTTTTTTTTTGGACTTGGATATAATCCCTACAAGTTTAACTTGTTGACTAAAACATATGTGTCTCATTTTTTTTCATAATGTTTAATACAATTATACAATAATTTAGGTTTGTATTATACAGTTGTATTGTTTATTTAGAGTGGGATTAAAACATAAGGAGAAGCAGAGGTCATGGTATACCAGCTTGCGAGACCCCCACTCTCTTCGCCGGGTTTCGTGCTGTTCGGCGGCAGTTGCTCTTCAGGCGTCTTCCTTGAAAGGTAAGGGGCAACTCTATATGTATATCTTATTTATATACGTATTAATTTTAATATTTTTCTGTTGGGAAATGATTTTCTAACATCTTTTGGAGATACATTATGTTACATTTTGGAAATTAGAATATATTTACGAAATATAGTTAGTCAAAAGTATTGGAACACCTGTTTTAAAAGGTATAATTAAAAAACAAAATGTTGATATTATTCACAGAAAGAAAAAATAATATTAATCCATTTCATATAATCCACAAAAATGATGACGTTATATATATATATATGTTTTAATATTCTACCTTTGTATTTCCAGTTTTTATTTTGTCTGATCTCCATTTACTTATTAAACTACTTTTTTTCAGCTGTTATTGCACTACTTAATATTTATTAATTTTGTTTTCTTACTTATCCAATTATTTATTTTGAATCTTCTATAGTCATTTCCAAATTAATTTAATCTTTTTACCAATTATAGTATTCACTCATGTGAATACATACATACATGTTTGATTTTAGCCCTAATGATGGCTCAAAAGTATAGGCCAAAACATAGGCAAACATTATAAAAATCTTTCAACTGGTTTAAGATTATTAAGATTAAGATAAACATCTAAACTTTAATTAAAAAAAAAAAAATAATAAAAAAAAAAAAAAAAATATATATATATATATATATATATATATATATATATATATATATATATATGCACATATTCACCTGAACAGAACGTATTAAATTGGAATATAAATAAATTATTTCTTTAAAAAATTATCAACTTAAAAAATAAAATTATTCAGATTTCTCACATTTCACTTTTTTAAAGTCAATTGTTATTAAATACTATTATATAATAATTGTAATTAGGCACACTTTATCAAGAAAATGAATAACTTTAATTAACATAATAAATAACTTTCAATGAATGTTCATATAGACGATAAAAATTGTCTTAAGCATATAAGATAGAAAAATCGAAATTTTAATTATTGTTATTACATTTTTTTTTAATCTTTAAAAACCTCAAGTATAAATACCTCTTATTCTTAACAATGTAAACTTACATAAAATCACCCAAAAACATAATATATTTTAAAAATACATAATGAAAATTTCGAAATGAATTTACAAAAAAATATATTGAAGTGAGAAATATATTTAAAGAAACTGATCAGAACTGTTCACTCAATATACTCTCTTAAAGTTGCGAAAAGAGAAATAAAAATATTTAGACAATAAGATCCTAATTGAAAGCGTAAATGTTTACAAACTCCTCTCCTATTTGTAATAGCGTCTTCCATTATTCCTTACTTTAAAACCTTTGTTTTTGCTTGTAATTCTGATTTATTTTTATTTTTGTTATATTTATTACTCCGTTTATAATTTGTTTTCATGCTTAATTATTTCTAATGCAGTTTGCGACACTATTCATTGTGGGATTCGGTTAATAAGTTTTTGCCTCAATGACTCAAAAATATTATTTCTCTCCATGGAGAAAATATTCATTAAATATTGAGAATGTAATAATTATTTAAGGTAGAAATAATCGGGAGTCAGTCGTTTTTTGAATGTTTTAACTTTGCCGACGTTTCGGCTCAAACTTGGGAGCCATCAGGGCATTAGTGAGCCATGTAAAGCATAACTCCAATTCACGTCGGCAAAATTAATATATTCAAAAAACGACTGAATCCTGAATATTTCAACCTTCTATTCATTAAATAGTGTAAATTAGTTAAACAATGATCTTGTTTTATTCTATAAAAACTTGTGAGTGGGATCTGTTGAATTTAAAAAAATTATCTAAGAATGGTTAACTGTATATATATATATATATATATATATATATATATATATATATATATATATATATATATATATATATATTATAGAAAATCATTTTTTTTTAATTTTCGTTATATATTGAAGGTAGATATAGGGCTGAATAATTTCTTCCATAAAAACTTAAATTTTTTATTAGTTTAGGTTTTTATGGAAGAATTTTTTGTATAGTTTTATAGCCCTGAAGATGGCCTAAAATTTATGCTGAAACGTTGGCACGTTATTACGTTTCTACTGAAGTGTTTTGATTACTGCACCCTGAATTAACTTCTCAAAAATTAAAGATATGGATCCTACACTACATACGGAATTTATTTATAATAATTTTTAGTCCTTCCGATAGAGATTAGATCTTATTAAGCGAAATAATGCGATATATTTCTTCTTATCCGCGAAAATATTTCTTTCTTCCTTCAAACAGTTTTCTTTTATATATTTTTTTCCTCGTGAGTGTTCTATTTAAAATATAATTGTCGGTATTAATAGACGAAAAAATACTGTAATAGAGGTGATATAGTATGGATTTAGTATGGAATATGTACAATTTTATTGTAAATGTTGCTCTTTGTTTTTTTTATACTTATCCTCATACCAATAACAAGTAAATGAAAATATTAACATATACAAGTATTATTGATCATGATATCATTTTCTGAACTCACGAAAATGAAAGTTAGCTAGAATTGTTCTAAACCTATTATTAAAAATCTGGTGCGCACAACATAGGACTTTCACTTACCTTCGTTTTTATAGTCTAAACTACAATTTAATAATCTTTAAATGCATTTAGAAATAAAAATATATTGTTAAAAAATTGATTACATTAAGTTTCAATAGAAACATGTGCTTTATTAAATAATCTATGATATTATTATCTACGACAATCAGTTTTTTTTATCGGCTTTTTATCACTCACCATTAGCATTTACAACTTTCTGTATAAGATGAATTTTTTTTTTAATCTTTAGCTTTCCAATTATAGTATCGTGAAGCGTAAGTGTAAACTTGAAGGAGTTTACACCGCGAGGCCCAGGGTCTACACGGCCTGTCGCGCCACTGAAAGAATGAAAGAAAAGCTTTCCAATGGTATATTATACATCCTTATAACTGTTTTTTTTTTTTTTTTTTTGTTAGAAACACAAGAATTGCATGAAAAATATTTTGTCTCTTTCCTTAGATATCGAATTCGCTCAGCTTGTACATTTATTCATTTTTCTTATCAATGCTGACAAGATAATATGGTTAATTTATTCAAATCTACAAAATTAAAGATACTTCAGGGAAAGAAAATTTAAACTATCGGCACTTAAGCCGTGTCAGACTATTTCAATCAGAATAAAACCTACATCGTATTAAAGCCCATTAAACTTTACATCAATATAGTAATCTGAGAAAATCGTAAAAAGGTGCGAAGTGCATGGTATAAAGTAGATCTTCTGGTCAGCCGATTTTAATAAAAAAATTGCAGGACAAATTTTTCTGAATATTTTTTTTTAAATAAAACTTTAAATATTCTTTAATCAATTAATTGATAGTCGACGTTTAGGATCAAAATGGTCAATTTTTAAAATATTTCTTTCCAAAACACATACATACATTTCAAATACGACCAGTCTTTAATTTAATGTTTTATTTTCTTGTATTGATTATGTTTAGCGTTTTAAACTAAAAAACATTAATTATCATCAAGATCCGTATTTATATCTATGTACTAAACTATATTTGCATATTTACTCTTAATAGTGATGCATATTTACTTATATTATATCAATTGGAACAATCTCTTCTAATTTTGTTTATATGTATTTATTTATCAAAACATGTCAATAATAAATCTTAATACGTTTCGAGGTATCCCATGCCTCATCTTCAGATGTTCAATATTATCTAAAATAAATATTATAACTAATTATATACACATTAAGAACATATTTTCTATAAATTAGAAACAATTTATCATTTAAACTATTTACATTCTGTTTAATATTATATATATACTTACATTTATTTCCATATTGTATCTCAATATAGGTCATTTAATATTATAATTTATTCACATTAATTTCATATATGTATGAATAGTAATTCTATCAAATTTTAACTTTTCACTATCACATCTTAATTTTTCTTGTGTACTTGCAACTATCATGTGTACTAAACTAGTCTTTATCTAATGCCTTTCTTGTTCTAATCAATGTTTTCAAATATTTATATCTATGTACTAAACTATATTTGCATATTTACTCTTAATAGTGATGCATATTTACCTATGTGTTTTGAGAACTAGCCAATTCTCAGTCATATTTAGCCATCTATTTTCGTAGAAATAAATTGCACTTTCATGACAATGTTTAAGTGTCTTTTATCTCGCCGAGTATTAAACCTGACACCAATAAAAATAAATTGTTTCACATCAACATAATATTGTATATACAGATAGTTGAGACTGTCAGAGATTGTTTTTGATTTATAGCTGTTATGCATCCTTTTGTACTTAAGCTGTCCATATTTCTGCTTTTGAAGATTTTTTTTTTTGAGATGTCAAATCTTTAGCTTATCGTCGGTAGAAGTTACGATAGCACGTGCCCTTCCCAACTTAACTTGAAATCAAGGTTAAATCGTTTACAGAAGTTCAGTTAAAGTAAAAAAATCTGGAGCGGGAAACACACGACTTTAGAATCGATTAAATAATTTTCAAGTACAGTTAGAGATAAAAATGAGTGAAACCATTAAAGAATTAATTAAATGAAATTTCTAAAGAAACATGTGTTTTATTAAAAAATCTATTATATTGTTATCTACAATAATTAGTTAGTTTTATCGGCTTTTCATCACTCTCTATTAACGTTTAAAAGCTTGTGTATGAGATAATATTTTTTCTAAAATCTTTAGCTTTCAAACGGTACATTATACATGTATATTACTGTTAATAAGTTAAAAAACAAAAAAATACATTAAAAAAAAAATATTTTTTTCAGTTTTTTCCTTTAGTTGTTTTTCAAATTCGCTCAACATGCATATTTAGCTGATATTTATCAATGCTAACAAGATAATATGGTTATTTTTATAGAATCTACGAAATTAAAGGTACTTTAGAAGAAGAAAATTAAAAATATCTGCATTTAAGCCCTGTCAGACTATTTTAATCCAAATGAAACCTACATGATATTAAAGCCGATTAAATTTTACATCGATATAGCGAGTTTAATCAAAATCATTGGAACCGTTTTCGAGAAAATCGAAAAAAGGTGCAAAATGCAGGGTGGCTCTTCTGGTAAGCTCATTTTGATGAAAAAGACTTTGTAACGTCTCGGGCGTATATTCTTAAATATGAAATTTCAGTTTCATAGGACTTTTTTTTCCGCACACACACAGACCTTTTTGCGGGACTTGGTTTTTGGACTCTGGGGACCCTAAAACTTTTATTTCCGTTGAAAGCTGGAATTCGAAAATTTTCACGATCGCTATACTTTCCCTTACTATATTTAGTAAGTGAAAGTAAAAAACCTAATAAAACTCTTTAAAAAAGTAATTTATCCCGCTTAGACCACTGCCGATTCGCAATTAGTTTTTCTGATTTTACAATCTTAAAGGAACTTAAGGGGGAAGAAAATATTAAATATCTCAAGACATTTTTAAGCCATGTGAGATTATTTCAATCAGAATAATGCCTACATGATATTAAAGATCATCAAATTTTACATCGATAAAGCGTTTAATCATAATATTTTTTTCAAGAAAATCGTAAAAAAGTACAAAATGGATGATATATAGGAGCACTCATCGGTCAGCCTTTTGGTGAAAAAGTTGCTGTAATATCTCGGACGTATAGTTGCCTTGTATATAAAAATCTATGACATTATCTAAAATAATCAGTTAGTTTTATTGGCTTTTCATCACTCTTTATTAACTTTTACAAGCTTGAGTATAAGATAATATTTTTTCTAAACTTTTTAGCTATCCAATGGTATATTATACATCTATATTACTATTCTTGTGTTAAAAAACATAAATATTGCATAAAAAAATATGTTTGCACTTTTCTCCTTTAGTTGTTTATAAAATTTGCTCAACATGCATATTTAGCCGTTATTATCAATGATAATAAGTTGATGTGCCTAATTTTTTTTAAATATACAAAATTAAAGATACTTTATAGGAAGAAAAAAAAAATTAAATATCGGCATTTAAGCCCTGTCAGACTTTTTTTTATTTATTTTTTTCTTATTTATAGTAATTTACAACTGTACTAAAGAATACAATAAGTAAATATGTAGAATGAATATAAAAAGTCATGAAAATGTCTTGAGAAAGAACCACCCAGTGGTAGCACTTCACTAACAATTTTAATACAGTAGGTCCCGAGGCCACCTTCTTTTCAGTCGCCTTGGAGGGTTATCTGAGGAAGATAAATTAGGGGCAAGTGGGTTTTTATGGGCAGGGAGTTTAGAATGGAAAGAGGAGTATCTATCACGGGCTATGTCTGCAACAAATGGGATGTTTAGGTCATTATGAAGGAGTTAGTTTGTGACAAAATAAGGAGCATTCAGGATTTTGCGAAGGATTTTGGATTGTAAGGACTGGATGCGGATCAGACTTTTTAAATAAGAATGAAACCTATATTATACTAAAGCCCATAAAATTTTACATCGGTATAGCGAATTTAGTCAAAATATTTATCTGTATAAAGTAGCACTTTTGGTCAGCCGATTTTAGTGATAAACTGTGAAATCTCAGGCGTAAAGTTGTTTTAATTATGAAATTTAGTTTAGTTAGATTTTTCGTTTTCGCGTTTGACTTACCCGAATCACTCACATACATTTTTTTGGGACTTGGTTATTATATATGGACTCAGGGGATCCTTCAACGTGTATTTCCGTTGAAACTCGAATTCGAAAATTTTCACGATCACAATACTTTCCCTTACTACATATTTCATATATGTGTAAATGAATGTAGTAACTATAAGCATTTATATAGGTTGTTACTAACTCATTGATGTATATTTACCTCTACTTTATAAATGGCCGAGTTCTGGAGGTATATCTGTAGTGGGTTGCCATTTAAAAATTTATTTTCTAATGGTAATTTCGGGTTCCGAAGATGATTGTTGGTTGACTGTTCCTAATGATCGAAAATCGCTCTGCGATTTCCCACAAACGACAAGAGATAGCGGATGAATGGAATTCATTTTCATTCCATATTTTGCTTCTAAAAGTCTTGGAATGTAAAAACTCACATTTTTAGAAAATGGAGGGGTAGATTACTTATTTCATTGTAGATTAAAAGGTATTTAAATTGAAAATAATATTCTAGTGAAGAAATTGTTTCAAAAATGTAAACAGATGACGATCTATCTACCTGATTAATCATTGTTGCTACAGATGATTTGTAAATTAATCGTTTTTGTTTAACGACTGTCGAAGACAATGGATCGATTCGCAGGATTCCACGTAAACAGGTTGGCATTTTTTCATAAAAAGTATTTAATTTATAACGAAGTTTATCATTGGTTATTACTACTAGCTATAAACATCTAATTTAATATTTCTAATTAAGTATTAATTTAGAAAAGATATTCAGATACTCTAGCAATAGACTTGAATTAAAAAATGTCAAAGGAATACTTATATATATATAAAATTGGTTCTGTGTTGGAGTAAAAGTTATGGTTTATCTTACGTAATTGTTAATAACCTTTAATTCCCACAAAGCTTCACAGACAAATTTCTGAAACCCACTGCTATGTAGTAATCTAGTAAGATTTATGAAAATTACACTGTTTTGGCACAATATTCAATCTCATGGGTTTATATCATCCAAAAATTGTATCAACTATTTCATTTTATATCGTTTATTACTTTCACTTACTATATACAGTAAGGGAAAGTATAGCGATCGTGAAAATTTTCGAATTCCAGTTTTCAACGGAAATACACGTTTTAGGGTCTCCTGAGTCCATATAACCAATTCCCGCAAAAAGGTCTGTGTGTGTGTGTCCGTGTGTCTCTCGAGCGGAAACTAAAAGTCCTATGAAACTGAAATTTCATATTTAAGTCAAGTAGGTTTCATTCTGATTAAAAGTTAGTCTGTCAGGGCTTAAATGCCGATATTTAATTTTCTTCCTGTAAAGTACCTTTAATTATGTAGATTATAAAAAATAATCATATTATCTTGTTAGCATTGATGAATAACAGCTAAATATGTAAGTTGTGCGAATATGAAAAACAACAAAAGGAGAAAACTGAAAACATATTTTTTAAATACAATTTTTTGTTTTTTAACATAAGAACGGTAATATACATGTATGATATACCGTTTGCAAGCTAAAGATTTTAGAAAAAATATTATCTTATACACAAGCTTTTAAAATTTAATAGATAGTGATGAAAAGCCGATAAAACTAAGTGATTATTTTAGATAATAATATAATAGAATTTTAATAAAAAACATGTTTCGATAGAAATTCCATTTAATTTATTCTTTAATGGTTTCACTCATTTTTATCTCTTACTGTATTTGAAAATTCTTTAATGAATTTTAAAAACGGAGGTAAGTAAAAGTCGTGTGTTGCTCGCACCAGATTTTTTTCTAAATGAACCTAAACCTATCATAATAATAACAATATTAAATAATACTGAGAATAAATATTCATTTTAAACAAGTTATTTAGTTTGCTTTATGCAGTTGTTAATTTCCTCTCGTTTAAGAACGATTCTTTAATTAGTCCTATACCTTTATTACCGATATCTTAAGAAACTTGGAGGTCACTAATCAGCCCTTACTTAATATTCAAGATAAGAGGTTTATTCCAACCAGATTTCTTTGATTTTATTTATTTTCAGAAATCCTTTTACAGCAGAAACGGACATGTCCAGTCGACAGATTTATACTACTTAAAATTCGTTTAGGTACAAATATTATGTATTAAATTCTCTGCAGAGCAATGTAGGGCTTTAAGTTGTTGTTTTTTTTTTATATAATAAAACCTTAGCTGGATTATCCATTCCTATGAATGTCAATCGTGAAAAACTGTACAAGGCCCTGGAAGGGTTCAGTATCCCCGATAAATTGATACGGCTGGTAAAGATGACAATGAGGGATGTGAAGTGTACAGTGCAGGTAGGTGAGCATCAAACGGAAGAGTTTTCCTCAAGAAAAGAGCTCCGTCAAGGTGATGCGTTAGCATGCCTATTGTTCAACTTGGAACTTGAGAAAGCTGTGAGGGACGCTGGTATCCAAACAAATAGCACCGCTTACAATCATATGATCCAGCTATTATCTTACGCAGATGACGTTGACATCATAGGACGGTCAACGTGCAGAATGCTTGGATTGGAGGTAAACGCGGCGAAAACAAAGTACATGGCAACAGGAGAAGAACCCCACCCGGTGAGACCATCAATGTTGGCCCCTTTAACTTTGAAAAAGTGCCCCAGTTCACTAATCTGGGTTCCCTTGTAACGCAAGAGCCATTGCACCAGAGGTGGAGGTGAAAAGAAGAATTTTGATGGCAAACAGGTGCTACTTTGGCCTCCGAAGAGAGTTCACCTCTCGGCTCCTAGACAGGCCGACTAAGCTCCATCTATATAAGACGTTGGTTCGCTCAGTCCTGTTGTATGGATTAGAAACATGGGCTATTAGTAAAAGAACTGAACAGAACCTACAAGTCTTCGAGAGAAAAGTACTTCGACGAATTTTTGGAGGACTTCATCTCAATGGACATTGGAGAAGGCGGACCAAAAATGAGCTCTATACAGATTTTAAGGACAACGATGTCGTTATGACATTAAAGCTTGACAGACTGCGGTGGGCTGGTCACGTGGCTAGAATGGAGGATGAGAAGATCCCTTAGGCCATTATGACTGAACCTCTAGAAGGCATCAGAAGAAGAGGAAGTCCGAAACTTAGATGGACGGATGGTGTGACAGCGGATGCAAGGGATATCCTGGGAGTGAGGGACTGGATGACGGCTGCACAGGATAGAAATAACTGGAGAGGGCTGGTGGAGGAGGCCAGGACTCGTCACCGAGTTGTAGCGCCGGATTGATGATGATGATGATGAATGTTAAAACTTATTTATCCGCTCGCAAAAGAAAATATTTGTTTTGTATTGTAGAATTTCTCTTCTTGGAAATAATTCAGTTTTTAATAAGATGTCTAAGCGTGATTTTCGTATACTTTTACTTTACGAGTTTAATCTCGGCCAGAACGTTGCCCAAACGGCCAGAGACATCAACGAAGTGTGTGGCGAAGACAGTAATGATGAGTACATCATTCAACAGTGGTTTAGGAAATTTAGGAAGAGAGACTTCAGCCGTGAAGAGAAACAAGTTCGTGAAAAAACTTACTCTTTTGATGACGAAATTCTACGGGCTTTGATGGAAGAAAACTCCGGAACCACTTTTCGATAATGTGCATTTAGCTGAATGGAAACTTGATCTTAGCCAGCGACCGTCGGTGACCATCTCAAGGTGATTAGAAAGGTAAGAATGCTTGAAGGCTTGTTTCTATTCCCCACACACATATTAAGAATATTAGATTGATAACGATGAGCGAATCCGATTGCATCTGTTCGAGGACTTGCAGAGAAACACGATGTTAGCAAATCGACAGTCGGTGACCAGCTCAAGACGATCGGAAAGTTGAACGGCTCATATAACATTAAACGGAAAAAAAAAACAACAACACATGAATTTGTATCTCAATTTTTTACTTTCACTTACTATATATAGTAAGGGAAAGTATTGCGATCGTGAAAATTTTTTAATTCCTGTTTTCAACGGAAATAAACATTTTCGGATCCCCTGAGTCCAAATAACCAAGTCCCGCAAAAAGATCTGTGTGTCTGTGTTAACTCCCGGGCGGAAACGGTAAGTCCTATGAAACTGAAATTTCATATTTAAGACGAAACCATTTTCATCAAAATGAGCTTACCAGAATCCGCATTGATTTCTAGAAAACGGTTCCGACGATTTTGATTAAACTCGCTATATCGATCTAAAATTTAATGGGCTTTAATATCATGTTCATTAAAGCATGATTAAAATGGTCTGACAGGGCTTAAATGCCGATATTTTACATTTTTTTCCTGTAAAGCACCTTTAATTTTGTAGATTTTTTAAAAATAAATATATTATCTTCTTACCACCAATGAAAAACACATAAATATATAAGTTGAACGAATTCGATATCTAACTAAAGGAGAAAACTGAAAAAATATTTTTTTTAATGCAATTTTTTCTTAAACTTATTAACAGTAATATACGATACATGTATAATGTACCGTTGGAGAGCTAAAGATTTTAGAAAAAATATTATCTCATAAACAAGCTTTTAGAAGTTAATAGAGAGTGATGAAAAGCCGATAAAACTAACTGATTATTTTAGATAATAATATAATAGATTTTTTAATAAAATACACGTTTCTTTAGAAATTTCATTTAATTAATTCTTTAATGGTTTCACTTATTTTTATCTCTGACTGTATTTGAAAACTCTTAAATCGATTCTAAAAACTTAGTTAAGTGAATGTCGTGTGTGTCCCGCACCAGATTTTTTGACGAAGCAACAACGTTTCATTTCTATTCATAAGCATTGTTTGTGACGAGAAGTGGTAGCAGCATAACAGCAGACGTTCTGGACATTGGATCGATAAAGGAGATGCAGCAAATTTTCCAAAGCAGAGAATCATCAATAATAAGGATATATTACTGTTTGGACGGCTTTATTTTATTTGATTTACTACAGCTACTTGAACTTATCAATGCTAAATTGTGTTGTAAACAAATTGATAATGCATCAAAAACTGAATCCATCTTTGGTCAATCGGAGGTGCCCATTCTGTGGCAGACGCTACGTCATTGTTGAAGTTCTCCTATGATAATCTTCAGCTCTCCTTTAAGTATCTAAGATGTACTGATGTGACAATGTATGACTAGTTTTCATCATTTTTACCCTATGAAAATAATAGCTAGGTATTAGACTATCTTATCATTGTAGCCTAGAACCCTACAATTTGAACCAACAAGTTACGTCAAACTGTTTAGTTTTCTAATCCAGGAGTATTATGTACTCTCTGTCTACATCTCCACTTTGCGAAATTAAAAATACGAAATATATTTAATTTTCAAATTATATCGGAAAGGAATTATATTGATCAATTAATTTCAGTTAACTCTCAAGTCAGTTAACTCAAGATTTTTGTTTTTTTATTGATTTCACTTAATGCAACTGTGACTAATCGAACGATGCTACAGTGACAGTCCTGAATTTTACCTCTCCAGGTTTAATTTGGAAAAAAAAAAAAATAAATTTGGTCTGTATATTTAATTATAATAATTTAATACCACCAAAAATCGGTTATTATGAAGATGGAGAAAAATCTTAAATAAAAAAGACATTAAAGATCAAGACAACACAATGGTCAAAGAGAAAAAGAAAAAAAAAAACCTTATATGCCAAGCCACAACTTATAAGAGACTCCCAGATAACTCGGTTATTATTGATGATAAAGATAAAATATACAGTGTTCTGGAATCAGGAAATTTTATTTGAATTATTTTATTGAAAATCGAAAGAAAAGAAAACAATAGGAAATAGTAACACAGTTTAGTATAAATGCTTTTAGTTTATTATTTTCAATGATGAAACTTGTAATCACAAAAAAAAAAAAAAAAAAAAAAAAAAAATATAAATAAATATATATATTAATAATAATAAATAGTCTTAAAATAAATTTTAAAAATAGTTTTAAAAAAAACAAACTTGTGCCCTCGGGAAGTGGCGACTTTAACGTGACAACCTCAACTTTAACGACATCAGCACGCGTCACAGACACTACCCCACTCCTTGACGATCAACTCTGACTCTTGGCATGCGCACACGTACATGGTAACGGGACACAACTTTTTCGTTCATGCACCCATCAATTTATAAGACGTTGTCACGTCAATATCCTTCGATATAAGTACCGCGTAAGGCTTCGTAAATAATTATTATTATTTTTTGTTTTAAATATAATCATTATTTATTGTTTAACATCAGTCAAGCCAACATAAATATAATGGTTTTCTCGAAATAAATTAATATGTAAATTTTTGGTTTGTTTTTCATAATATTGACTAATCCCAAACAATAATTAAACTTAACTGTCAGGTTATTGCTACAATAATTTAGTTTCGAAAAAATATTTTATTTATTTGTTTTCTTTTGTTTTTTGGAGAGATAGTTTTCAATTAAAAAAAAAAAAATGTTTATCAGTACGCTTAATAATTCTATGCGTTTTAGTTTTGAAAAAATTTGCTCAGTTAAACCCCTCTATAATTTGAATTAAGTAGTGGAAATTTTCAATCCCTGAAGTTATTTTTGTACTTTTCAAAGATTTATAGGACCTCAAAAAACAAGCAAACAATGTTTTATGATGGTAATTAGCCAAAGTAAACATTTATTAGATTGTTTTCCGCTTTCTATCAGCAGGCGCTTGATTTTAGTTCATTATTTTTTCATTTATTTAGTTGTTTTTTTTCGTTTTTTATTTTGTGATGTCTAATGAATAATTAATGATATACTCTGCACTTCAACATGAAAAAAAGTTAGTGCTGGCAACACACTACTTTCACTTACCTCGACTGTTAAAATCAATTTAAGAACTATTAAATATACTTCAATTTGAAAAAAATTGTAAATTGATTTTAATAAAACGTGTATTCATTATTGGAAACATGTGATTTAGATTAATAATAAAAATACATTAAATTTTTAATCAGCAATAAGTTATATTCCATATTCGTCACATAACCTTTTACGACTTGGTGTATTAGATAACATTTTTTCTAAAATCTTTCTCTTTCCACGATATATTATATGTCTATATTATTGTTTTCAATATCACAAAGCCAAATATTACAATGAAAAATAGTTTTGCTCTTTTCTCCTTTGGTTGATTATCAAATTCGTTCAACTTGTATATTTAACCCTTTTTTATCTATGTTAATGAGATGATATGTTTTATTTTTTCGAATCTACAAAATTAAAGGTTAGTTAAATGAAGAAAATTTAAACTATCGGTATTTAAGCCCTGTCAGACTATTTCAATCAGAATTAAACCTACGTCATATTAAAGCCCATTAAATTTTGCATCGATATAGCGAGTTTAATAAAAATCGTTAGATCCGTTTTGGAGGAAATCGTGAAAATGTGTAAAATCCATGGTATAAAGTGGCTCTTCTGGTAAGCTGATTTTGAAAAAAAAAATTTGTAACATCTCGGGTGTATAGTTTTCTTAAATATGAAATTTTAGTTTCATATGATTTCGCATTTTCGGAAGGTTGATAAAAAAATATATTTATTCATTTTCATTTCATCAATACGATAATACAAGGCAGAATTCTTTTCATAGATGATTTATTTTCAATATGCGCGTTTCTCGTGATTTGAGAGAGCTTGTGGTTCGCAGGGCTTATCTATAAAAAAAATTACATATCTGTTGAATAAGTCACATGCTACTGTACAGTATTTTCTAAAAAGACATGGAAAGTTAAAATCTTTGGAGGATATACCACGTGCTGGAAGACAGAAGACTGGAGAATCGCTAGGGGCGAGCTATTCTTGCAGAATTCTACGCGAATCCCCTCACTACCGACACCTCAATGGCCATTATAATAAATAGGTACTATGCTCTAGGTCCATCCAGAAATAATGAAAAATATTCTAAGAAGGGAAGGATACAGTGGTCGAGTCGCAAGAAGAAATCCCTTATTTATTTAGTTAAACCAGAAAAAGCGGCTGTAATTTGCTTGGGGGTTTGTAAATAAACCGAAACATTTCTTGGAACGGGTCATATTCTCTTAGGCATCCAAATTTAATGTTTTGGGGGCGGATTGAAGGTCAAAAGTGTGAAGGAAATCAACCTCAGCTTTCAAAACTAATAATTTATTTCTATGGGGGTCTACTAAACCATCGAATTCCTCACGCATCCAATCCTTGCAGTCTAAAATCCTTCGTAAAATCCTCAATGCTCCTTACTTTGTTACTAATAAAGACTTTGTCATCCATAAATACCTAAATATCCCATTTGTGAAGACTTAGCCCGTTACAGATATACCTCTTTTCATTACGAACCCCTGCCCATTCAAACCCGCTTATCCGTGACCTCTCCTCCATATCTATTCCCGACAACCCACCGAGGCGCCTTAAAAGAAGATGGCCAAGAGACCTCCTAACATAAATGAGACATTGGAGTGCTACGAATGGGTAGTTTCTTCTCAGGACTACCATGTTTCTAATCATATATAAAGCCTATTTACTTGATGTATTAATTTAATACAGTTGTAAATTTCTTTAAATAAAAAAAATAATTTATTTATAGGTGTATGGAAACATTTTTGAGTGTATGATATGATAGTAATCTTTACTTCAAAAGCAACTTTTTTTTTATCCATTTATTTATTTTAATTTTTTTAATTGGATAACGATAAATGTTGGTGAAAAAAAATCTAAATTTGTCGAAAAAGAATATTAAATTAAGAAAAGTAGATATTTCTCTAAGGCAACGGAAAAAATCATTGAACTGTCCAATATATTTTGTAAGGTAGAAGATTTGAAATAATGTTAAAAAATAAATGTAAAATGTTATTAATAATAAAATAAATATGGATTCAAGGGTTTATTTAATTCTTTAATCTATAAAGATTACTGTGACGGATCACAAAGTTTTATATTAATCCTTAAAATTGTATTTTAACTAATTATGAATTGCAAAATGGATAATAGAAACGTTCAGGTATTAGTTTTACTGAACATAATCTGTAACTATTTTGCTTACTCAAGAATTTATATTCGTACTTGTCTTTCAGTATTCACATTAATACATGTCATAAACCGAGACAAAATTTATGTCGGTATTGTATAAATACAATTCCCAATAGAATTTATGACAAGGGTTTAATGGCTCAACCATTTTTCTGCTTTAGTGAAACGAACGTTAAAAATTTAGCACCAATTAATCTATTTTTCATTGCCCTTGACCGTAATAGTGTTTGATTTTTTTCTATTACGTAAGTAACAACATACTATAGCTCAGATTTTGAATTATGTTATTATTACGTTAAGGATGATAGTAGTATTGTATGGTATATCTCTATATATAAAATGATAGCGGGATTATGGTTTCGGCTAACACTTTCTAAATCACCTGACGGATTTTGATAGGTTTTCACCATAGTTTATGGCATTATTTCCAGAAGGTTTATAAGCAAAATACATCGCAATTGAATGGGAAAAATAAATTTTCTGTAACCAAGTCATCAAAACATTATTCCTGAATTATAAGTACAAGGGTGTGCGAAGCAAGGGTGAGTCGCTTTATGTATTATGTTATTTTTATAAGAATATTATTATGTTATTTTTCAACCGTTAGTAATGCTTTTATTTGTTGTCCTAATATCTTGAAACGTCCTCCGCTTTGATACGAAGTGAATGCATACCAAGCATGATGATAAGGTCACGCAAGTTACACTACTCCTGACGTGAATTTCGATAATAGCTAATTCTAATTAATTTTTTTTTAATAAAAAAAAAGTTGCAAATTATTACACAATGGTTTATTATTTCCAAATAACTATATTAAGGTATAACCGTTTATATATTTGCTTATAGGTGCCAATCTTTTAAATTTTACTCTATCTTCAATAATAACCGTTTTTCGGTGGGATTATATCTATTATAATTTGTGACGAATATACAGATCCATTTATTTTTTTTTTTTTAATCGCGCTTTACTGATTTTCAAAACTCTATAAACATTTTCCTCTTTCTTTAAAATTAGCTGATAGGGTTATGGATAAAATTTCAATTTTAATTTTTTTTCCTTTTTTTATAATTATTCGTTGTTTTTTTGGTTAAAAAAGCACTAATAATTTGTTTCTATCATCAAAAATAACAGAGTTATTGAATTAAATCACTTTTATCGCAGCCATTTTAAAAATAACCAGCTGATATCAACGTCTGGGTTTTAGGATTAATGCCGGACAGCAGACGGTGGAAAAACTGATTTTTTTAAATTCGTTTTTCGTGTTCTACGTATCTTGAAACGTAGCCCTCAAATCTTAAAAAGGGTTTTTTTTTTAGTCTATTACAAAAGTATATTATTGAAAATAATAAACCAATATAACAGATATTTAAAGGTAACACATTTCAATTAGTAACTCCCGTGAATTCTTTTTAATTATAAATCGTAGAACCCGTCTATCAGTTAATACTCTGACACTAATATAACACTTTTTTTTAAGTATTATGACAGTTTATTTGAAAATAATAGAAATAAATGCTAGTAAGCCGGTGGATTTTGATCTTAACGAATTTTAGAGCACTTTCAAGATATTAATATTTTTTAAAACATTAGTTTTATTCAATAATTACATACTTTATTGAATTGTTTTTCAAGATAAGTAATAAATTAAACAATAACAATCTGGTGCGGGCAACACACGACTTCCACTTACCTCCGGTTCTAAAATCGATCAAAGAATTTTCAAGTACAGTAAGAGATAAAAATGAGTAAAACCATTAAAGAATTAATTAAATGGAATTTCTATAGAAACATGTGTTTTATTAAAAAAACTTTTATATTATTATCTAAAATAATCAGTTGGTTTTATTGGATTTTCATCACTCTCTGATTACTTTTAAAAGCTTGAGTATAAAATAATATTTTTTCCAAAATCTTTAGCTTTCAAACGGTATATCATACACGTATATTACTGTTCTTCTGTTCAAAAACAAAAAATTTCATTTAAAAAATATTTTTTTAGTTTTCTCCTATAGTTGTCTCTCAAATTCGTACAACTCACATATTTAGCTGTTATTTATCAATGCTAACAACATATTATGGTTATTTTAATAGAATCTACAAAATTAAAGGTACTTTAGAGGAAGAAAATATCAGCATTTAAGCCCTATCAGACTATTTTTATCAGAATGAAACCTACATGATGTTAAAGCCTATTAAATTTTACATTGATATAGCGAGTTTAAATTAAAATCGACGGAACCGTTTTCGAGGAAATCGAAAAAAGGTGCAAAATTTATGGTTTAAAGTGGCTCTTCTGGTAAGCTGATTTTAATGAAAAAGGTTTTGTAACGTATCGGGCGTATATTTTTCATAAATATGAAATTTAAGTTTCATAGGACTTTTCGTTTCCGCCCGGGAGTTACCACACACACAGACCTTTTTGCGGGACTTGCTTATCTGGACTCAGGGGACCCTAAAACGTGTATTTCCGTTGAAAACTAGAATTCGAAAGTTTTCACGATCGCAATACTTTCCCTTACTATATATAGTAATTGAAAGTAAAACCGATCAATAATCGAAAAACTAATTGTATTATTTTAAGATTAATTTTATACTTATAATTTAAATTCGTCATTTGGATAAATATCTACCGCATAAGCCTGACCCAATAATAATTGTTTTGATTTTATTGAATGAAAAGAAATAGCTATTATTTTTTTCTCAGAGAAGCTGAGCTATGAACTTCTTAAACATGTCACGGTTTCCAGAGGCCTTCAGATAACATTGTTCATTTTAGTTTGTTGACGCAGCCGGCGCAGCGATGTGAACTGTGTCACCACATGCAAAACAGTGTTTTTTCTCTTAGTCATTTCATTAACTACAATTACCGTCTCATAGGACAAGATTATTTAAATTAGAAAAAAATTTAATTTAATCTTATCTGAGTTTCATTCTTTTTTTTTCTTCAAATTTCTTAAACAGTTACTTTCCCAAAGCCCTTAGAAATCTAAAAAGGAATCGGACATCTGAGGGTTGTGTGTATGGACAGAAAAGTAAAAGTTGTGTGAAAACATTTGACCACATATCCACGGGGCGTGGTCTAGTGGATAGAACACTAGTCTACTGTTCTCCGGGTCCTGTGTTCGAATTCCGTCTATAGCAGACTCGCAGACCCCTCCTGGGGCAAACCCGGCCTCTTTAATGTGGTTACTCAAATAGGGGAAAAACCTGGCGGCTGAGCGTGATCAAGGCCTAAACACCTCATTGTACGGCCTTTGTCCTAGAAACAGTAAGGATCTCTATATGTACTGAGCCCAAGACCCTTCATGGGTTGTAGAAGTACAAGTTTTTTATCTACGACCACTGATAATTCAAATTTCAAGATATTAATATTGGATTGTTTCACATGAAATGTCCGTTTTTATAGTTTCTGAAATACATAAAGGATTTTGCATTTCTCTGTTGTTTTCTTCCGAATGTTTACATATTTAAAGTAAGCAGTTACTAATCCTCTACCTTTGTATTATAAACATTAGCTTCCCAATCAATTACCCTTTTTTTACAAATATGAACATGAAAACACGCGATTTTCGAGTAATATTTTTGTACGAGTTTAAACTCGGCCATTCAGCAGCTGAGGCCGCTAGAAATATTTGCAAGGCGTTTGGGGAAGGGAGTATTAATGAACGGACCATTTGCCGTTGGTTTGCTAAGTTTTCAGCTGGGGATACCGACTTGGAAAACTTGCCCCGAGGAGACCTCCATCCGTAATAGACAAGGATGTCCTCAAACATACAGTAGAAGGAAACCCCCTACCAAACAGTTAAAGGACTCTCAACACAACTAAATGCAAGTGCATCAACCGTTTCCAGACATTTAGAGTGTATATGGAAAGTAAAAAAGCTCGATGCATGGGTACCTCATGATCTCACTGAGCGGCATGTTTCAAAACATACCGTGCAAAAATTGAAAGAACTGGGCTACGAAGTTCTTCCGCACCCACCATATTCTCCCGACTTGTCTCCAACAGATTGCCACCTGTTCTGGAATTTAGACAACTTCGTTAAAAGAAAACTTTTTGAAAATGATGATCCAGTGAAAAGTGCGTTATTAGATTTTGTTTCACTTCAATGCTCAGAGTTTTTCAGTTCGGGGATAAAAAAGTTGGTGTCACGTTGGGAAAAATGTGTAGAAAAAGGAGGTAAATACTTCGAATAAAATTATCTTGTTTTCATATCGTATTTTTAATAAAAATCCTTTACCTTGAAAACGGACATTTCATGTGACACAACCCAATATTTAGTCACAACAAAAGATTGGACAAGTCAATTGAAGAGATCATGTTGTGTCGAATTCGAATTGTATACTGACAATTAATTCATATTTACCTCCTCACAGCACAAACATGTGAAAATTGCACACGTATATTTTAGAAGACGATCATGTATTAAAAATGTTAAATTGTATGAAATAAACTAATTATTAGAACAAGTTTATAATAATCCTCAGATGATAATGACCCACTAGGGTAGAGGCTAATGAACAAAATAAAAAAAGTTCGATCATACGCAGAAAAGTAGTTCGGATTGATATGGTAGAGGATGTCGGTAAGAATATAATTACCAACAAACAAACTCACTTTAATAAAAATTGCGTTCATGAATTACTATGGAAGTCAATAGTGATATTGGTTTATTATTTTCAATAATGAATCATTGTAATCGACCAAAAATACATTACCCCTCCCTCCCTTAAAAATTTAAGGACTCAAGTTTCAAAATATGTAGAATTCGAATAACGAATAATAAAAATTCGCTTGACCGCCGCACTGTGGGCAATATGACCAATTTAGTTGGACAAAATTCTGAATCTTGTCTGTATTTAACCTTTAGGGTCCCTGATTACGGAAAAAATGATGAAAACTAATCAATTTTTTGACACGATTGGTGGGCGCACAGTGGTCAAAAATGAAATTTATTTGCTAAAATCTAAAACTTCCCTATATTTCACGTTTGAAGTCCTAGAATACGGGAAAAATAATACAAAAAATCTAATTATTGCTCGGAGTTGCTAAAACCTGCTAATAGATGTATTTTATATCATTTAGGAAATTCTTAAAATTATAGATTGTAAAACTTTTGATTTGGAGTGTTGTGTCTGAAAAAAATTATGTATCACCCAAAACGCAAAAAATAGCAAAAATTATTTGTAATATCTAAAGTCTAGAAGGATTGTTGAAACAAATCCTTGGGGTAAATTGGGGGTTATATAGTTTTTCGTTATTGAATAGGGGTATACATTTACAAATTGCTAAATTAACTCTTCAGGTGAGATTGCAACGTATATTCAATAACGAGTTTGGAAATATAATGTCTAATCTGTCTCAGCAATGTCTATTCTTAAATAAAAACAAAAAGACTTTGCTCTAAATACACCTTGAACATAATAAATGGCGATCGAGTAAAGATAATCAATCCCACTGCCGGTGTGCGAACAGGAATGATTCACTCTTTTACTATTTATTTGTATAAACGGTATGGCAGGAAATATTAGTATTAAGAGTCTTGCCAACTAATAATAAAAAGGTGAAGCACTGAAAAATTCCAAACTTTTGACTTGACTTTTGTCTACGTAAATTAGTGATATTGCCCACTGTGCGCCGTACGCAGTCCGCAACTCGGGACAAAAATACTAGCGCATCCAACGATGATATTAACACCTAGGACGTTGATAATAGCCGATAACTTTTAAAATGGCGGCCGATTAAATATGATTTAATTCAATAACTCAGATATTTTTTAAGATAGAGAAAAAATTGCGTTTCCGTGACACTGGACTTTACACAGGCAGGCCAAGTTTAGGGCTTCCAAGAACGACTCAGCCACGAGATTTATTATTTATTTATTTAACGTCACTTTATGCTGCTATGGCTAATCGGACGATGCTACAGTGGGAGGCCTAAATTTTGCCTATCTACGTTTTATTAGGATAGGGATCTTTAACGAGTACCTGACATCACACAGGCTCGGGACCACCTTTTAACGTTCCCTCCGAAGGACGGCATAACTAAGGATTTTTTACTCCCATTAAAAAAATCCTAGGACCACCTGCGAGTTTAAACCCGTGACCTTTGGCATATTTTTTAATTTATTTTTTTACTCTTTTTAATTTTTTTTCCCTACTTATTTTTCCTGTTTTCTTAATTATTTTTTTTCTTCTTTTTCTTCTCTACCGTTCCACATTTTCTTTCAAATACTTAGATATATCTATACATATACATCAAAGATTAAATACAAAAAAAAAAATGTTTATATCCATTAAACAACTGCATACTAAAAAATCACACTATCATAAATAAAAACAGTACCAAAACAATCTGCACCTAAAATCAATATCTTTATATTAAACAAAAAATCTGTTAAAATAAAAATATAACTAAACACAGATGCACATGCATGCCCCTCCAATTATACCTGTTACGAGTAGATGTGATAGTGTATAATTCCCAGGGAGTCGAGAACCACACTTTCTGCTATCCTTGCTACGTCTTATATCGACACCTATGTCCTCATAAGTAATATATATATATATATATATATATATATATATTTAATACACTGCTCCACAAAAAAAGTGGCGCACTTTGAAAAATAATTTAATTTTTTTTCCTGTGTGATTAATGTGCATTTCATCAACATTATAAAATAATATTCTTTTGGGATGATTTAGATGTAATCATTATAGGCTAGAGAAATATTAGTGAACAATAATTATGTTACTACTTGTGAAAAAATAACAAGTGCAAGGTAACTTTATCAGTACTTTTCCGGTTCGTTATGTAATGACCAACGGCCTCCATTACTAACGGTAATGGAATTAATAAAAATAAAATTAGAATATATTTTAAAAAGGATTTACTTAATTTTGCTGCAAATTTTTTCGATGAAATATCTAAATGATAAGAATTATCACCTATAGAAATGACTTAAGCTTAAGCTTTTGTCACTTAGCACTATCTTCTAGGATTGTGCACGTTACATAATACATAATCTTTTTTGAAATACTTGGGCTCTCCGACAGTATTTTCTTCATCTATATTACTATTCTCATTCCTGGGAATTAGTTTTCATTCCAGTATTTTTTCTTCCTTAGTTAATCGTTAGTTTTAGATAAAATATCTTATATCTATTCATTTTATTACTATTAACACTAAAAGATAGTCATAGAAAAGGTACTTTATGAAGGATGAGAGGGTTCTGGTGGTGGTCAAAAAAAGCTTAGAAAATAGGGAACAAGTGTTTATTAACCTAATATATTAATTATTTAACTATTTAATATTCAAAAAATACTGCAAATTATTTCACAATGGTTTATTATGTCCAATTAACTATATTAGGGTATAACTGATTATATAGCTGTATACGGGTAATTAACTAATATGAAAAGCAATAATGATTCTTTTTTCATTCATTTAGGAATACGACCCAATAACTGCTCTCCAAAAACTATTCTAAACTAAAAGGTCCCGGGGTCATCTTCTTTTCAGACGCCTCAGAGGATTATTAGGGATTGTAAAGAAAGCAAGGGGTTATATTGGGAATTGAGTTAGTCATGAAAGGAGTGACACCTGGTTCAGGCCAAGTCAGCAACACAGGAAACATTAAGGTATTTTTGGATTAGTTTATTTGTGACAAAATAGGGAGCATTAAGAATTTTTCGAAGGATTTCACATTGTAGTGGATCGGATACAAGAAGGATTTTATGGTTTAATAGAGATTAGAGTATAATTAAATAATCTTTAATAACACGTCGGTCTGATTCCATTGGTTTTAAATAGGGAATTTACAAAATTGCTTCCTTTAAATTACGTTTTTGGTTTATTATTTTCAATTTGTACAAAGATACGTAGAACCAGAATAAATAAAAGAAAATATATTTGTCCGACGTCTGCAACATTTTTCCGAAACTACGCGACAGTTTTTTTGAAATGCGGCACTAAAATACTAGGTCGTACAATGATGATCCTAACACCTAGATGTTGATATCGTCAGGTTATTTTTAAAATGGCTGCCGATTAAAAGTCATTTAGTGCAATAACTCAGTTATTTTCGAAGATAGAGAAAAATATGTGTAAAGTTTTAGAATCGGTATAGCGCGAACAATCTATATCCCTAATATATAGATCATTTTTTTTTTTTTTTTTTGTTTATCGTGCATTAGTAATTCTTATACGATACTTTCTACACATTTTCCTCTAACTTCAAAAATAACTGAGTTATGAGTTTTATTTGTAAAATTTCTATTTTCTTTTCTAATTTTTCGCGTTTTTTTGGTAGAAAAGCACTAATTCTATCTTTCTATCTTCAAAAATAATATCAACGTCTAGGTTTTTTTTTTTTTAGTTGTTCGCGCTATACCGTTTCTAAAACTTTACACATATTTTTCTCTATCTTCGAAAATAACTGAGTTATTGTACCAAATGACTTTTAATCGGCGGCCATTTAAAAAATAACCTGCCGACGTCAACGTCTAGGTGTTAGGATCATCATTGCACGCTCTAGTATTTTTGTGCCGCATTTCAAAAAAATCTGGTGCGGGCAAAACACGACTTTCACTTACCTCCATTTTTAAAATCAATGAAAGAAATTTCAAATACAGTTAGAGATAAAAATACGTGAAACTATTAAAGAATTTATTAAATTGAATTTATATAGAAACATGTGTTTTATTTAAAATAATGTGTTTTATATTATTATCTATACTAATATTATAAAGCTGAAGAGTTTGTTTGTTTGAACGCGCTAATCTCAGAAGATACTGGTTCGAATTGAAAAATTCTTTTTGCGTTGGATAGTTTATTTATCGAGGAAGGTTATAGGCTATATAATATCACGATGAGATCAATAGGAGCCAAGAATCAGTTGAAAATGTGGAAAAACGGATGAAATTAACCTCGCATCCCAATAATTCCAAATGATTTACATTTTAATTTTAAAACAGTTCAATTTCCCGTTGTTATTTTTTGTCGTAACAATTAATAAATCACAGGGGTTAACATTTAAACACGTAAGAATCGATTTACGTCAAAAACGGGTCGCGGAGAAAATCAGCATGTTCTTCTGCCACAAGAAAATAAAACCAAAAATACCATTTACGCAGAAGTACTTTACAATATATTCTTTTAAAAACTTCTTACTAGCGATCATAATAACAAGAATGGACACAGAAGAAGTCGCGGGCAACAGATAGTCTATACTAATATTATAAAGCTGAAGAGTTTGTTTGTTAGAGAGCACTAATTTCAGAAACTACTGGCTAGAATTGAAAAATTCTTTTTGTGCTGGATAGTCCATTCATCAAGGAAGGCTTTAAGTTACATAGCATCACGCTGCAAATCTGAAGCATTAGTGGAAAATGTGGAAATGGGTATATTAACCTGGCATCCCAATGATTCCATATGATTAACCTTTTAATTTTAAAATAATTCAATTTTCCCTAACTTTATCTTTAGCCGTAACAATTAATAAATCACAGGGGTAACATTTAAGCACGTAGACATCGATTTACGTCAAGACTGTTTTTCACACGGCCAACTATTTGTCGCATTTTCAAGATCGGGTTGCGGAGAAAATCATTTTGTTCTTCTGCCAGAATAAAATAAAACTAAAAATATCATTTACGCAGAAGTACTTTAAAATATATTTTTTAAAAACTTATTAATAGCGATCATAATAACAGACATTGACGCAGACGAAGTCGCAAGCAACAGCTAGTCTAAAATAATCATTTAGTTTTATCTTCTTTTCATTACTCTCTATTAACTTTTAAAAGCTTGAGCATAAGATAATATTTTTTCCAAAATCTTTAGCTTCCCAACGGTATATCATACATTAATATACATGTATGATATACCATTATGTCCAAAAACAAAAAATTGCATTAAAAAAATTATTTTTTTTCTGTTTTTTCCTTTAGTTGGATATCGAATTCATTCAATTTATATATTTACCTGTTTTTCATCAGTGGTAACTAGATAATATAGTTATTTTTATAGAATCAACAAAATTAAAGGTACTTTAGAGAAAGAAAATGTAAAATATCGTCATTTAAACCCTGTCAGACCATTTTAATCCGAATGAAACCTAAATAATAATAAATCCCATTGAATTTTACATCCATATAGCGAGTTTAATCAAAATCGTCGGAACCGTTTTCGAGAAAATCGAAAAAAGGTGCAAAATGCTTGGTGTATAGTGGCTCTTCTGGTTAGCTCATTTTGATGAAAAAGGTTTTGTAACGTCTCGAGCGTATATTTGTTTTAAATATGAAATTTCAGTTTCATAGGACTTACCGTTTTCGCCTGGGAGTTACCACACACACATAGACACACACACAGACCTTTTTGCGGGACTTGGTTATTTGGACTCAGGGGACCCTAAAAAAAGTATTTCCGTTGAAAACTGGAATTAAAAAATTTTCATGATCGTAATACTCCCCCTTACTATATATAGTAAGTGAAAGTAAAAATTGGCCGTGTAGTTTCGGAGAAATGTTGCACACGTCGGACAAACATATTTTCTTTTATTTATTCGGGTTCTACGTATGTTTGTACGTATTGAAAATAATAAACCAAAAACGTAATTTAAAGGATGTAATTTCGTAAATTTCCTATTTA
Source organism: Piezodorus guildinii (assembly GCA_023052935.1). Lineage (NCBI taxonomy): Eukaryota > Metazoa > Arthropoda > Insecta > Hemiptera > Pentatomidae > Piezodorus > Piezodorus guildinii. Next base: position 38,479,089 of record CM041297.1, on the reverse strand, counting down.
AAACCAATGGGAATCAGACCGACGTGTTATTAAAGATTATTTAATTATACTCTGAGCTCTACTAAACCATACAATTCTTCTTGTATCCAATCCACTACAATGTGAAATCCTTCGAAAAATCCTTAATGCTCCCTATTTTGTCACAAATAAGCTAATCCAAAAATACCTTAATGTTTCCTGTGTTGCTGACTTGGCCCGAACCCCTTGCTTTCTTTCCAATCCCCAATAATCCTCTGAGGCGTCTGAAAAGAAGATGACCCCGGGAACTTTTAGTTTAGAATAGTTTTTGGAGAGTAGCTATTGGGTTGTATTCCTAAATGTGAATCATGACTTAGTTTAATATTGTATCTCATTTACTAGATGTATTTCATCAACATTACACTTACCTATCTTTCTTAAAATGTTGGTTTGTTGATTTATTTAATATCACTTTATGCTATAATTAGAATTGATGAACTGCTAGAGGAAAGAAAAGGAAATATATTTTTCTACGTTGAAAACAGTAATAGAGATAAGAGTAGCAATATAAATTAATAATATAGCGACATGATTTAAAAAAAAACAAATACAGTCGCAATAGAAAATGGAGAGATTTCGACGCTAACTAAACAATAGGAGGTAATTTAAAGATGTGATGTGCACACTAGATTTTTTTTATTAGTAATTTAATTTAATTTAACATTGGTAATTTAATTATATTTCGATACATATACATTTTTTCAATACTAAAATTAATAGAATTAAGTATAGTATTTTATCTTGAATGAAACAATTTCCATTCTGGGATATGCGTTTGTTATTTGTTTGTTCATTTAATGTCCACCTCACTTATACATCTGTGGCTAATAAGAAGAAGCTACAGTGGGAGTCCTTAATTTTACCTATCCTAGTTTAATTAGGGACTTGGTGGACCGCTATTGTACCTAACCTCCGAAGGACGGCATAACCTAAGATTTTTTAATGATGGAATGGTTGTTGACCGTTGAGACTATTTTCTAGATAAGTTGGTTGGGGGTGTAGTCACCAAAGAGACACACCAATAAGACTAACGAATTTGCCGACTTTCCTGCCTACATTGTGGGCCTTCATCATGACTTGTGAGAATATCTCAATAACTGAATTCTCAAGAACTTGAGAAGTCAGCAGGCAGCCCTGATGAAGGCCTACTATGTAGGCAGAAACGTCGGCACACAAATAGAATAAAGTTGTCTTATTTGCTTATTTTATTGGTGACCAACCCGCAACCAACTTCTCCATTGACGATTTTTTACTCCTTAAATAAATCCTAGAGCCAACTCCCGGTTTTTAAACCTAGAAGGCTGTTACACGCACACACACACACACACACACACATATATATATATATATATATATATATATATATATATATATATATATATTTATTAAATAAAACATATTGATATTTACAACTGTAATTACTGTAAATACAATTAGTAAATGAGCTAATTAACACTTATGGGTATGAAAATGTCTTACGAAGAAACTACCCGTGGTAGCACTTCAGTGTCAAATTAATTTAGTAGGTCTCGAGGCCATCGTCCTTTCAATCGCCTCGGAGGGTTGTCAGGAAGGGAAAGATAAGTTGCGTACAAGAGGATTCGTGTGGGCCGAGAGTTAGGAAAAAAAAGGGTAATATCGGTTTCGGGATAGTTCTGTGAGAAATGGGATATTTAGGTCATTATGCATGATTTTATTCGTAACGAAATAAGGAGCATTTAGGATTTTGCGAAGGATTTTATATTTTAAGGATTGGATGCGAGAGGAATTAGATGGTTTGGTAGACCCCCATAGCTCGATTCCTTATGTCCAGGGTCTGATGATAGTAACATAAATAAACTTTTTGTAATAAATTGGAAGTTTTGAACTTTTGTCGAGTAAGTGTTGAAGTAATCGGTATCTACGGGCAGTTTCTTTTCGTTTTAGTCTCGTATGAGGAATCCATGTGAGACGTTTGTCTAGGTGGAGTCCTAGGTATCGGATTTGTTCGACAGGTATGAGTGGGGTATTATTAAAGTATGCAGTGGTCAGGAAGTCATCGGTTTGCGACGAAGGGTAAAGGTAATATTGTGGGATTTTTTAGGATTTATTTTAATCCTCCAGTTCTGACACCATAAATATATTTATATGTACTGTTTTTCAAAGTCAGAATTAACTAGTGACACGATCACGGCATTCAACGAACGAGAATTTCTCCAGCGATTTGAAACAAGATAAGATGAATCTATACAATAATTTGTACAATATCTTGATCTACTCGTTGCCTTTATTCGGTTGTAGAACAATTATCCAATTGTTTTTTAAGAGCACAATGGTTAGTACTATTGCCGTGGGTTGCAGGCAGAATTTTCATTGTCTCCTCTCTAATAACTTATCTTGGGAATTGATTGTTAAAATCTTTGACTGATTTTGTTGAACAATAATCCTTTTGTTTAATAACGAAAGCACCTCACCGCTACTTGATAAGAATAGAAGTTGCATTTATCATAAATTTTCTTCTATTCTAATGTCTTTCTGGAGACTATTTTTTTCTGAATCCATTTCATTTGTTTCACTAAAAGTTTATATTATATCTTTGTTTATTTATACATGTCTTTCTTATTTAAAAAACCAAAAAAAAAAAAAAACCTTTTCTATCAGTGGACTTGATGATATGACTTAATCTTTTGTAGAGATCATCATGGTGGTCCATTTTACTTTCAAATATCTAGATATGCAATATATAGGAAAGTATTGAGATCGTTAAGATGTTCGTGAAAAATCTAGTTTTTACCGGAAATACATGTTTTAGGGTTCCCCAAGTCCAAATAACTAAGTTCCGCTAAAAGGTCTGTTCGTGTGTGGTCTGTCTACTAAACGATAAGCCTTACAAAACTGAAAATTTCATATTTTAGAAGTGTATATAGCTAAAATACTGCAGTAACGTTTTCAACAAAATCGGCAAACCAGAAGAGCCCCTTTATACGAGGCATTTGCACCTATTTAAGATTTTCTCAAAACGGCTTTAACGATTTTGGTTAAACTCGATACAGTAGACCCTCGTTTTAACGAGCTCCAAGGGACCGAAAACTTCTCTGTTCGTTATAAAAGAATTTGTTATATCCGAAAAATATATTGTATGTATATTACATTTCTTGGTATAAATTCAGGTGGTTAAAAAGATATATTTTCAATACAGCATTCGCTTTCAGGCACATGTTTATTTAGAAACTACAAAAGCAGTTAAAACTATGCACTATTTACATATATCTATTTTATTTTACATTTCACATAATACTTTAAGATTAACATAAACCATCATTAAAAATACAAAACTTAAAAAGGAACTTACAATGTCAAAATCACAGCAATTCATATAAAGTTGAAATAAAAAAATATATTTTTTATTTTTTTGCACATCCCGCTGAAGATGCAACGGAGGCATCTATTTTATCTGTATTAGCGATAATCGTTGATAGAGGAGATTTTGATATCCCGTATTTTTCCGAAATTATCGATTTCGGCTCAATTTTTTTATCCACTTCTTGGAGAATCGCCAACCTTGTAGTTAAATCAATGGATTTTCTGTTGACCTCGTAGGAAACTCGAATTAAAGCAAGACAAAAAACAATAAAAACAGAAAAACTAGCTAAAACTCTAGAAACCAGAAGCTGTCACAGAATTAAGCTGATTAGAGGGAAGAGGTAAGAATTTGGACAGAAAGGCGCCGCTCTTTACTGGGAATCAAGACGTATCGTAATTTTTTTCTACTTTATTTTTCGTAATAACCGAACAAATTCGACTCTGAGGTCCACAAAAGTAGTACGTTAATTCGTTATAAGAGAATATTTCGTTATAAACGAGGAGAAAACATAATTTTCTATTCATTTTTCAAGGGACCGCAACGATAGTTAGTTATAAACGGGTGTTCGTTATAACCGTGTTCGTTAAAAAGAGGGTTTACTGTATATATAGATTTAAAATTTAATGGGATTTAATATAATGTAGGTTCCATTATAGTCATTCTTGAAATAGTCTGACAGTTCTTAAATCTCAATATTTTAAATCGCTTTCCCCTAAAAACCTTTCATTTTATTGATTCGGAAAAATTAACCAGTGTTGTTAGCATTGATAAAACACGTGTAATTATTCAAGTTTAACGAATTTGATGACCAAATAAAGGAGAATGGAACAAACATATTTATTTAGGTGATTTATTTTAACATCAAATCGTAATATAGTTATATAATAGGGGTACTCACTACGTTTGCTATAGCATGCTATTTGTGTTATTTTGCTAAACCCGTCGAGTTTCTACAGTTATTTCCTATAGAAACTTGACGGGTTTAGCACAATAGCACAAAAAATATTCTATAGCAAACGTAATGAGTACCCCTAATATATTGTTGGAAAGATAAATATTTTAGAAAAAATGTTACATATTGTACAAAGTTGTTTAAGGTAAATTGAGAGTGATGAAAATCGGATAAAACTGAGTGATTGTTGTATATAATAATTTATATTTTTAGATTAATAATTCTAAAAGACGTGTTTTTATAGAAACTCATTATAATTTTTTTACTTTTTCAACTCAGACTTTTTTTTAAAGTTCTAAAATGGATTTTAACGTGTTCAAGTGAAAGACGTGTGCTGTTTTTTTTTTTTTATTTCCTAACAATATGCAACAATTATTAACAGTTTCTTGAAACTATATAGAACAATTTAAATTCAGAGAATTGCAATGTACCAATATGTGAATTATAGTAATAACACTTTGAGATCCTAGAAAAAATACAAAATGTTTTTAATTGTCCTGCATTGTTATCGCTTAGGTTTCAGTCTAATACAAACTTTATTAGCTATTATTTGCTAATAATAGACTATTTATAAATTTGTTTAAGAACTTAGGTTTGCTAACAATTAAGTTATCTTTGAAATGAGCGTTGAACACGTTCAAGAAGCTGTATATTATTTTAGTTACCAAACAGCTAAATACTGTCGAAACAGCTACCTTAACAATAAGGTAGAACAGTGCAGGGATCATGAAAAGTTCAAAACTTCATATATTTGATAATATTATATAATTATATATAAGAAGAAGAAAAACGAAAAAAAAAAATTCTCGGAATAAGTCCCTTAGGAATAACATTAGATTTGGCATAATATTAGATCTATATCTGGCGTAGAACATAAATGAATGAAAGACAATTTAACATAAATAAATATAATATATTACAATAATTAGAAAAAATCTGGTGCGGGCAACACACGACTTTCACTTACCTCCATTTTTAAAATCAATGAAAGAATTTTCAAATACAGTTAGAAATAAAAATACGTGAAATTATTAAGGAATTAATCAAATTGAATTTATATAGAAACTTGTGTTTGATTAAAAAATCTATTGTATTATTATCTTAAATAATCAGTAAGTTTTATCTTCGTTTCATCACTCTCCATTAACTTTTAAAAGCTTTTGTATGAGATGATATTTTTTCTAAAATCTTTAGCTTTCCAACGGTATATCATACATGTATATTACTGCTCTTATGTTCAAAAACGAAAAATTGCATTAAAAAAATATTTTTTCTGTTTTCTCCTTTAGTTGGGTATCGAATTTATTCAATTTATATATTTAACTGTTTTACATCAGCGTTAACAAGATAATCTAGTTTTTATTATTGAATCTACAAAGTTAAAGGTACTTTAGGGGAAGACAATTTAAAATATCGGCATTTAAGCCCTGTCAGACCATTTTTATCCAAATAAAACCTACATGATATTAAAGCCCATTAAATTTTACATCGATATAGCGAGTTTAATCAAAATCGTCGGAACCGTTTTTGAGAAAATCGAAAAAAGGTGCAAAATGCATAGTATAAAGTGCCTCTTGTGGTAAGCTCATTTTGATGAAAAAAGTTTTGTCTCGTCTCGGGCGTATAGTTGTCTTAAATATGAAATTTCAGTTTCATAGGACTTACCGTTTCCGCCCGGGAGTTACCACACACACACACACACACAGACCTTTTTGCGGGACTTGGTTATTTGGACTCAGGGGACCCTAAAACGAGTATTTCCGTTGAAAACTGGAATTCGAAAATTTTCACGATCGCAATACTTCCCCTTACTATATATAGTAAGTGAAAGTAATAATAAATCCTTGTGACAATATAATAAAAAAAATAATCTGCAATGTTTGAATTAAAAGAAAATTCATGATGAAAAAAAATGATTACAACCCAACTGAAACTATTTCATTTCCAGGCAGCGTCATTTTGGGATCCCAAAAGGTACTGAAAAATAAGGTATTTTAATGTGGAAAAGCAGAGATCAAGACGGATGTTTGAAGGATGGAATTCCAGAAACTAGTAGAATTCATATTTTTGGTTCTGCGGGAAAGGGTATAAATGTTGGAAAGACGGGAACTCGTTTCCTACAAATGAATTTAGAGTTTGAACTGCAGGAGATTGTGGATATTGTCCGGTTTAAAATTTGGGGATGTGCATTTGTTATTTGCTTGTTCATTTAAAGTAATTTTATGCTTTGGGGATAATCGAATGATGCTAGTGCTAAATTTTATCTATCCAGGATCTTTAACAAGTACCTGACATGGGCAGGCAGGACGACCATTTTCCGTTCCCTCTTAAGGACGGTGTTAAAAAGAGTTTTTTACTGCTTTTAAAGTATTCTAGAGGCATCTACCGGCTTTAAACCCGCGATCTTGGTTTCCCATGCATTTTGCACCTTTTTACGATTTTCTCTAAAACGGCTCTAACGATTTTGATTAAACTCCATATATCGATGTGAATTTTCAATAATGAACCTTCATAATCGACCAAGAAAAAAAAAATTATCCACTCCCTCAAAATTTGAGGTCTTACGTTTCAAGACACGTAGAATCCGAACACTGAATAAAAACAAATCTGTCTGTCTGCTATACGCTGTAAGAATTACTATTTGGAGAATTATATTTCTTACAAAAAAAAAAAAAAAATGAAATGGATTTATAAATAGCGAAGATAATAGCGTTTTGAACTTAAAAGTGGTGATGAGTAAATTTTACTTGAATATAAATTTACAGTCTTTCTAGTTCGTCTTACTTAAGCTCTTTGATTGATTTATGGTCATACATAAAGTTAATAGCCTGCTATATAAATTGTTATACCGCAATATTTGGAAGTAATAAACCATTTTGTAATAATTTGCAGCGTTTTTATATTTATGACTAGATATGTTAATAATTGCAATAATGCAATAATAATTATGTACTTGAGTATTATAAACACTGACTGCTTTAATAGCGTCATATTATCATAAATAGCTAGGTTGACTCAAAAAGACTCGTCCGTTATTGTGTTGCATTATTTTTAACTCAACAGTTTGAATGCCTAATGATCTTTAAGCTCCTGACAACTGGATAATACCTCAAGCATAGCTCATTCTCTGGTGATGAGATGCTTTTGTATTCAAGGTTCATGTTTCTTCCTTAATTTTTTGCTATTGTTTGTTTGGTTTTTAAGGTAAGAAATACGTCGGAGTTGTCTAGGCTACAATATTTATAAAACAGTTCCGCTATGAAAATGCACTTGAAATTTCGCATCCAAGTAAAATTCAGAACAAAAACTTTATAATCACATAATTATTCCACTATAATGTTAATTTCTTGGTCTTTTGAAGGACATTTGCTTTATAACAAAAGCTTTTGAGCTCAAAAGTAACGATTATACAAATAACAGTTACGTAAAATTGGCAAATTATGTTAGTTCATTATTAGTATAGCGGTAACTTCAAATGATCCTAATAATAGTACAATGCTTACGTAAGTACAGCTGACTTCAGATTTAATTGTAGACAATGTTGGTATGCTATTACGATCAATGAAGAGATACATGCCTATAATAAAATTATTTTTCCTCTATTTTCATAATCTATTTATAACATATTTTATCTGCTGTATTTTAAAATCAAAGTCAAAGAATCATTTCGGAGAGCTTGGTGAAACATATCCGAAAAGTCAAGTGGTCTCGAAAAAAAACCGTGTGCAGCGTACAATTTTTTTTTTTTTTTTACGTTTGAATATTTGGATTCTTCGTATCTTCAAACATTAAAAATCAAATTTCGAAGGAGGGTATTTTCTTTCTGAGTCGATTTAAAAAGGTTTCTAATTATCACTAAAACTCTGATATTATTCAGTATATTATCTATATATATATATATATATATATATATATATATATATATATATATATATATATATACACATAAATGAATCGCCTTTTCCGTTGGAGATCACATCACGGGTGAACGGCTTGACCGATTTCACTAATTATTTTTTTGTTGGGTTTATAACAGTCAGAAGAAGAATCTCATGGAAGAAAAAAAGAGTAAAGTTACTTTGGTAGTTAGTTTTTTTTTTATATTTTATTTATTTATTTTCTTGTGTAATAACATTCTCTCCATCTACATATATAAAAATGAATCCCTTTTAACCTTTGTCATCGCATCACGCATGAACGGTTAAACCGATTTCGCTAGGACATACTTAAGACAGGGCATCGTCTGTCGGGTTACTAAATATTGGGTTGTTTCACATGAAATGTCCGTTTTTATAGTTTATGAAATACATAAAGGACTTTGCTGGTCTCTGTTGTTTTCTTCCGAATGTTTACATATTTAAAGTAAACAGTTACTAATCCTCTACCTTTGTATTATAAACATTAGCTTCCCAATCAATTACCCTCTTTAAACACGCGATTTTCGAGTAATATTTTTGTACGAGTTTAAACTCGGCCATTCAGCAGCTGAGGCCGCTAGAAATATTTGCAAGGCGTTTGGGGAAGGGAGTGTTAATGGACGGACTATTCGCCGTTGGTTTGCTAAGTTTTCAGTTGGGGATACCGACTTGGAAAACTTGCCCCGCAGAAGACATCCGTCCGTAATAGACAACGATGTCCTCAAACATACAGTGGAAGGAAACCCCTACCAAACAGCTAAAGGACTCTCAGCACAACTAAATGCAAGTGCATCTACCGTTTCCAGGCATTTAAAGTGTATTAGGAAAGTAAAAAAGCTCGATACATGGGTACCTCATGATCTCACTGAGCGGCAGCAAGACCCCATGTTTCAAAACATACCGTGCAAAAATTGAAAGAACTGGGCTACGATGTTCTTCCGCACCCACCATATTCTCCCGACTTGTCTCCAACAGATTACCACAATGGAGCATTTAAAACTACTCCGTTAAATGCCCTGCTGAATGAAGCAGTTTTCAAGGTTTTCTATTTCTTTTGAGTCACCTTCCTCACTCATTTACGTTATTTTGTTTTATTCTCTATTAAATTAATTTATTGATCTTTTTCTATTATATTTGGTTAGTAGATTTGGTAGAGGTAGTAGATTTGGATTCAAGTCTTGATGGTCATTTGGATAATAAAAAAAAAACCAAAAAAAAAACAGATTACCACCTGGAATTTAGACAACTTCTTCAAAGGAAAACTTTTTGAAAATGATGATCAAGTGAAAAGTGCATTTTCAGATTTAGTTTCACTTCAAACCTCAGAGTTTTTCAGTTCAGGGATAAACAAGTTGGTGTCACGTTGGGAAAAATGTGTAGAAAAAGAAGGTAAATACTTCGAATAAAATTATCTTGTTTTCATATCGTATTTTTAATAAAAATCCTTTACCTTGAAAACGGACATTTCATGTGACACAACCCAATCATAAAAACGTGTATACAAACCTGAGAAAAACAAATTTCAGAAATCTTAATCATTACTAGTTAAAACAATTACAGCTATGTTTTAAAAGCTTAGTATGTATGGACAGATATTTTGGATTTTATTTATATTCCACCAAGATGATCCACTTCTTCAAGTTCAACCTTTGAAATTTTAGACGTATTTAGGATTTTTTATTGACTTATATATGCCTTTTGGATGATTAGAGGATCTTTAACTTTCCTTGTGTAACTTTTTTTTCTCACTCAGTTTGACACGTTGTAGCTTGCTGGTGTTTCTCGGATCGAACATTTGCCGACAGATTCCTTTTCAGAAAGAGAAAAGAGCAAATTTTTTTTTTAGGTAAATATACTTTCATTATATACATCTTAATTTTTCGACTGACATCCCTGAAATATAAAGAAGCACTTGGTGAATCCTGAAAAGGGAGAAAAGGATTCATTTATTTAATGTTTAAATTTTAAGTTTATAAACATTCCCCACATCCTCTCAAAACCCAGAGCTGGAATCATAACAACGAAGGGCCAGCTCGCCAAGCTCGTTCTGGACTCGAGCAGAAGTCATTGCCCCTCGTGGTTCTGGTTTTATTTTTTATTTTCGTAATAAATTTTAGCAGCGACAGATGCCTCGCTCTTTTTAACGATCTCGCTAAGGTTCCAACAGGTTTGGGTGGGGGAGAGGAGGGGTCTTGTTTTCCCTTCCAGCAATGGCAAAATAAAATAAAACTGGGGTCAAAACCCTTCTTATCTCCTCCCTCTGGAAAATCCAGTCTGAAACTCGTTTATTTCAGAAACAGAGATTGTTTTTTTTTATATTCATCTATCTTCCTGATTCTCTTCATTAAAATTCCTTTACACCTCTTCTTTTTCCATTTCTATGCTAATGTAATAATTTTAGCTAACATCACAATGTTTCAAAATAACTTCTGAGTAATCAATTGCCAGTTTAAGTGATATTAGAATATTAGTTTTTAATAGGAATTAAGATTTTCTTTATTTTTTAAGGTTATCTTCCTAAGATATTTGGTGGATCAGAAAAATTTTAGGTGGATCGCAATATTTTTCATAATATATTCATAACTTTAACACGTTCACGCTGGGGCGAATATCTACGTTTTACCGTATGAGGCGGGACTGTCTTAGCTACTTAGGCTTCGTGGGGCGAGGCGACACTGTTGCAAGTTTAATGCCAGATCACAGCAGTTCCATGCTTCGAACGCGCTAAATGCGAGATTGCAACAGTTTTGATATACACATATGACTTCAAGGAATAATTATGGAAATACATAAAAAAAAAAAAAGATTCTTATATTATATTATTATATCATATCGTGGGAATAAAAATATGTATAGACATCACGCAGAGCTAAATAAAATTCTTAACGAAGGGTAATCATGTGAAATTGACCGATATGTGCCCTTTGAGGGGGAATGTTGAAAGTTATAAAATATTTAATAAATAAATCATTATGCTTGTTAATTCCTACAACATATAAAGTTGAGAAAAAAAATAAAATAAACTTATTTTCTAAAAACCAGTGCCTCACCTGTGATGCACGTCGTCCCACGGGATTGTTAAGGTCACCCCGCACCACGGAACAGTCAGGTGTGATCCCCCGGTGGGTCACGTCTGCGTGAACGTGTTAAACATTTATATAAAAATATTTCCTCACAATATACTCAGATACTCAATTTTTAAGTCTTAGATCATGGTTTCTAAAGAACCAAGTCTAGTAATCGCTAGGATAACAACCTTAACTGATCTTGAATCTACCAAAATATATGGATCCATTTGTTTATAATCTATGATATTTTCATCAATGTTATCGTGCTATCTGTGCCAAGTATCAATAAAACTACAATAGTCGCAGTTTATTACTACAACATTCATGTCATGATTTCATCCAGATCATGGACAGCTTTCTAGCTTGACAAGTTTGTTCTCCGTGTCGATCTTACACAACCCCATCACACTACAGCCTTAATACGAGACCTACTCTGTGCTCACACAAGTCTTAAATAGGCTATTAATAGAAGACGCCATATGGCTGAAGTTTTTCTTGGTCCGGATTGCCAACTCAAAATACATATAAAAAAATACTGGCTGACCCATAAACGAATTACACGTTAAGACTCAATTACAGTATGATTTTTATACATTAGACTGTTTAATTAATTACATTCCATTATATTTGTACTAATAACGATTTTGTTTTTTTATTTAACGTTACCTAATGCTATTGTGGCTAACCGGACGATGCTACAGTGGGAGTCCTAAATTGTGTCTATCCAGGTTTAATTAGGATAGGGATCTTTAACGACTACCCGGGCTCAGGGCCACCTTTTTACGTCTCCATCGAAGGACGGCGTAACTAAGGATTTTTTACTACCATTAAAAATCCTAGGACCACCTGCGAGTTTGAACCAGTGACCTTTGGCACAGAAGGCTGTTGTGCTGCAGGTGGTCCATAACTAATATAGATGTAATTAGCTACAGTAACATAAAGTGACGTTAAATAAAAAAAATAAAATAAAATAAGATCTTTATTAGTACAAATATTATACTAAGAAACACATTGCCGCTAAAAGAAGTTTTAATATTAAATATTAAACAACAATTTTAATTTTAAAAACTTTGCACTAATAAATTAAAATCAATTTATTTATTTATCCAACCCTTCCTGGCCTATGGTTTTGTTTTTTTATTTAACGTCACTTAATGCTACTGTGGCTAACCGGACGATGCTACAGAGGGAGTCCTAAATTGTGTCTATCCAGGTTTAATTAGGATAGGGATCTTTAACGACTACCCGGGCTCAGGGCCACCTTTTTACGTCTCCTCCGAAGGACGGCATAACTAAGGATTTTTTCTACCATTAAAAATCCTAGGACCACCTGCGAGTTTGAACCAGTGACCTTTGGCACAGAAGGCTGTTGTGCTACAGGTAGGTACATAACTAATAAAGGTTTAATACATCTATTTAGTAATCCATCAACTGGTAAATTAAATCTACGTTCCTCAATGGAATAACATTCTTTATTTCTTAACAACCTTAGTTAAAATTTCAGTTGTTTCTCTACAAACATAGCAAAAACAAATAATAATAATGAAGATTGAGAGGGAAATCCTGGGGAGGATTCACGGACACAAAGTAACGCCACAGGGGTATAGGAGAACATCCAATTAGGAAATATATACGGGTCCAGACTTTGCCGCTCAACATTTTTGATTTTCGTGATTTTTTTACCAGTTATTCTCTACCCTTTTCTGAATAAAAACTGAAAATTTTGTCTACCTAATACTTTTTGTGTTGCGCCGTTTTAAGTCAGCTTCGCGATTTCAATAAATTCTAATTCTAGAAATTTTGTAAATATCAAATCAAAACAAAAAAATATAATAAGAATAAAAAAAGGTGGTCCCGAGCCTGTGCGATATCAGGTACTCATTTAAGATCCCTATCCTAATTAAGCCTGGATCGGCAAAATTTAGGACTCCCACTGTAGCATCGCCCGATTATCTACAGTAACATAAAGTGACGTTAAATAAAAAACCAAAATCTTTATTACTACAAATATTGTACTAATAAACACATGGCCGCTAAAAGAAGTTTTTATCCTATATATTTCCTCATTGGATGTTCTCCTATACCCCTCTGGCGTTATTTTGTGTCCGTGAATCCCCCTCAGAATTTTCCTATCAATCTTCATTATTATTATTTGTTTTTGCTATGTTTTGTCGGGAAAAAACTGATATTTTAACTAAGGTTGTTAAGAAATAAAGAATATTGTTCCATCGAGGAATGTAGATTTAATTTATCAGTTGATAGATTACTAAATAGACGTATTAAATCTTTATTAGTTAGGGACCACCAGTAGCACAACAGCCTTCTGTGCCAAAGGTTGCTGGTTCAAACCTGCAGGTGGTCCTCGGATTTTTAATGGTAGTAAGTCTGGTACTTCGGAGGAGACGTAAAAAGGTGGTCCTGAGCCCGGGTAGTCGTTAAAGACCCCTATCCTAATTAAACCTGGATATACACAATTTAGGACTCTGACTGTAGCATTGTCCGATTAGGTATAGTAACATAAAGTGACGTTAAACCAAAATCTTTATTAGTACAAATATTATACTGATAAACACAGTGCCGCTAAAAGAAGTTTTAATATTAAATATTAAACAGCAATTTTAATTTAAAAAACTTTGCGCTAATAAATTAAAATCAATTTATTTATTTATCCATCCCTTCCTGGCCTATAGGGATACATGGGATTTGGCATCAGTTATTTACAGAACCGACACCCACAGGTACTGGAAGTTACAGAAGTGGTCTGTGCACTGGCCTTCTTCTTAATCGAACTTTGAAATTAAAATCAATTGTTAATTATAAATTAAAATTAAAAATACTTTTAAGTTCGTAACAAGATGGCCGCACCTACAGTTCTATATTCATATCGCTCTGTATTTGTTCCCTTGCCATTTCTGTTTTACTGAGTAAACAGCCCTCAAACTTTGTGAATAGTGAGTTAGTGAACAGTTAAACACTTTATAAATCACAACTGGAGAGACAGGTGAGTGCAGTTAAAATTCATAAGCACGTAATAGATTGGTGATCGCCAGGGCCTGGAGACGAGGCTACTTCGGCACCTGCCGAGAGGCTACTAATTCCTTCTGCTTAGCTATTGTTTACAAGGTCTCGGCCAGAACTGTTGTCATTTCTCACTTCGTAACCGAGTCGTTATTCATATAAACATTATTTTTACTTTTATTTCTTTAAAGTTAATTTTTGTTCTATTTTATTTCTTAATTTAAAAAGATCTGGGAAACTGAAAAAATGCCCGAGGAATGGAAAGAATCAATACTTATTCCGATCCACAAAAAAGGACCGAGGTCGGATTGTAACAACTATCGTGGGATCTCTCTTCTCCCAGTATGCTATAAAATATTCTCGTCAATTCTAACTAGTCGAATCACGGAATACGCTGAGGAAATTATCGGAGATTACCAATGTGGTTTTAGGCGGAATCGCTCGACTATTGACCAAATATTTTCCCTACGCCAAATATTAGAGAAAAAATTGGAATACAACGGTGTAGTCCATCAACTTTATATCGATTTTAAAAAGGCTTATGATTCGATAGACCGTCAGAAGCTATATAACATCATGATTGAACAGGGAATACCTAGAAAGTTAGTAAACCTAGTAGAGATGTGTTTGTCGGAAACATTCCATAAAGTTAGAATCGGTCATAATTACTCCGAGAGATTTGAGGTGCGATCGGGTTTAAAACAGGGTGACTCCCTTTCACCTGTGTTATTTAATATAGCTTTAGAATATGTCATAGAAAAGGTGATGTGTACCGAGAAAGGCTTAAATATGGGTGACAAGATTCCGGTTTTGGGGTATGCCGATGATCTGGTACTGCTAGGTGAAGACACGGAAACCATACAACTAAATACAAGTGTGTTAATAAAAACCGGTAAAGAAATAGGACTCGAATTAAATACCGATAAAACGAAGTATATGATTAGTAGCAGAAACGGTGTCGATCTTGGAGATATTGATGTATCAGGTCATACTTTTGAACACGTAGAGAAATTCAAGTATTTAGGTTCAATTATAACTAGAAAAAATGAAATCCAGGAAGAAATAAAGTCCCGGTTAAAGGTGGGAAATGCGTGTTATTATTCAGTTGCTAAGTTACTTAGTTCGCGGCTTCTATCTAAAAACTTAAAGATTAGAATTTATAAAACTATTATTCTTCCAACGGTTCTTTACGGATGTGAAACGTGGCCGCTTACTTTAAAGGATGAACAGCGGCTTAAGGTTTTCGAAAATAAAGTATTGCGTAAAATATTTGGTCCAAAGAGAGATGAGGCCACTGGGGAGTTTAGAAGGTTGCATAACGAGGAATTGCGGAACTTGCATCCTGTGAATATAATTGAGCTGATTGCATCGCGGAGACTCAAATGGGCGAGTAAAGTTGTTGGGCTCGATGACGAACGGATTCCCAGAAAGTTGGTATTAGCTGATCCGACTGGTAGGCGTCCGAAAGGTAGGCCGAAGCGGAGATGGGAGGATTGCGTTAAGGCTGATCTCGGGAGCTTGGGCTTGAATGGTGAGCATTGGACGAGTCTGTGTAGGCGGAATTTGGTGGTATCGGCAACGAACCTTCGGGTTCGCTAAGCCTATTATTATTTATTTATTTATTTTATTTCTTAATATTTTTGTGAGTTTTCTTTCATTATCTTATTTCTTTTTTTTTATTACTCAGATATGTTTCTTTCAATTATGTTTTCATGTTTATATAATGTAAATAGTTTAGTTTTAAGGTTTTAATATTTTTCTCGATAAATATTCTGTTTATTAGCCATTGTAGGTTCATATATATATATATATATATATATATATATATATATATATATATATATTATATATATATATATATATATAATCGATTTTTCGTTTCTTTATTTGTGATCATGGACTCAGATATGGTTACATCGTGTGATGACTCGGACGGAGAGACTCCTTTTTCCGAAATTTTTTATTGAGAAAATTTTACAATCTGTCCCAATTTGGACATTAATAGTATTGCTGAATGATATCAAACATAGTACATTCATACAATATTTACACAACATAAAATTACAATAAAATATATACACAATAATGAATCAATACAAAAATCGATAATTCACTTATACCTATATACACATACACACACTCATACATACATCACATTGAGTGGAGAATCTAGCCAGTGCTAGAACTCCAATATATTTACAAAAGGTCGCGGGGCCACTGCCGTTTCAACCTTCTAGGTGGGTTGTATGGATGAGTGGAGCTGGATAGGGATTGAGCTAAAGGATTAGGATGATGAATGAGGTTCTGGTGGAATTTGGAAAATTTGGATGGAATTAGGTCTGAAATAAATGGAACATTAAGGTCGTGGTGCAAGGTATAATTGGAGACATAATAAGGAGCATTTACTATTGTACGGAGGACTTTGGATTGAATGCGTTTGATGTTAAAACGTTTAGCTGTCCCCCACAGTTCAAGTCCGTAGGTCCAGATGGGCTTCAGTATTGTCCTGTAGATTAATAATTTGTTGTCAACTGTAAGTTCAGATTTTCTGTTAAGTAGTCGGTATAACTGTCCGAATCGTCGGTTGAGTTCTTGTCTTTTAAGTCTTGTATGTGGGTTCCAAGTCAATCTTTTGTCTAACAGTAAGCCAAGATACCGGACTGTATCTGAGAGAGGAATCAGTAATGAGTTGAAATAAACTGGCGGACAGGATTTTCGTCTAAGAGTATAGGTTATGTGTTTACATTTGGCTTCGTTCACCTTTACACGCCAGTTATTACACCAGTGTTCGATAAGGAAAAGGTGTCTCTGAAGGTTTAAGGATGCTGTTTCAGGATTGGAACTGGATGATAGGATGGCGGTGTCGTCTGCAAAAGTTGCCAGAAAGGTATCAGGATGTGTAGGAATATCAGCAGTGTAAAGGATGTAGAGGATGGGTCCAAGGACGCTGCCTTGAGGAACACCGACCTCAACGGGATAAAGGTTAGAAAATTCTTCACCACAGCGAACTCGGAAGGAACGGTTCGAGAGATAGGATCGGAGAATGAGGTATAGGGACTGGGGTAAATGGGTTTTCAGCTTGAAGAGTAATCCAGTGTGCCATACCCGGTCAAAAGCTTGCGCAATGTCCAGAAACGCACCAGAACAATACTCTTTGCATTCAGGAGCTGAGGAAATATGGTCTACAACTCGGAGCCCCTGTTGAACTGTGGAATGCTGAGGACGGAATCCAAACTGATGGGAAGGAAGATTTTGAGATTCTAATATGGGTAGGATACGTTTAAGAAGAAGCCTTTCGAAGATTTTTGAGAGGATGGGGAGTAGACTAATAGGCCTGTAGGATGAAGTGTTGTTGGAAGGTTTACCTGGTTTTAAAAAAAGGATGATGGTGGAATGTTTCCATAACAGAGGAAAATAGGTGGTGCGGAGGATGCAGTTATAAATATAAGTAAGGAATATAATAGCTTTCTGCGGAAGTTGTCGGAGGATCTGGGGAGTAAGGAGATCGTGTCCAGGAGATTTACGGAGAGTCAGTTTTTGGAGAAGATATTTGACCTCAGAGGGATTAATAGCTTTAGGAGGTAGGGAAAGTGGAATCGGTGACATAAGAAAGTCTTGCACTTTTGCGGTGTGATTGATGTGGGATTCCGGGTGAGGAGTGAATACTTTGGAGAGGTGTGTGGCGAATTCCTCGGCTTTATCTTCATCAGACGCAGCCCAGGAGTCATCACCACGTCGGAGAGGATGGGAAACATGATGGTATTTTAGGATCTTTTTCGTGACATTCCACAGGGAATTATCACGAGCTGATAGAGAGGAGAGGTAGGAATTAAAGGACTGGGAACGGAAGTTCACCAACTCCCTCTTCAATTGTCTACAATAGAAGTTATAGGAGCGGCGATCTGTTGGGTGTCGGGTGCGCTGCCATAATGATCTTGCTCGGCGTTTGGTGTGGATAAGGTCTATAATAGGTTGTGGAAAATGATTTTGGTCTGGATTTATATTGGAGTGTTTAGGAGAGGAAGCAGTCCAGACAGCTTGTTGGATGGCGGTGGTAAAGGAATAGACGGAATTATCTAGGTCATCTTGGGTTTTGAGGGTTACTCTGAGGTCAATATTATCGGTCAGGATTTGGCGAAAAAGGTTCCAGTTGACAGGGCCTCGGATGAATGATGGTGGAATGGGTTTTGGAATTGGAGTGAGAGATACTTTTAGGATCAGTGGACTATGGTCTGAGGATAGTTCATCAAGGCGAGTTAAAGACAAGTTGAGAGAGCCTAATCCGCTGTGGATAAAGAAGTCGAGGATGTCAGGATTGCGGTTAGGATCGGTTGGGCAGTAGGTAGGGGAGTCAGGAGGCAGGATATTAAAATTTCGGGAGTTGAGTGCAGACAGCAAATTTCGTCCCCGAGAATTCGTGGTTCTGGAACCCCACTGCTGATGCTTGGCGTTTAAGTCTGCACCCAGAATGAAACGATTTCCTAAGGAATCCAGGAAGGATACAAATTCAGAATTGGAAATGGAATGTTTAGGAGGGCAATATGCAGATGTGAGGGTTACCGGAAAGGAAAAAGTCTTGATTACTATGGATGTGGCTTGTAGGAAATCATAGGTGGGAAGTGGGAGTAAATGATGAGAGAGGGATTGGTGGACAATGATAGCAGAACCGGCATGGGCTTTACCGTCTGGGTGGTCAGTACGGTATGTCATGTATTGCGGTATTTTGAAGTACTGTTTAGTCGTTAGTCTTGTTTCAGATATAAGTGCAACATCGATTGTTTTGTCTTGCAACAACGCTGTCAGTTCGTCAGTATGATTTCTAACACCATTCGCATTCCAAAGGAGAATGGATAAGGAGTTAGGTGAAGTCATTTAAGGATTTTTCAAGGCAGGGATTAGATTCGATACTAGATTTGTAAGGAGTGATATAAGCGGCATAACAAGAGATTTGATTTCGGAGATGAACGATGTCATTAGACTGGTAAGATCTGTGACGTTTGATGGTGGAGGGATATGAGAAATTTGATGTTGAGGAGTTTTTTGAAGATTAGGTAAACTTTGAGGGATAGATTCTTGTACAATAGATTGAGAATGTTGAGGAAAATGTTGTTCCGGCAGTGCCTCGACTTCATGATTCTGGTTACCACCTCCAAGCAAGTGGGCAAATGACACGTTAGAATTTACAAGTTTTGATGGTTCTCTTCTGCTTCTGGTTGGTACAGCTGTTTCATTCGGATCCTGAGGTTTTTGGTATCTGGTTCTGAGTTTCTTGTAGATTTCACATCCCTTGTAGTTAACCGGGTGGTCCTTGAGGCACAGAGCACATACAGCGGGTGCTGATCTTGATCTTGTACATTCTTCTGTTTTATGCTGTTCACCGCATTTCACACAGCGTGGTATGTGATGGCAATAACTTTTGGTATGACCATATGCCTGACAGTTATGGCACTGGACTATTTCTTTCTTTGTGTAAGGTTTTTCAACTTTTACACGGGTATAGTACAGTCTGCTGAGGTCATAGATTTTTTCGACTCCTGCTGATGGTTCCAAGTCCACGAAGAATAGAGGCAGTGGACTTTTATCTTTTAGAACGTTGGTGACTTGCCTCACTTGGAATCCTAATTCTGTCAGTTCTTCTTTGATTGCTTCAACGGGTGTTGAGGAATGTAGGTTTCTGATTACGACCCTTAATGCTCTCTCTTGGCGCAGCTGATAAGTATGAAAGTCAGCTTTGGTCTCAGTCAGATATTTTACAATGTTTCTGTAGGTTTCAGCAGTAGTCGGAGATATTTTAGTATCATTGGTTCTACTTATACAATAATAACTATTAGGATCTGTTACTTTGTTTAAATGCGCACACATCAGTTTAAAATTTTTAATATTTTTAACAAATATTGGTGGAGGTAGTGGTTCTCTGGGTATAGGAGAAGATTCCATGGTTTCTTTTTCATTTTGGAGGATCTGAAATGGATTCGGTGTAAAAAACGGAGATTCATCAGTTATTCCTTGTGATGATGTGCTGGGCTGTGGTTCAGAACCTAATGAGGTAGCTGACGCGGTCGCTGGTGGAATCATTTTTTTATTTTGTTCACGGCGGGGTCTCTGTTTTGTGGGAGACGAGTTAGAACCTGCAGATCTAGATCTTTTACTTGCAGACTTTGAGGACATGACTTGATGAAAATATCTCATTGATTAAGAAAATAATAATAATAAATAAATAATGAGATAAGAATTAAAGATAAAAGAAAGATAATTAAAAGAAAAGCAAGCCTGAGCTTGCCGAGCTAGCGGCAATCAGCTGATCAGTGACCCTTCTTTCACTTTTTCGTGATTGTACAAAGTAAATTATAACTTTGCTTACCGAAACTTCTCCAATATTCACTGCCGTAATATTCCTGAGGTCTAGTGATGTTCTCCAGACTGAATTCTAGCGAATTCCTACTGAAAAAAGCAAAAATCTGAGAGACGATGTAACGTATGACTGTTATCATCGAGCGCATCAGCTGATCTTCCTTTCCGAAATTAGTGAATCTGATTCACAATATTTAAAGCGCCGTTCACTACAGAAAAGAAATCGCCATTCAAACCCTGGATCCCAAGAAAATTCGCCAACCAAAAAGAAAAATGAACCGGCCAAGATCAAACAACCGCCAATACAAATTACATCACCGCCTAAAACCCGCAGTACTACTGCAGCCAACAAGAACGAATCAATTATGCCATCTACGTCTGCGACTCAGTCAAACTCTATCGCTCAGATTAACTCTAAAGCTCAGTCAGCATCTATCGCTCCGTCTGCTTCTGCAATCAACAACTCAGTTACAGCTAAAAGCTTAAATGAGATTCCGGCCCAAGGGTTTACAAATCCAGAACCACCTCCTGTATTCGTCTCAAAAATTAACGATTTTATGTCCTTCGGTCGAGAAATAGCCAACCTGCTTGGGCAGTCTAATTTTCGTTGTTTTTCGAGACATGATGACATCAAAATCAACACCACCTGTAAAGATAGCTACGAAAAACTAATACATTACTTAACTACAAACAATTATGACTTCCACTGCTTTCAATTAAAGGAAGAAAAATCCTACCGAGTGGTCTTGAGAGGACTTCACTCAACCACACCTAAAGAAGCCATCAAAAGAGACCTGGAAGAAATTGGACACAACGTTAGAAATATTTCACCCGTTACACACCCGAAAGAAAAATATAGTTTACCTTTATTTTTCATTGATCTTGAACCGGCTAAAAACAACTCCGAAATATTTAATATTAATAGATTGGTGTACTCTATAGTTCGTTTCGAGGAACCGAGAAAAAAAACAATCATTGTTCAATGCACCAAGTGTCAAAACTTGGGGCACACAAAAGCTTATTGTTTTCACCAGACTAGGTGTGTTAAATGCGCTGGCCCCCATGCATCTGAAACATGTCTGAAGCCTCGAACTGAGACAGCAACGTGTGCTCTTTGTGGCGAGGCCCATCCGGCGAGCTACAGAGGATGCACGGTTTATAAAACTCTTCTCCGACAGAAAATACAAAACACACCGGGACGAAGAATCGAAGAGAAGACATGCACCCCGGCACCTGCACTAGAAAATTTGGTTGATTTCCCAAGAATTCAGCAATCACCACAAACCATCGCGCAACCGCAGCCTTCTACCTCCACCATCACCAATGCTAAAGATGATTCCAGGAAATCATTCTCCGAGCCCGCCATTTTTAAGAAACAGCCACCTAGCCGTCAGATGCCTTCGACCTCACAAACCAAGCCTCCGGCTTCCCATCAACATCCACAAGCTACATATCGATCAATCCCTTCCAACCATCCACCTCTGCGTGTAAAACCATCTCCGGAACATCCTCAGAAAATCACTCCTCGTCCCATTGTTCAGCCGAAACCCTTACCTCAAGTATCACAGAGGACTGAACATCCTCGTACCCAATGCCAAATCCATTCTCCAGTCAACACTCCTGACCACATAACATATCCTTCTCACGCCCCTTATCCACACCCTTTTCCCAACCAAGATCTTACTAGCATACACTCCATCCTGAACTCCTTTCTCTCAGATCTTGCAGAAACCATTAAACCTCTTGTCACCCTTCTCACGAGACTCCTTTCAGAAATCCCATTTAATCTCCCACGATGAATATGAAGCCCCTGACTATAGTATTGTGGAATGCTAATGGCCTACATAATCACCGTGACGAACTGGACATATTTCTACATGACAAACAGATAGACGTTGCACTACTGACTGAAACCCACTTCACTCAACGATCAAAATTTTACATACGAGACTACATCACTTATAGATCAGACCACCCCGACAACACTGCCCATGCCGGATCATGCATCCTTATCCATAATTCCATATCGCATTCCCTTATTCCTTCTACTTCAACTGACACCATACAGTCAACCTCTATAATCATTTCAAGTCGTCCTTTCCATGTTACCCTTTCAGCTGTATACTGTCCTAATAAATCCCTTCCGTATATCCAACTTGATACCCTATTTCGATCATTAGGACCGCGCTTCATTGCTGGAGGAGACTTTAACGCCAAACACCAGCGATGGGGTTGTCGAACATCCAACCCCCGTGGCAGTATCCTCTCAAGTATCTCAATCACAAATTGTTATTCTATTCTCTCACCCATGAACCCAACTTATTGGCCTACATCTCTCCGAAAACGTCCTGATATCCTGGATATATTTGTCTCCTCTCAGATATCCTCCTCCCAAACTATGATCGAAACCCTGAATGACCTTTCATCAGATCACAGTCCAGTTCTATCCTTGCATTCGAGCTTTGTTTCTAAACCCCCCATCACCTCATTAATTACAGGATGAGTGGACTGGGACGGATTCCGATGCGACTTGGAGAATACATTGGACCTAAAAATTCCACTAAAGACTAGACATGACATTGATAAAGCTGTAGGAATACTGACGGACTCAATAATTAACAGTATAAAAGATAATACTTCATCAACATTCAACATCAATACTACTCCACAGACTGCACTGCCACAGCACATTCGTATCTTATTAAGAAAAAAACGCAGAGCAAGATCGAAGTGGCATAGGACAAGATATCCTTCAGATAAAACAAATTATACAAAATTGACCAACAAACTAAAATCAGAACTCAGGAAATTCAAAACTCAAACTTTACTTAACATGACCGAAAACCTCACTACCACCGATAACTCACTGTGGACGACCACTAAAAAACTCCTAAAGTTCAAAGATTTTAATCATCCTCTCCTAAATGAATCACAATCCTGGACAAGATCAGACGACGAAAAATCCCGGACATTCGCACAACATCTCTCTAAAATATATAACCCTCATCCTGATATCCTTAATCCTCATCACCTCGAATGTATTGAAGCAGAACTGGATATTCCCCTCCAAATGAATCTTCCCCCTAAAGCGTTCCATCCATCCGAAATATCAAACATCATCCAGAGTTTACCATCTCGCAAAGCTCCTGGACATGATCTTATAACTTCCCATATCCTAAAACTACTTCCTCGAAAAGCCATCCTATATCTCACTTACATCTGTAATGCCGTTCTCCGATCCACATATTTTCCCGCTTCTTGGAAATTATCCATCATTAAAATGATCCCCAAACCCAAAAAGCCTCCTGAATACCCATCCTCCTACCGTCCTATCTCTCTTATATGCATCATGGGTAAAATCCTGGAAAAACTTCTGCTTAAACGCATATATCCCATCCTTGATTCCAATCACATTATCCCAGATCATCAGTTTGGTTTCCGAACATCCCACTCCACTATCCAGCAATGCCATCGTGTGGTGGACGTTGTCTCGTCTTCATTGGAGCGCGGATTGTACTGCACGGGAGCCTTTCTCGATGTAGAACAGGCCTTTGACCGAGTGTGGCACCCGGGATTGCTTTACAAACTCCGTAAATTCCTTCCACCTACATACTTCCTCATTATCCAGTCCTATCTCACAGGCAGGTCCTTCAAAGTAAATCATAATAATTCCTATTCACCCCTTTTTAATCAGTACGCAGGTGTTCCTCAAGGCAGTATTTTAGGACCCATCCTTTACACAGTTTATACAGCTGATATCCCATCCCATCCTAGCACTTTCCTTTCTACCTATGCTGATGACACTTGTGTGTTATCAGTCAACAATGATCCAATTATTGCCTCCCAAACTCTTCAATCCCATATCAGAGACCTTGAAGTATGGTGTCAGAATTGGAGAATAAAAATAAATTCCAATAAATCCCACCAAATAACCTTTACCCTTCGTCGTAAACCAATGACAACCTGCCCAACAGTATCCTTCAATAACACTCCTCTTGTCCCAGTTGAACAGATCCGATACCTAGGACTGCACCTGGACAAACGTCTCACTTGGAACCCTCATACAAGACTGAAAAGACAAGAAACTGCTCGACGTTTTCGACTACTTCAAC
Organism: Piezodorus guildinii; assembly: GCA_023052935.1. Lineage (NCBI taxonomy): Eukaryota > Metazoa > Arthropoda > Insecta > Hemiptera > Pentatomidae > Piezodorus > Piezodorus guildinii. Next base: position 38,454,310 of record CM041297.1, on the reverse strand, counting down.
ACTTACTGGACAAACGCTCAAACCTTCCACTTAAGTACAAAAGACTCATCTACATGATTATCATAAGACCAATATGGACTTACGGAGTAGAGATTTGGGGCTCTACTAAACCATCAAATCCATCTCGTCTCCAATCCTTACAATCCAAAATCCTTCGAAAAATCCTCAATGCTCCTTATTTTTTCACAAATAAACTTATCCATAAAGACCTTAATGTTCCCTTTGTTGCTGACTTGGCCCGAACCAGGTACCACTCCTTTCATGACAAACTCCATTCCCACTCTAACCCACTAGTTTCAATCCTTGCTTCCTCTACAATCCCTGATAATCCTCCGAGACGTCTGAAAAGAAGATGGCCCCGAGACCTTCTTGTTTAACATAGTCTTTGGGGAGCTGCCAATGGGTAGTATCCCTACATATGAATCATGTCAACTTATCTTGTATCACATTTACTAAATGTATTTTATTATACAGTTGTAAATACCAATAAATATATTTAAAAAAAAAAAACAAAAAAACTTTTGATTGGAAAACTACAATTAACTATTAATTTTATTTAAATACTTTTAATTGTCAGCTTCAATTAAATTTAATTGCTAATTAATTACTTTTAATTCTAATGGGCATAGTTCTGATTATATTTTATGATTAAAAATATATTTTTTAACTTTTTGCTTTCAGAAAAATGTTGAAGCTGCTGCTGTTTACTACGGCAGCTTTCATAAATGAATTTGGAATAGTCTCAGGGGCTGAAGTTAGCGCAGCCCCATCGAATGATCTGTCTGAACATGCTGCCACCGAATTCCTTAAAAGACTGAATAAAGAATCTGGGGAAAAAGCAAACATTGCAGCAAATGCAGAATGGGATTATGAATCAAATATCACACCAGAAACATTAGAAAACAAGGTAAACTTACATAAGTAGAACTATTAATCATTAAATATATATTGCAATTGTGCTTAATTATTTTTGTTCTCTTAGCTCTTCTAATTCCTTCATAAATATTTAATTAGTTTATGAAAAAATAAACAACAAGTTTATCTGACTTTAACTGTAGTCATTAGTTCATATCATCTGTTTAAAAATAAGTTATTCTACTAAGACTGTCAATATGAGGTGTTATATTTACGGTTTGCCTTTCCTTTTTATTATCTTTTGTTCTAAATATACTTTGAAAGGGAAAATGTTGATTCCTCAGTTATTTATTAACATTTTAGAAACTCACTTATTATTTTTAAATCTTCTATATTTCTATGTGAATATATATATATATATATATATGCTATTGTTGAATACTCTTACAATTGTGTTACTTAAATTTTTTTTTAAATATCCTAAATATGAGCAACCCAAGAGGAGGTGATTACTATTAATAATAACATGTTATTGATTAAATACACTGAAATATAAATTTAATGCAGCATCGAAAAGTTTCCGGTTAACTTATGCTGAAAATAAATATGTTTTATTAAATAATTCTTCTTCCAGTGGCGCGACAGGCCTGTGTAGGCCCTGGGCCTCGTGGTGTAATCTCCTGAGAGATTACACTCACGTTTCTTGTTGCATTTTGTTGGGTAGGGTTATCACTTCCTATGCCTAATTTTATGAGTGGCCACCATTTGGCTGACGGGTCTCACATACCCTGGGGAGAGGCTGTGAGTGAATTCCCATTTAATTACATCCTTATAAAAGCCCCGCTGGGACTGGGATTCAAACTCTCAACCTATAGCATGAGAGACTAGTACGCTAGCCACTCAGCCACAGGCTCCCCTTATTAAATAATTATTAAGCCTAAAATATCAATTTGTATTATTATATATCTTTAAAATTATTACTAAATTAAATCCTCTAATTTCAGTTAAATGTATCTTCTGAAATCGCAAAATGGAAAAAGAATATGTGGTTAGAAACCACTAAATATCCTTGGAAAACTTATAAAGATGAAAACATTAAAAGACAATTCAAATTTGCTAGTGTTCTTGGATTGGCTGCCCTACCTGAAGACAAATTTAAAAGGGTAATTTTTGAATAAAATAAAATTGAGTAATATATTGTATATTTGAATATTATGTTTTGATGAAATAATTGTTTGAATTCATTTTTAGCTTGATGAAGTAACTTCTAAAATGGAAACCATTTATAGTACAGCGAAAATTTGTGATTTCCACGACAAAACCAAATGTAATTTGAGTCTTGAACCAGGTAATGACTGACTTTTGGAATAGCATTTTTGGAATTTATAGTTAATATTTTATAGCGGAAATTATTAGTTTTGTCAGAATAAAAAGGAATAAGATTGAAAAATAATAATGTTACTTATGTATATTTTAAATTGTCCCCGCCCTGCAATTTTTTTTTCTAAAATAAATATCTTCCTTGATATATGAGAGTTTAAATTTTAACCCATATTTTATGCCCACCCTCTCAAAACAATAAAACTTTATATGATGAAAAATGTATAATATAAAAATTATATTTAGTCGTTTGTGAAAAAATATCAAAACATGTCTTCTATTTTTCTATCTAGTTCTTGCTTGCATGTTGCTCACTGCCTCAATGACGTTTGAGCTGAAACATCGCCAGCATGATTTCTGATAATTTCTTTTCATTATAAATCATAGAATATTTGACAGCACATAAATATTTTCTCAGGACAATCATGGTGTGCTATTTTTTTTTTTTATGTACTAATTATTTTTGTTTTAAATAGAAATCACCGAACTTCTGAGAAAGAGTCGTGACCCAGAGGAGTTGAAACATATTTGGGTTGAGTGGCATAAAGCATCTGGCGGAAAATGTAAAAAATTGTTTGAGGAATATGTTCAAATTTCAAATGAAGGAGCTAAACTTAATAGTAAGAATTTTTATTATTATTATTTTATTTTTTTCAAAAAGATCTTTTTACAAACTTTTATTTTTTTAATTGATTCTATTTACTTTCTTGAGTTCCTTCATTAAGTAACAGAAATATGTTTTTTAATTAGGATATTATCAGTAAAACTAAAAAATATCCAATACTGATAAAAATATATATTTTTTGTTTGATTTTCTCATTCATATTGAAAGAATCATTTTATAAAATTAACTTATTTGTAATTTTTTTTAGATATGACGGACCTTGCTGAATTGTGGAATTTTGATTTTGAATCGGAAACCTTTGAAAAGGAGATATTAGAACTGTGGTCTCAGGTACAAAGCTTCAATTACTTATTAGTTATACTTGCACTTCCAAAATTTAAGACTCTGTATATATTTATTGTTTATACATGTAAATGATAAGGTATTATATATAATTATTGATTTTAGTGTAAGTTATAATTTATTGATATTTTTCAAAGATTCAAGTATATGACACTTTTCAAAGAGCATTTTATCTATATGAGTTGATAGCATTGCTTTAAATAAAGTTGTTGGGCTCACAACTTTAGGCCGAAGTGTCGATGGGAGGATTGCATTAAGGCTGATCTCTCGGGCTTGACCGGCAAACTTGGATGAGTCTGTGCAGGCGAATTTTGGCGGTATCGGCATCGAACCTTCGGGTTCGGTAAGCCCATTATTATTTTATCTATAACTGGACCGAATTCTCGTGAAGTAAAAAACAAAAAAACATGCAGTTTTTTGTTACATGTTTTAAAATGAGCGTTTTGGGATTTTCTTTCACACCCAATTGATTTTTCACAAGCAATACAAAACACAGTTTTCACATCAGATGTAAGCTTAGGGTACTTAGATATTCAGTTTTTAATTTTCAACAAGACACTTGTTCTGACTTTCAGTATTATTTAAAAATTGATATTTAACTTTTTTAATAACAATAACCAACATATATATCCTCAAAATAATCTGAGATTTGAAGTCACACTTGAAACTACCAGCTCAGAGAAAATACTGAAGGGTTGTAAACAGAGTTTGGATTTAGTATAACAACAATAACAATGTATGTCTTTGAATTATCCATTATAGTGGCTAATTCGAAAGTCACGTTAAATGAATAAAAACAATAAATATTTTCAAAACATTGCCTAAAGTTAGCTTACCGTAAACTACTGACTTCCAAAAATTTACATTATTTTTTTCTCTCCAAAACTAATGATTTAATTAGAGAAAATGGATAAATACAATTTTAAATATTTATTACCTTTATGTATTTTTATTACCCAAAATTTGGTTTGATCATTTGTGATATTAAAATTTAATAATAAAATTTAACTCAAAAGCGCAAAAAATGGAATTTAATGCAATTAAAAAAAAACATGCAATTTAGTCCAAAAAGAGCTAATTTTGTACAATATAAATCATATATTATTCTCTTGTGGATGAATCTGATAGCTTTTCAGGTTTGAAGCTTATAAACACAAGCTAATGGAACTTGCAAAATCATGGTAATCCTGTCTCTAACTATAACATATTCTTAGTGTGTAAGGGCCTTTTCACACATAGACGGCTGCCGTGTGCGGTCGTTGATCCCCCCTTTCACATGCACTCCGCGGCTGCCAGCCACTTATAGTTGCTGAGATAGGGAAATGTGCTGTACACGGCCGCTACCCCACTATAAATGGGATTATATACCATCCCAGTGGCAGCCGTGCATGTGTGAAAGCTCCAACTATGTCCCTATATCAACGACTACTTGGGCTGCAGGTAAGCTTAGGATTATAAACCGTTTGGACTGCAACTGGCTATGTGTAGTAGTAGGCAATGACTCCACTACAATACTATCCATTAGTACCTTCTTTTTATTTCAGGTTGAACCTTTGTACCTTCAACTGCATGCCTACATGAGAAAAAAACTACATGACAAATATGGTGATAAAGTTGTTTCAAGAACTGGACCAATTCCTGCTCATCTTACCGGTAAGATCTTTCATGTTTTTTTGTCATTTACACTTAATAAGTTACCAAAAATAAAATTATTATTTTGACAGTTTGTTCACACCTTTTTGAGCTTATAAGTTTGAAATTAGTGTATCCTAAAATTTTCATTTTTATTTTATGTCCGACACTATACATATCCATTGATTAGCAAATGTCTATTAATTATTAGTCTATAATTAATAAAGTCTATTAAACAGTAAATAGAAAAAAAATTATATGCCATATAATATGCTAACAAGTAAACATGGAATATATTTTTTAACAAATTCTATAAAATGTTTTTTAACATATTTCCTTTAAAAAGAGTAATTGAGGAGAAGTTTATTGAGGAGCTGTCATCGAAACACTTTACTTAAGCAAAACTTAATTTATTGTGCAGATGGTCTAGAATTTAGGCCTAAACGTAGGCACAATAAATTAAGTTTTACTTAATTAAAGAGATGACTGCTCCTCCAAACAACTTCTCCTCAATATAAACATACAGTCAACCATTTGTCCATCATCAAAGATAATAATAAGGATAAATAGAGCATATTTTGTTTTATGATTCCAGTTTAACATTAAAAGATAAAACATAATTCGATTTAGCTTTAGTATATATCATATAAACATAAAATGGAAAATTAATGTGCAGTTAGCTACTGAGTTTATTACTATAACTCTCAATGTTTATTGTTAAGTAATTATACTAATAAAAATATGTTATAATTCTATTTGTGTTTATACTCAGGCAATATGTGGGCTCAGACATGGACCAATATATTCGACTTCACAGCCCCTTATCCTAATCGGGAATCACTAGACGTGACTGAGGAAATGATTAAACAGGTATGTGGTTTTTAATTTATATAATTTTTTATTTTATCTTATTATTGACTTTAGTAAAAAATGAATAAATAAAATTCTAAAACTACTAAACTGGCATTTGTTGTATAAATTAAAATATGTATTCACTATGATTGATGTTAGTTTATTCTGGTCATCCATCTAAAGATTATTTAAGCAAAAAATAAAATAAATTTTATTATATTGTAAAAAAAATTGTTTTAAATGAAATTTACAATAGTATATTATAATACAACAAGTAAACATGCTACTTAATGATGAATAAAACGCATGAAGAGAAATTGCCTATTAGCAGCACTCTAGTAGCGAATCTAAACAAGAAGGTCTCGAGGCCATCTTCTTTTCAGACGCCCTAGTGAATTTTCAAGAATTGAAGAGGAAGCAAGGATTGAAAATTATGGATTAGAGTGGGAGTGGAGTTTTCCATGGAAGGAGTGATAGTACATGCCAAATCAGCTACATATGGAACATTAAGGTCTTTGTGGATGATTTTATTGGTGACAAAGTACGGAGCGTTAAGGATTTTGGATTAGATACTAAAAAAGTTTGATGGTTTATAAGAGCCCCAAAGCTCAACTTCGTAGGTCCAGAAAGGTCTTATGATTGTCATGTAAATGAGATTTTTGTAGTTAAGTGAAATGTTAGTGAATCTTTCCAGTAAATGTTGAAGTAAGCGAAATTGGCAAGTAGTTTCTTGTCTTTTCAGTCTTGTATGCGGATTCCATGTTTGAAGTTTGTCAAGCAGGCCAAAATAGCCGATCTGTTCAACCGGGACAAGCAGAATATCATTAAAAGACACTGTAGGGCAGGATGTCATAGGTTTACAACAAAGGGTAAAGGTAATTTGATGAGATTTATGGGAATTGATCTTAATTCTTAAATTCTGACACCATATCTCAAGGTCTCTGATGTAGGATTGGAGAGTTGTAAAATGTTAAGTCAATTTAAAAAATAAAAATAAATAATAATAACTTATCAAGTTACCTTAGTTATATTTTAAGTTTTATATTTGATTAATTATAAATATCAAATTAAGCCATTTAAGTACAAAAATCTTCTTCTGATTTTCAGAACTACACAGCTCTTAAAATATTCAAAGTGGCAGAGGATTTCTTTACTTCCTTGAATTTAAGTGCAATGCCTCCTTTATTTTGGGAAAACTCTATCATTGAGAAACCAGAGGGAAGAGAACTGGTGTGTCATGCTTCAGCATGGGATTTTTACAATGGTGAAGATTTTAGGTAAGAGTTTATGAAAGAATATTTTAATTTTGATTATTGTGTATCTGTATGTATTGTGATTTTGTAAATCTATAATTTACTTTCACTTACCTATATATGAAAAATATAATAAGGGAAAGTATTACGATAGTGAAAATTTACAAATTCTAGTTTTCAAAGGAAATACGTTTTAAGGTCCCCTGAGTCCCAAATAACCAAGTCCCAGAAAAAGGTCTGTGTCCAGTTGTGTGTGGTAAGTCTAGCACAAAAACGATAAGTCATATAACAACAATATAGCAAAGTAAGAAATTAAAATTTCATATTTAACACAACTATATACCCAAGATGTAACAGCAACTTTTTCAGTAAAATCAGATGACCGAAAGGGCTACTTTATACTATGCAATTTGCATCTTTTTATGATTTTCTAAAAAATGGCTACTGCGATTTTGATTAAACTCACCAAATAAAATTTAATAGGCTTTAATATTATATCGTTTCATATTATATCGTTCGGTTTCATTCTGATTTAAATAGTCTGACAGGGATTAAATGTTGACATTTTAAATTTTCTTTCTCTAAAGTACCCAATTGGTTAAAAAATATTAACCACATAAAATTTTTAGGATTGATAAAAAGTGGCTAAATATAAATGGTGAAGTCATGACTTCTTTAGACACTGTCTCAGAGTCAACCCTGATGAAGGCCCACAATGTAGGCGAAACGTCAGCACATAATTAAAATAGCACTTGCTTTAAATGTGTGTTTCTATTTTATGACCGCACCCCAACCATCTTCCTCATCTAATTTCTCAACGGTCAACAAAAACTCCATCATTAAGAAAAAGAAGATTTGAATACATGTGCTACCAACTACAATGATGAGTTGGATGGAGTTCTGAAAGCAATCATTAATGTTTCTATTAAAAAACAAAAAAAAGTTGAAGCCAGAAAGCTTCAAATTAAAAAATACATTACTCTTTTAAAAACCAATCTTAAGGAATTACTTTCATTGTTTCATGTATAAACGTTTTGTTAGATAGACTACCACGTCCTCACATTGGTTACATACTTAGTCATGTCTCGTTTGTTTTATAAATGACTAAAAACCTTTTACTGTAATCTATCACATCTGCTACCCATTCAAATTAAATAATTTATTGATATCCAATTAAAAAATAATTTAATTATCAATAATTTAAGGCACGTATTAATTTTCAAACATTGAGTCAACCTTTGATAATTTAAGCCTTTTAGAAAAAGATTTATTAATGTTTATTTTTATTTATTATGCTATAAATAAAGTCAATATTTTTTGAAATTTATATGTAATTGAAATCAGTTATTTAATTGTATTTTATTGTTTTAGGATAAAAATGTGTACTAGGATAGAAATGGACGATTTACTCACAGTTCATCATGAAATGGGACACATCCAATATTACTTACAGTACAAAAACCAACCGTACCTTTATAAAGAAGGGGCTAACTCTGGTAAATACACCTTATTTTTCTGTAAACATAATTAGTACTTTTTTGTCAAATCTAGGCTTGGAAGAAAAAGAAGTATAAACTGAGAAAACAGAAAAATAGAAAATAAATATTTATATTCGGCTTTTCCGATGTAACATGCTTTTTAATATTGTCCATCAGTTGATCATTGTTCTGTATGGATTAGCAACTCACCACTGTGTGGAGCTAAATGTAAAGTTTATAAAAATCTTGATGTATACTTAATATTATCATTAGAAGTTGTTATAGAAAATTTTTCATTCAAATATGATTTCAGTTATCAATAAACATTAATATACTTACCTGATAGATTTATGGTACTCTGCCATAACTTCAAACCTTTAAAGAATTCCATAATTTTAGGCAAGAATATTGGAAAAAATCATATTTGCGCCTTTCTATGTTGCAAACGACTTCACAAGGTTATTTTAACAGTTAGGACACTGTGACAGAATACTACAAACATTTCTGTGACAAACTGGCTTACAACATACATTACACTTCTAGGACTTTCGAGGCTGCAGCTAAGAGAGCCTTATTCAGTCAACTGCGACCCATAAAAGCTCTAAATTGATAATTACTAAAATATTTTGCAAGGTACATATTTGTAAAAATAAATTACTATGATTATTTAGCCATAATAATAATAATAAAAAAAAAAAAAGCTCTCTAGAATATTTGTTTATAATAATATTAATTGTTTTTCATTATTAAAACTATTGCACAATTTAATATATTTAAAAAAAAAAAACAAATGTTGAAGAGGATACTTTTTTACTATTTCATATTAATTTTCATCACTTCCCAGTAGGTTTGGTCTCCAGGTAAGTTAGACCATAACCCCCAATTAAGGGAGGCCTTCATGAGGCAAAATGTGTTTTATGTTTATATTTGTATTATAATTGTATTTATAATTGATCTAGAAATTTACTGTTATTTTTGCTTTCTCTTACAATAAATGGCTTTATTTATTATTAATTTTCATGTTTGGAAAATTATGGTAGTTACTTCTCTTTATAGGTTTCATGAAGCAGTTGGTGATGTGATATTTTTGTCAGCTGCGACAAGGAAGCATCTTCAGAGACTGGGATTACTTAAAGGACAAAATTTGAATGTAAGGAAATATCACTTAGTTTAAATAAGGCCAAAGTACTTTCGGAATTTGATTTTGAGAACATTTTCATCAAATATTCCATAGTTTAGGTAAACATTCCCTTATTTACTCTCATCAAATGAATTTAGTTCTCATTATAGATTCAATGAAAATTTTTATAGATAGAGGAACGAATCTATAGTATTCATGATTTTATTGTCATGAGTTACATGGTATTTATCAATTTATTCCAATTTTGTTGTTCCAATGCTGTTTTATAAGTTATTTAATTAATTAGATTTTCTCATCATCATCATCCTAAGTTTTCGTATTTTTGTGTGTGGCCACCATTTGACTGACGGGTTTCACATACCTGAGGGAAGTGAATCCCCATTTAAGTCCTCCTAAGACTAGGATTCAAACTCACAAAAAAAAAAAAGGCCAGTAAATATATGTGTCATCTGTGTCTTCAGAACATGAAATACTGAAATAAAGTAATTAATTAATGTAAGATATTTTTTGGCTGTTTCCAAAAGAAGTCGATTGATTTATTTCACTTTCGTACTCAACAATGTTTTGGCCTCTAGGGCCATTTTCAAGTATCTATAAAACAATTATATTTTTATAATATCTCTATACTTTTTACATCTCATTTTAATATTTTATCAATCGTGTCTTTTTCTAAAAAAATACTTACCCATCATGGGTATTTCTCCATATATAATCTTACAACGCTACATCAACAGTGTCATCCAATTTAGCTTAGTGTGTCAAAAAATTATAATTAAAAAAAAATGTTTTAAAAGAGCCATATTTTAATATATCTATTATTCAAAAAAAAAAAACTCTATTTATTCTAAAATTATATTCACTTACTCAACATCTGAATGCCCGTCTTATAGGTCTTCTAAGTATGACTAACTTGGGGTAGGGATGTTAAAGGATTTATATATTTATTTAATCTATTGTGCTTGCGTAGAACGTGTTTAAATCGTCTACATCACTTGTCTAATTTTTTTGTGCATATAGATTTTATAATTCTCCTCTTACTTATATTTTCTTCGTTATGTAGGACTAAAAGGTTTTCAAAATTAAAAATTTGTTTATAATTATAGGAATGTTGTGACGAACCAGTAGCTGATGGGTAAGCATTTTTTAGAAAAAGGTATGATTGATAAAATAATTAATTTAGATGTTGAAATGAGATGTAAAAAGTATAGAGATATCATAAAAATATAATTGTTTTATAGATACTTGAAAATGGCACTAGAGGCCGAAACGTTGTTAAGTACGAAAGTGAAATAAATCAATCGACTTCTTTTGGAAACGGCCAAAAACATATCTTATATTAACTAATTAGTTTATTTCAGTATTTAATGTCCTGAAGACACAGGTGGCACACATATTTACTGGGTTTTTTTCTGTGAGTTTGAATCCTAGTCCTGAGAGGACTTAAATGGAGATTCACTTCCCTCAGTTATGTAAACTCGTCAGGCGACTGGTGGCCACACACAAAAATAGGCGTAGGGAGTGAGACCTACCCTATAACATATCACTGAGAGTAGTGGTGTGGAATCTAAGGAAACCACACTGGGTGCCCAAGGCCTGTTGCGTCAACCAAAGAACAAGAATATTCTTAGACCTATGTAGTATATAGTGTTTCAAATGTTAACATTTACTCTTACTCGCTTAAATTTGTATAATATCAAAAACATTTTTAACATTAGATGAAATATTTACCTTGATGTTTGGAATGAAAGCAGGAAATAATGCTCTGAGGATGGGACATAGGCCTAGTAATATTCAATGAAGAAATAATTTGAATATATACTTCACTAATTATTATTATTATATTGAAAATTTTCTTGGCTTTGTCAGAATATTTATCTACCCAGACCAGAGTCAAGGATTAGGCAAACAAATTTAAACTTTATTTAAAAATTTCCTGACGATACTGACTGTACCTAGGAGAACTGCTTTCTGTCCTTCCAGAACCTTTTCAGACAGCTTTAAGTTTTAATTGCGAGAATGGTATCATCTGGAACGAGACCATTGCATGATATAATTATCAAGTAGACCTTGATATGCTCCAGCCTATAGAGTTGACGTAGTTACTGGCACAGATCTTGATATTTTCGTATTTTCTCTAAAACAGTTTTGTTGATATTGTCATCATTTGGGACAGCAATATCGACGGCATAGCCGCATTTTACATTTTGATCAATAACTACATCTAGCTAGTTTGATGGAATGATCCCAGTATATTGTCCTTTTTTCACCTGAGAGTACCTGTTTCGGTTCATATCCGTAATAAGGAACCTCGTCTGCTATCATTTGGTATGATAATGCCAGCGATTGGTGAATAATTTTTGCCAAGTTACTATGCCTCATAAGGTATTCTCTCCCTGCCAATGCCTGACACCTAGATGATATATGCTGGATAGACTCAATAGCCGTCTTATAAAGATGGCATCATTCTCTTATATACTCTCCACAAATGTATTGCGTTGTGTCACATGAAATGTACATTTTCCAGGTAAAGGATTTTTATTAAAAATACGATATGAAAACAAGATAATTTTATTCAAAGTATTTACCTTCTTTTTCTACATATTTTTCCCAACGTGACACCAACTTGTTTATCCCTGAACTGAAAAACTCTGAGGTTTGAAGTGAAACTAAATCTGAAAATGCACTTTTCACTTGATCATCATTTTCAAAAAGTTTTCCTTTGAAGAAGTTGTCTAAATTCCTGAACAGGTGGTAATCTGTTGGAGACAAGTCGGGAGAATATGGTGGGTGCGGAAGAACTTCGTAGCCCAGTTCTTTCAATTTATGCACGGTATGTTTTGAAACATGGGGTCTTGCTGCCGCTCAGTGAGATCATGAGATACCCATATATCGAGCTTTTTTACTTTCCCAATACACTTTAAATGTCTGGAAACGGTAGATGCACTTGCATTTAGTTGTGCTGAGAGTCCTTTAACTGTTTGATAGGGGTTTCCGTCTACTGTATGTTTGAGGACATCGTTGTCTATTACGGACTGAAGTCTTCCTCGGTGCAAGTTTTCCAAGTTGCTATCCCCAGCTGAAAACTTAGCAAACCAACGGCGAATGGTCTGTTCTGTAACACTCCCTTCCCCAAACGCCTTGCAAATATTTCTAGCGGCCTCAGCTGCTGAATGGCCGAGTTTAAACTCGTACAAAAATATTACTCGAAAATCGCGTGTTTCCATATTCATATTTGGAGGTATACTAAAAAATGGGTAAATGATTGAGAAGCTAATGTTTATAATACAAAGGTAGAGGATTAGTAACTGTTTACTTTAAATATGTAAACATTCGGAAGAAAAGAACAGAGACCTGCAAAATCCTTTATGTATTTCAGAAACTATAAAAACAGACATTTCATGTGAAACAACCCAATATTTCTTACACGCATTGGTTGAAATTACTTGATGTTGTATGGGGAAAATAAATCCTTTCGTTTTGGTGAACAATTGACTTTTTTTAAGCCAGAAGGTAGAAGCTTCCCAATTTACTCCTGACTGGTACATAGAGTTGTAAAATATACCATGTAATGTCTTATTTTTCTAATTTTCAATCAGTTTCTTCAGTTATTATTATAATTATTATTATTATCTATACAATTGTTTACCTTTATTTGTGTAGGTTTAAATTGCAATTCTGTTTAATTTTCTTTCAAGGATAACGAACAAGAACTCAACTCACTTTTCCAAAGAGCCTTGGAAAAGGTAGCTTTCCTTCCTTTTGGTCTTCTCATGGATCTTTATCGCTGGAATGTTTTCAAAGGAAAGACTCTTCCGGAAACATATAATAGGGATTGGTGGTTACTAAGGTGACATAATGATTCATTAATATATTTCTTATAACTTGTAAACTATTTTTAACTTTATCTTATATGTTTATTTAAATAAAACAGAACACATACTTCATTGATTATAAAAGTAACAGTTTTTCATTAACTTAAAATAACATACAACTACAGTGGTTCCCAACAAAAAATTTTCAAGGACCTCCTAAATTTAAAAATATAAACCCTAAGGTGAGATAAAGCCAGACGCTGAGCTTTATGAATAAAGAAGGTAGACTCAAAATGGGCTAAACCGTATCATGAACATTTCACGCGAGATACCACTGGTAATGAAATACTGAAGTACGGATTCCTGAAATAGTCAAGTAAGGGAAACAGAAATGAAAAAGTAACTAGAGTTGTACAGAGTTATAAAGGGTTTAATTTAATCTGATAACACTGAATTACAAAATATTTAAAACTAATAACAGATAGGTATTTATTCAAATACTCATAAATTATTTAATGTTAATTTAAATCCGTCCTTTAGGCTCATTATTTTTGAAGTGTTAGAATATAGACCGATTTTCTGATTTTATGCATGGACTGTTATATTGTGAGAAGTCACTTGTAATTGAACTGTAGCTGTTGAAGCCTGACAAGACCTTAAATTTATTTATTATAACTTAATTGTGATTAATTTAATTTTTTATTTCAGGTTTGTTTAAAAATGAAATTAAAAGAATAAAAGGCATCATTTTTAACATTAAAGGCGGCTATACACGGTGAGAATTAAGGTATGTGTAGGTGAGGTGATAGCAAGTATTGTATGTGTTCACGAAAGTAGCAGGAGAGGGGTAAGGCTTATTTAAAAAAAAAAAAAATTTGGATAATGACATAAAATATTACTAATAGAAAAATCATACAGTATCATTAAATATTATTTTTTTAAAAGATATTAAAACTGAATCATAAAGTTATATCAAAACAAACAAGTGTAATATACACATCATGAAAACATGTTTTTAAATGTAGAAACTCGTTTCTAAGAAATTAAACATTATTTATAATAAAAGGTAAAAATGATGAAGGAAGTAATATAGAAAATTCGCTAATTGAATACTATGAATCACGAATTTCACCTCACCTACACATACCCTAATTCTCACCGTGTATCGCCGCCTTAAATGTAGCTATAAAACTGTAATAATACAGTTGTTTTAAAAAAACATATGGTTGATTACATACTTGACTCTCTCCTCGCTCAGTTTTTGCCCCAGTAAGACCTCTTCTACATTCTTAAATTAGTGCTGTGTGTTTACTTTTAATATTGAGACAGTAAAGCCAACCCAGCCGGTCCCGGTCTACTATATAAATCGCCACAACGATCTTTAAGAAGTGCAGTGAGTGAGCCACCAACCAAGAGTATCTATCAAATGTCATCGTAGATCAGCATAGACATTTTCTTTTTGATTTAATTTTTTAAATGTTTCTAATTTTGTTTAATTTGTTTAATTATTAATTGTTTTCTTTAATTGTATGTTGTTTTTATATTATTAAAAGTTTATAACAATAATTTTAGCTTTCTTTCATGATTATTCATTAATTAATAATTACAATTCAATATGGTTATCCATCCTTTTGAATCAGCGTCTATTTTAGGGAAGAAGGATAGTGGTTGATATTTTGACACGGCCCCTTCACTTACACTAGCTATTATGTCATATTTTAAATGCGTCTTTGGCAAACATGTGAGATTCTTATTACTAGCCAAGGCTTCACAACTACTTTACGTTAAGATAATTTAAAATTATTTTCCAATGGCTCATTGCAGGCCCCTGGAAATTGCCTGTGGACTCCGAGGGGTCAGCTGACCACTAGTTGGGAACCACTGTTCTACTACAATCTGGTTTTCAATTTTTGTTTTTAAATTATATCGTTTATTATTATAACTGAAGATTATTTATAACTGAACACATTTTTTTTTTTTTTTCCAAAGAGAAAAATATCAGGGAGTTGAACCACCAGTTGACAGAACTGAAGCAGACTTTGACCCAGCTGCTAAGTACCATATTGTAGCAAGTGTTCCTTATGTCAGGTGAATTACAATAAAAAAAATATATATATATTAATTATGCAAGCTCACTGATTTGTAATCTATGTATTTGATTTTTTCAGATATTTTGTCAGCTTCATTATACAATTCCAGTTTCACCGGGCTCTGTGTATTGAGGCTGGTGAATTCGATCCTCATAATCCATCTGGGAAACCTCTTCATGAATGCAGCATTTATCAAAATGCTAAAGCTGGAAATCTACTCGGGTAATTTTTACAATATGTGATATACGTATGATTTAGCTTAACAATGAGAAGAATATTAGTATGTGTAAAAAATTAGCGGAAAATGCTTTCCAGGAGTCCCATTAAAATTCGGGAAGATTGCATTTTATTTAATATCTCTGGTTCTGATGAAGGTAGAAAAATAAGTTTGGTACCAAATTGTATTTTGGTATCATTATTACCAAAATGTATTATTATTGCCAAGTTTGTTTTGGTTTTAAGGCGTAAAACCCTAAGGTCATCAACGCCTATTATTGCCAAGTGAAACAATAAAAAAAAAATGAGTCATTCAAATGTTCAAGTTTCATGCTTCCTAATAACCCAAAAAATTTAGTTAAAAACACTACTTTCTTCAGAACCAGATATATTGACCAATTAACCGGGGAATTCCCTTTTTATGCTTAAAATAATTGAAAAGACTATGAAATATATAGTTTTTGTTTATTTATACATAGATGTATTTTTATATATGGATTTATATATGGGTTTGTGGATGACTAATATCATTGTTGTTCAAAAATATATATACATCCCATTCCAGGGCACAACATATATTGGAAAGGCGTATTCATATGTCCTACTCGTATCTGAGTATCGTTGAAGTTTTTTTTTTTTTTTTTTTTTTTTTTTTTTTTACGTCCTGTTTGGTTATATGAAAACAGGTTAAATAAAATATATTTTGAGCATGAAATCTTTCAGAATTTTTTAAGAGACTCCTGGGAAGCATTTTCCTCTAATTTTTTTCAGTCTAATATTTTAATGATTTCAGTCTAATTATTTTAATTCCCTAAAAAAAAAAAAAAAAAAAAAATGATCAAAATCAGAGGGACACGTGTGGGATCCTCATCTTGTCAGATAAGTAATATGTAGGGAGTTGCGCCCAGACCGGCAGTGTAGTAACATCGTCTCCGTACCGACTGATCTTAGAATTCGTTTGTGAAGCCGTTTCGAAATAAGAATTGGTATACGCGGAAATATAGTGTTTCAAAGTATTTCTGTGAATTTTGAAGAAAATCGGACGACGGATACCTCCGTGGTGATTGCGAAACTATTTGTTAATTTTTGGCTTCACTTAGTGTTATCTGGAGCGGGCCTGAACAGGATAGTCCCCACCCGGGATCTGTTAGCCGTCTCTTATCTGGTCTCTTATCTAGCAAGCTCAGTGGCAGTACTGTTTATTTACTTGTCAAACCTATTGGCTCGTAAATATATGAATAGAAAAAAAGAGCTTAATGAAGGTATCTCTTCACCAAAATCGGTAGATTCAACAAAAAGAAAACGGATTATAAATTCCCCTGAAGAAATAAAAAATAAAAAAGTTCAGACTGAAACAATAGAAGCCATGGAAATAGAAAAAATGATGGAACGGTTTAATAAAATGTTAGACGTTAAATTTAAATCTCTAAAAAAAGATATACCATCAAAAGAAGATTTTAAATTGTTAGAAAATAAATTACTAATAGAAAATGGAGAGTTAAGAAAAGAAATCAAAACATTAAAAGAAAAAGAGAAACATATGAGTAATATTATTGAGAATTTGATTAATAAAAATAAAATGAAAAAACCTCATTTTCAGGGGTCTAAGAGGAAGTAACGAAGATATTCCAAAAACTATCAAGACTTTATGCGACGAAGTGCTTAGTGTAAATAATGTCACAATTAATAATGCTTTTAAAATCAAGAATAACACGCAAAAAAACATAGTTCTAGCAGAATTTGATAACGAAAAAATTATATGGGATATTCTGAAAAATTCAAGGAAGTTGAAAGGCAGTGGGATCATTATACACAGGGATCTTTCTGAAAGAACTAGGAAGAGAAGAAGGTGCCTATGGAGGATAAAAGAAAAAATTATACAAGTGGATAAGAGCGCTGTTGTCCAAATTAGAGATTTCTACCTTTTATTTAAAAACAAAAGGTTCTTCTGGGACTTTGATGAGGGTCTTAAATGTGATGGAAAAGATGGAATAAGGATTCTGGAAGAAGTAATGGGAACTACATTTTCCGAAGAAGTGATAAAGAGCATGAAAGCAGTTCTTGAAGAGGATCTCCGTAGCGGTGAGGCGGCCCCCGATAACAGTCAACCGTCTACCTCCAGTGCTAGTTCAAAAAACGAAGGAAAGTTAGTGTAAAAACTGGTATAAGTGAGAGTGATAAAGCTATTATAAATAATTTAGGTGAGATAAATATTTTATTTTATAATATAAGGGAAATTAAATCTAAAGAAAATGTTTTTTTTTTTAATTTGTCAAAAAATTCGATATTTTTTTGTTGGTAGAGACATTTCTAGTATAAAAAAATGTTTTATTTTATAAACAAAAATTTTTAGATTTCGAATTGAAGTTTATAGGTGCTAAAAAGGGAGGGATAATGGGAAGAGCCGGGGGGGATATCTATCTATATGGATTTAATAAAACAAAATTCAATAAAAATCAAGTTGAATACTGCATTATTCAAAACAAAATTTGTATTAAGTTAAAAATTAATGAAAAAATAATATATCTGGTCCCGATCTATTTAAATTCCAGTAATTGGAATAGTGAATTTGATGAAATAATAGAATTAATTGAATTGACTAGAAATTATGATGTTCTTATCGGTGACTGGAATGCTCACACTGGAAAATTGAAAATATGTCTTAATGGAATTTTAGAGGGAACAAACGTAACAACTGAAA
Organism: Piezodorus guildinii; assembly: GCA_023052935.1. NCBI lineage: Eukaryota > Metazoa > Arthropoda > Insecta > Hemiptera > Pentatomidae > Piezodorus > Piezodorus guildinii. Next base: position 38,435,933 of record CM041297.1, on the reverse strand, counting down.
TCAGAAATTTAAAAGACAGTAAAATAGATGAAAGAGGAATTAAAGTCGCGGAATTTTGTGAAGATAAAATACAGAAATTTTTTAAGTACAGCATTTTAATTATTAAATCTTTACAATCAATAACAATAAATCATAACGTTACTAAAAAAAATATATATAAATTATTATCAAAACTGAAAAAAAAGAAAAAGGGGCAACTCGACAGACGGCTTAACGCCATTGTCTTGTGGGCTTTGATCTCAAAAAAATGTATATATATGTTATTACTATTTTGTATATTATGTAAATAAAGCATTTATTCATTCATTCATTCATTCATAAGTAATATGTAGAATTATGTGATTAAAAAATTCTAACTTTTTGGCTAGTGCATAAAACCCTAAGGTCATCAGTGCCCTATAGTTTTAGTTCATTGGCCATAATTCAGTATCAATAATATTAGAAACAATTTATTATTATTATTAAAAATTGAAAAATCTTACATTCATCCAAGAATGTTAGTGATAAACTTGACAAGAAAATAGACTCAGTTTTGGTTAACAAAGTGTTAAGTTATCTTATCAATTTCAAATTTTAATTTTTTTATTTGACTGAATTGTTCATTATTATTTATAATTTAGAAAATACTGAAAATTTTTTCCTAGATATAACCAAATAAATAAAGGTGATATTTGTATGACTATCTTGTACATTATTATACATTTTCAGAAATATGCTACAATTGGGATCATCGAAGCCTTGGCCAGAGGCGATGGAGATTCTTACTGGGCAAAGGAAGATGGATGGAACTGCTCTCCTTCAATTCTTCCAACCGTTACATGATTGGTTAAAGGCACAGAATGAGAAGACAGGAGAAAAAATTGGATGGGATCCCTCTAAAAAGAGTAATTATAATAAAAATATTAATGGAAATTTGATTATGATAATCATTAACACTAAAAAGAATAGAATATAAAATTTTCATTCAACGGAAATATCTAGATTTTTATATCAATATATTTTAAAGTTGAGGACAAAGATCTCAGCAATATTCTTGCTCAGATCTGATGCTTTTAAATATTAACTTCGTTCTACTATTTTACCTGGCTCAATGTGTGATTAGTGAAAATGTTGGGATTACTGAATATATAACGAGACTTCTGAAGATGGGAGAATATCCAAAAACGTCATGAAATAAAAGAATGAGTATTAATGGAAGAATTATTCAGCTCAAAATCAACCTAGATTTTTACTTTCACTTACATATATATGAAATATATTGTAATGGAAAGTATTGGAGTAGTGAAAATTTTCCAATTCCAGCTTAAAGCAGAATCCACATTTGGGGCCCCCTGAGTCCAAATAACCAAGTCCCAAAAAAAGGTCTGTGTGTATGTGGTAAGTCTAGTGCAAAAATGATAAATGAGCATCTATGCCTGAGATATTACAGAAACTTTTCCATCCAGAGCCATTTTACACCATGCATTATCACCTTCTTTTTTTTTACGATTTTCACAAAAAAAAAAAAAAACTCAAACAATTTTTATTAAACTCGATATTTGGATGTAAAATTTAATGGGCTTTAATATGATTGAAATAGTCTGACAGGACTTAAATGATGATAGTTTAAATTTTCTTCTTCTAAAGTACCTTATATTTTATTGATTAAAAATAAATTAATCACATCAACTTTTTAGGATTGATAAAAAGTGGCTAAATATAAATGGTGAACGAATTTGGTTATCAATTGAAAGAGAAAAGAGTAAAAGTATTTTTTTATGTAATTTTTGTTTTTTTAAATATAAGAATTATAAGTGTAAATAATCAGGAGTCAGCCTTTTTTTAAATATTTTAATTTTGCCGACGTTTTGGCTCAAGCTTAGTTCAAGCCTAAACTCTTGAAATAAACAGAAAATTGAGTTTATGCTTGGACATGGCTCAGTAATGCACTGATGATGGCTCACAAGCTTGAGCCGAAATGTTGACATAATTAAAATATTTGAAAAAAAAGACTGACCCCTGATTATTTCCACCTATAACAGTTTCTACAGTCGACTATAAATCCTCAATACAATTAAAGATAAGAGCCGTAATGTACATGAATATTATACCATTGGAAAGCTAAAGATTTTAGGGAAAATATTATATTATACAAAAATTTGTAGAATGTAATAGAGAATGATGAAAAGCTGATAAAATTAACTAATTGTTGTAGATAACAAGTGTATATTGTCAAATTATTCAATCTAAAACATGTGTTTCCAACAAAACTAAATATGATTCTTTAAACCTTTTTGAACTCTATTGTAATGACTGTTTATATATAAACCCATGTATGGCTCACACAGCCGATCTGGGAATAAAAAAATAAATAAGAACTCTATTTATTAGGGAGGGAGGACGCAGATAGTTGGTTAGGGTTGCGGTCTATTCAATTTGTTTTCAATAATAATATTAATAATTTCAAAATTATCAATGACTGTACCCCAAACCAACTTCTCCTTATTTTATTTACATTTGGAAATAGCCATTACTAGATTATATTTCTCAATGGATTTTGTTGTTCAGAAATAAAACAGAAATAAGTAAGCAAACATTATTAAATTAAAAAAAAAAAAAAAAAATTGGGGTAAAATCATCCAACATTCATTAATGTTAATTTAAAATATTTATCAGCAGTTATAAAGTGACTGTTAGGAGACAAGCATCATTTCACTATTTACTTTCTTAAATTTAAGGTTTTCCTAATCAAAAGCGAATTTTATTTGAAAATTGTGATGATCATACACAGTAGCCTTCTTCAACAATTCAAACTTAATCAAACACTGGTTCTGAGATTTTTTAAAGAGCTCTTTTAGCTCTTTTAAATATTTTTTCATTTGTTGATTTGTTACTTGTGTTTGAAAGATAAAAAGATATTTATAGTAGTAATGTCTAGTAGGGTAAATGGTAAAGACAGGACTAAAATTTCATCCTGTTTAACCAATTTTCCACCCTGTATCATTTACATTACCTGGTATAAATTGGCTCCACTCAGTGGCAAAGTTTTAAAAAAACGATTCATCCAAATTTAACAAAATTTAATTTAATCAAATTATGAATTAAAGATCCGATAATCAGAAGACAGTCTTGGTAAACACATTTCTCTCGGTTGTTTTCTTTCTTGACTTCATTCCAAATTACTTCTTTTTTTTTCATTGCTTTGTAGTGATGATGATGACTTTGTGTTGAAAATGTGTTTTATATATTTAAGATAAAATTAAAATATAACAATTTAATATAAATAATATATTATAACCATGATTAACATCCACTAAATCATAACTCTGATTCATTACAAACCATCTACTTTTTTATACTTATACTATCATATGACTCTTTAAACTATTTTTTATTAATCTGTAAATTTAATTTTCTTTCAGATTTCGGACAGCAGCATCACAATAGTACTACAGGAAGCGCCTCAAGTTAATAATTAAAATATTTAAAATTAACTAATATTTTAATTTGTGTTCTAACATTTTTGTTTTATTGTTTTTGTCTGTGTTATGTGTTTTTAATTATTGCTTCAACCATTGTGTGCTCTCTATGTTGTGATTAAAAAATAAATCATCACATTTTTTTAAAGAATAAATAAAGACAGGAGAAAAAAATAAATGAAATAAAAACTAGGTACCTTTCTCAAACTGGAGGTTATTCAAAAACGTTCTAAATTGATATTTCTTTTTGATAAATTAATTACTTATTTTTAAGATACATTTGTAAAAAAAAAAAAAAAGTCACGTACAATATTTCTTCTGATGTTCCCTAAGAAGTAAAGCCACCAGCCATCCCTGATATCATCTGCATTATTTATAATTCTGATTAATTAGACTGCAGAAAATACATTGAAAAAATACGAATCTGCTAAGGTGAGGTTTAATAAACTTATAAAATTTGAATTACCATTTCCTACAGCTATTTTTAATTAAATAATATAAAAAATGAAGAGTAAAAAATACCAGCAAAAATGGAATCAGTTCTTTTTAGAAATTTCAGTTTAATTTAAAAATAATCACCACCCCAGAAAACCTGCTAGATGTTTCAGCTTGTTGAAAACCTAACTTATGATTTAGTGTTTAGAAATTTCACTGAATTGGTTTTGCTATTGTTAAGGATAGTGTATTGTCTCACTAACTAATCTTTTATCAGTTTATGTGTTTTTATTTGCAACTTGTTTGTGATATATGTTTAGTATAGTATAAATAATTAATTGACTCAAATCATTATTTTTAAATTTTAAATAAAATTAGATACAATTAAAAACAAAAACAAAAATTCTCAAGTTAAATTAAATTGATTTGTCTTTAGGACTCTACTATTAAAAGTACAAATTATATATAACATGCTTTAATCTTAAACCACTTAAAAAAGTCTAGTATGAAGGAAGATATGGTTTGGGTGGTGGTCAAAAAAATAGTGAAAAAACTATCTAATATCCAATGTTTCGACCTATATTGAGGTTCTTCATCAGAGGTTCTCTTCACAAAATATGGGAGCTGAATTGTGATTGTGTACTTACAAGGAAAGAATCCCAAATAAGTCTCACCGATTTTGATAAATTTTTTTTAGGTAAAACATAGACATTAAACCATTAGACTCTGCGAAATATTAGGTGCCAACGCTCCCCAGGAGTCGTGTCAAAGAATCACAAACTTTGTGCGCAAAAAGCACATTTTATTTAATATCTCTGGTTCTAGTGAAGGCAGAAAAATAAATTTGGTCTCAAAATTACCCTATATAAATAATCTCGTCAAAACAGTACTTTTAATAAGATTTCTTAAAAACTTTGCTCAGATTAAGATTCCTTTTTAGGAGTGAGGAACAGAGTTTTTAAGAAACCTTATTAAAAGTACTGTTTTGACGAGGTTATTTATATTTTTAGGGTTATTACCAAGCATAAAACTTAAATAATTTAATCGCTTATTTTTTTTAATTATTTCACTTTGAAATAGGGTAATTTTGACACCAAATTTATTTTCTACCTTCACTAGAACTGGAGATATTAAATAAAATGTGTTTTTCACTAACAAACTTTCCGATTTTTTTATGCCACACCTGGGGAGCGTTGGCCTCTAATTTTTGGCAGAGTCTAATGGGTTAATGTCTAGTTTTACTTTAAAAAATGTCATCAAAATCGGTGAGACACATTTGAGGTCCTCACCTTATTAAGGGAGATAAGCCCTGATGATGACCTGCAACATGAGTCGAAAAATTAGATATTAAATAGTTTTTTCACTATTTTTATATATTTTTTTACCACCATTCGAACCATCTCTTACTTCATATTCATTTCACGGTCAATTGTTGATTTTTCAATACGCTTCAAAAATCTAGAACTACTGAGCTCTATCGTAATAGATAACTATTAATTCTAATAAAATTCTCGTTAACTTTAAATAAAAAATTCTCCATCCAATTTTGATGAAATAAGATAAAAATTGATTTGAGTTGATTAATGCTTTAATTAAACCTTTAACACACAATTAAAACTACTATTCTTAAATGTTAAATTTGCACAGTGTAAAAGTTAACTAATTCTATATGTATTTTAATGGAGATATGCTGATTATTAATGACACAAAGGATATGGTGGTTTTTGATGGAGTATGCTCAGAAATAAAACACGAAAGAATGGCATATTGCTAGATGTTTTATTTCTGATAGTTCTGCACTCTAAGCCATCATATTAATTATATATATATATATATATATATATATATATAAAATATTATATATATATATATTACTAATGTCAAAGGCGATTTCTTTTAAAATTTTATAATGGTATATTAATTAATTTATTTAGGGGTTAATATGTATTAATTTTTACCTAATGAGTCTGTCCTGAAAAATCTCAGAAATACGTTAGTAGTTTGTTTTTAATTGATAGGATTGTCAATATGCAAAATACATGCAGTAGTAATTTGCAAATGTTATTAACAACAGTAAGTATTCTTCTTGTTTTGAAACACTTAATCTACTTTAACTGCTTTTAAGTACTTGATCATTAAGACAATAGCTTTTCAAAATAAGCCATATTTAATGAAAAGAGAGAAAAATGCTTTATTTATCATGCTGCCCAAATACAGAGGGTTGCTTTGTTATACACAGCATATTGAATCACATTCATAGAAAGTTGAAGATATAAAATTTCTCTCACCTGAAGTGTAACCATTTAAAGAGGTTGCCAATAGATAACATATTTTTAAATCAGTTTCTCAAATATTTCACTAGAAATTTGAAATAAAATTACCCTAAATCTCATTCAGGTCTAAAATACTAGAATATACTTAATACCTATTAGTGACAATAATTTACTGAAATTTTTATGAAAGAGCCAGTTTTGCTTACAAGGAGAAGATTCTAAATTTGACCGACTGATTTTGAATAATTTTTTTTGTTGGTGAAACTAGACATTAAACGATTAGCATCTGCAAAATATTAGTGGGTAAAACCCCCCAGAAGTCGCTTAAAAAAATCAGGAAGTTTGTGCTTGAAAAACATATTTTATTTACTATCTCAGGTTTTAGTGATGGTAACAAAATAATTTTATTGTCAAAATTACATATTTCAAAGTGAAATAATGAAAAAAAAAATAAGCCATGAAAAATTTAAGTTTTATGTTTGGTTATAACCCTAAAAATATAAATAAACTAAACAGTACTTTTAATAAGGTCTCTTAAAAAGTGTCCTCACGTTAGGATTCCTCACTTCTAAAAAAAGTTTATTAAAATTTTTAATTAAAATTTAATTTAATTTTATAGTTTATATAATTTTATAACAAGCATAAAATTTAGATATTTTAATGGCTTATTTTTTGCCATTATTATTATTATTAATATTTTTTTTAATTATTTATTGAGATTTACAACTGTATTAGTAAATACTTCCCATTGTTCTGCTTTTAAATAGGTTTTTTTTCTTTTACACCAAAATTATTTATCTACCTTTACTAGAACCAGAGATATTAAATAAAATGTGTTTATCGCGCGCTAACTTTCCGATTTTTTGATGCGACTCCTGGAGAGCGTTGGCCCTTAATATTTTTCAGAGTCTAATGGTTTAATGTCCACTTTTACCTGAACAAATTTCATCAAAATCGGTGAGATACATTTGGTACCCTCTCCTTGTTAGTTAAAGTTGATAAATAAGTTAAAGATTCTCCTCCATCTCCTCCCCTTAAAACAAAATTTCTCTCCCTTTCTCCTCCTGTCTTAAGGAGGATCATATTGAACTGAATGTTCAAGCAAGTTTGGTGCTGGAAGTAAAATGAAACAAGCTCCTAATTTGCACTCAAACATATCATTATTTAAAATTCTAAACTACCCTAACATTTTTTTTTTTTTAAAGATAACATTTTAATCCAGAAATATCAGGAATTATACAGCCTATAAATTCAAAGGAACCTACTCCAGTAGCATTGGACACCAGGTGTCAGTCACCATTAGTGACTCAACTTATACTTACCTGGACAAACATTCTTTTTTTAGTGAAATATTTCTAGTATTTCATATTTTATTCTTTACTTTTATAACTATTGAACATTTATACATAAGCTGAACATAAAATTAATAGTGTGGGGAAAAAGATATATCAGTCCACTCTGTTGAACTTAAGTAAAGTCACTGTATTCTAGTGCACCAATGCTACTGGTGTAGGATCTTTTGAATTTGTAGGCTGTATAATGAATCCTATACTGAAATTTCAGAAAACAAATCTTTCAATTATTTCAAAAAAATTTGGGATTAGAAAAAATGAAAATTAAGCTTTCAAATTAAATTAGAAATTAAAAATATTTCTGAAATTAAAAGTATTGCTGCCGGTAGGTGAAACTAATTCCTGCACCACCGGAATAAAAATTAATTTATTCAATACCACATAACATTTAATTAGTACTGATAAATTATATGGTAACTGAGAATAATGTTTCTAAAGATGGGTTTGTAACCGGTAAACATCACTGCATCTCTGGTCTTTTTTTTTTTTCAGAATTTCTCTTTCTTTATTTTTTTATATATATATTCTATCTAATCTGAAATGCTAGTTTATCATTTAAATTGTATGCGTTACATAGGTATATCTGATATATTAAATTTAAGGAAAATAAATGACAAAAATACCCTACACAAACACATTCATAATTTTATCTCGCTTTGGGGCAGTACTTCACTATGGTTTATCACCTGGAAGAATTATGGTAGACATCAAAATAATTTTATATGTTAAATTTTTTCTGGTGTTTCTAATGCAGAGATTACTATAACCAACTATGCATTCTACTTTACCAAAAGCGTAGAAATCAATTTACGGTTTTGAAATTTTGTCATTAGAAACTAGAAACTAAACCTAAATTTTGAAAGCAATTTGCACTTAATTATGTTGTGTATATATTGAGATACTTAAAATAATTTTAATTTTAATGACATTTTCTGAAAATTCTTCAAAAATCACCTAGTTGTTATATGAAACCCAAAGTAATCTTAAACTTATCTAATAACGATTCTAAACAAAGGTAAACGCAAGAAATATAGATATATAAGTATAATTAGTTACAGAGTCATTTTTCAGAAATTATCGACAAAATCTTATTTATTTTCATTTTATTTTATTTTTTATGGCATAAAAATGAGCTAAAAATATGCCAATCATATCATTGAAAGTTGATTTACTAAGGAACATAATGATGTTAAAATGGCTGATATATCTTAAATAGACCGACCAGTGCAGACTTTTGTCCTGAAAAATTGCGTTTGGAACCACTGTGCATTGGTTGTCTAATTAAATAATTTATTTATACTTTAGTACTCAGTTTATGTCACATATTTTCAGTTTGATCGATCAATAGTCTGTTTTTATGAAAATCTCTTGGTGAAAAATATTGAAACAAAATCTTTTACCCAATCACATTAAACATAAAAATAGTTCAATGACATCTAAATACTGTCATTTTGAAATATATTGAGCAATTGCATAATGGAAATTCTAATCTCTGCTTAAAATGTAAAATTTCTATCACTAAATGACTGTTAAAGAGATGATTTATGAGAAAACAATTACAAGTCATAAGATCTGAATTTCAAAGAATAGAGAGAAGAGATGGCTCCAACTAGGTCAGGAGATAAGAAATTTCATTTATATATAATTATCATAACTGATAATAAATAGGGCAGAATAAAAAATGACAAGATTATAAATCAATTAAATGAAAAGATAGCTAAAGCTATATATGTATGCTGAATAAAAATCAATGAAAGAATTTTCAAGTCAATTTGAAAGGCAATACATGAAAGTTATAATTGTATTCATTACACAAAACACATTTACTTGATGGTACCTAAATATCTGTGAATAATTAAACAAGATTGATAAAGAAAATGAATATGAAATGATTGTAGAGAAAACAATTTCATATTCAAATAAAATTAGAAGAATCACACTGAAAATAGTAAAATATGAAATACTAATAATATCACTAACTAAATCAAGTAATCAATAAAATCACAGAATGGATATGCTTTAAGAGTGTAAGAAGAACAACATATGATTGTTTGAACATGGTCCATACAATTTTAAATATATTTGATTTTGGCTAACAGAAATTAAAGGAAGACAAAACATCACACAATCTAAGTTCATAAATCTGATGTAACAGTTATCTACTAATCTGAGTGAACTGTATGTATCAAAATAACCAAATTACCTCTGGTGTTCCAGTTTACAACTTTTTTATATTCTTTCTGATACTTGCCTGGGATATGTTAATTACTACATTCAACACCTAGGCCAGTAGTTCCTAACAAAAAATGTTTGTGGAGACTACACCAGATCAAGTACATTTCATGTGAAATATCACTGCTACCAAAACTCATAATACAAAAAATGGTCAAATAGGGAAAATGAAAAAGAAGAAAAATCAACCAAGCTCTAGAAGCATACTTGAAATCCACGAAAAATTGAATAACTAAAATTTAAAACTACAATAATAGAAGATAAATATTTAACCAAATATCGTTTGTAATCTTATGTGAAATTAAATCTGTCTTTGAAGCTCATTATTTTCAAAATGTTAAAAATGACCAATTTAGAAATTGTGAATTTGTAAAAACAGTCACTCATCAATGATAACAAGCAATTTTATCATTTAAAACATCTCATCTGTGTTGAACATGTACAATCGAAAGCCGATGCTTCACAAATATTTTACACAACATTAATTTAAAATTATTTCCCAATGAAATTATCTCGCAGACCCCGAGGAATCCACTGACCTAGGATAAATCACCATGAGTGTCCTCTCATCGCATAGGATAATATGGTGATCCCAGTATATTGACATCACTTTGTGTAGTTTCTCGAGATTTTTAATAGTTTACTTTGATTTGAAGATGAGAATTGGCGTTTATCATTGAAGTGCTATTAGGTACAGTTTCCAAGACATTGGCTATAATAATCATGGGAAGTTCACTTTTTCTTTATGATATAAAAGATTATCTAAAAAATTAGAAAAAACTTCATAAGAAGAAATACCATGAATCAAATAGGGAAAGTGGTATAAAGGAAAATAAAATAATATAGTTCCACATTCAGCAACTCTTTTATTAACGTAATGACAAGCCCAAGTTTTTTAAATGTCATCAAGCTGCAAAAATCATATAAACAACATTTAGTATCATTTAAATTAATTTTGTATACTTCATTAATAAACAAAACAAAAAGCCAAAACATTGAATGTATTTTCATGAATGAATCAGTGATAATCAAAGAAAGAATAATCACAAGTCTTATTAAATATAGCTCGTCTTAGTCCATTATGTGAGACATCTTCAGGGCAACTAAGTTCTTAGAGAACAGAGCTAGAACTTTAACTAGAAAGTAGAACTGCATTAGAGTTCTTGCTTTTGAAACTTTATGCAAATAGCAAATGGTTTCTCCATTTTAAATAAACTCTAGGTGTCTTCTTGAACCGCCATTAAGAAAATTAAACATAATTTATATTCCTCTCAATGTTTCTTCTCATAAGTTCATCTCTTGTTTTATTATTGGTATTTCATTCTTTCCATAATTTATATTTAATTCAAGTCTCTTTATACGTATTATAAATTCTTATCAAATAAATTATAAAGATTAAACATAATTGATATATCTTTTAAAAACTTTATATTCCAAACAACACTTACTTCTATTGACTTTGAAAACTTTACTAAAAATAAATTAACTGCTCTTGTTGCTCAGTAAAATTTCTTAATGAATGAAAGTAATTAATCCATAATATAAATTATAAAATAATTATGTATAATTCAAAATGAATAATGATAATAGGCCAACCGAACCTGAAGGTTCGACAATGATACCACTGAATACCGCCTACACAGATTCGGCCAATGACGACCGTTCAAACCCAATCCCCCGAGATCAGACTTAACTTAATCCTCCCATCAATGCTTTGGCTAAACTTTCAGATGCTTACCCATTGGTACAGTGAATACCAACTTTTTAGGAATTCATTCTTCAATGAGCCCAACAATTTTACTCGCCCACTCACAGGCTCATCAATTCCGCATTGTGCACCCTTCTGAATTCCCCAGTGGCCTCATCTTTCTTTAGACCAAATATTTTATGCATTACCTTATTTTTGAAACCCTTAAGGTGTTGTTCATCCTTCAAATTAAGCGGCCACGTTTCACATACATACAGAACCATTGGAGGAATAATAGTTATAAGAGAGAGAAATTCCCGTTTGGATCTGCTGCTCAACTTCACTGAGTTGCTATGAGTACACAGCATACCTCATCAATCCTGAAAACAATTTTCAAAGAACAAATAGAGGGAGATACTGCCAACTTAGAAATAGTTAGACATCTCGCTCATGGACGTATATAAATCCAGCCTAGCCTCAATATATGTGGTTATGCAGGATTCCCAGTGAGTCCAGGATTATGGTCTCCGCTATGTTTTGCAACTGTTTTCTTTCCAGTCCGCACCCCTCCAAAAATGATCCAGAATTTACTGGGATGGTTCCCCTCCTTCCAAACCAAAGTCCCGTGACAGTAAATTTTCTTTCACCAAACTCCTCGCGAATATTTTCTTGTAGGTATGGAATAAATTTTGTATAAATGTTTTCCTTCTTTACTTGAATTTTCTGCCTTGTTCACGGTCGTTTGTTTCATATCTGATAGCAGGATCCACTATCAGTGCTTCCTTTTCTGTGGCACTAAATGTCAAGATGTCCACAAATCTTGTTGATCCCTCGGTGTCAAGGTAAAACACCTCTTGGAAATATTTGTATTTTTTCTTTTCCAAATTCTCTGCTATCTCCTTCTTTATGCGGTTGTGTCGTCAGGTAACGAGAAGCATGTTATATGGACATTTACACAACACATGTGCAGGGGTTTCTGACTCTCGACCAGTTCTGCGGCAGAGGGGTTTAATAACCTTTAAAACTTAGATAGAAGCACAAGCTAAGTAATTTGGCGACTAAATAATAAAAGGCATTTCCTTCTGGATTTCATATTTTCTTGTTATCATTGAACCGAAATACTATAAGTCTGGATATATTACCATATTACCAAGATTAAAAATATAACATAGAAAAAACTATTGACAATCAGAAAAATCAGAAAATAAAAACTTTAAAAGCTAATAAATATAGATGTCACCACGGAATAAAAAGATACTTTATTAACTGCTTAAAAGGCAAAATTATTTCCTTAAAAAGGGAGCAAATATTAACTCATAGTTATAACTAATTTCTCAAGTTCAATCCTCTGTAAAAATATATTCATTTGATCAAACAAGCAACAATTTTAAATTTAAATACAATCATGATAGTTTAACAGATTGAACAAAACAAATTAATCAATACATTACTATAGCTAAGATTGTCATAATTCTCTAATGGCACCTGTAAGTAAGCAAATCATGTTGATAGATTCCACTGCAGCTGGTAAAATTGAAAATGTCCCAAATATAAGCCAATAGGAGGATGCTTGCCATGAATGAATCAGCCATTGTGATGTTAAAACACAAGACAGCCCATGAAGAAATATGGCTATGATATATTCAGGAAAATATCAAAATCTAAATTGTACTAGGCTCTTTACTGCCATAAATTTATTAAAAAATTACTGTACTTAATTTGTGTACATGCGTGTGTGAATATAGACTTAACAACTATAGGTGCATACATATTGGGGTGATAGTTTTTCTGATTTCAAACTTGTAGTAACTCACAAAAATATTTTTAACTCTTCTCTTTTAATTTTAGCTTCATATCAAATGCCCAAAAATTACAGTTAAACGGTAATATTATATTACTCTACATAGACATAAATATATGACATTTCTTTTGTTTCAAATTAATTTGTAGCACTTGAAATATAGTTTTTAAAATTATTTTTGAGTAACTATGTATTTAGAACAGCCAGTAAATTACATATGTGGTGTTTGTATTAAACAAATCTTTATTACTTTCACTTACCTATATATGAAATAAATAGTAAGGGAAAGTATTGCGATCGTGAAAATTTTTTAATTCCAGTTTTCGACGGAAATACACATTTTAGGGTTTCCTGAGTCCAAATGACCAAGTCCCGCAAAAAGGTCTGTGTGTGTGGTAACTCCCGGGCGAAAACGAAAAGTGGTATGAATCTGAAATTTTATATTTAAGACAACTATACGTTCGGGATGTTTCAGCATCTTTTTCATCAAAATCAGCCTATCAGAAGAGCCACTATATACCATGCATTTTGCACCTTTTAATGATTTTCTCAAAAACGGCTCAAACGATTTTGAAAAAACTCATTATATCGGTGTAACATTTAATGGGCTTTAACATCATGTAGGTTTAATTCTGATTGAAATAGTCTGACATGACTTAATTGTCGATATTTTAAATTTTCTTCCTCTAAAGTAACTTTAATTTTCTAGATTCCAAAAAAATTGGAACATCATCTTATTAGCATTGATAAATAACAGTTAAATATGCAACTTCAGCGAACTTGATAAACAAGAAAAGTGCAAACATATTTTTTATGCAACTTTTGAGTTTTTGAACACAAGAATAGTACTATAGATGTATAATATACCGTTGGATAGCTGAAGGTTTTTGGAAAACTCTTATAACTAAAAAAATTGTAAAAGTTAATGGACAGTGATGAAAAGCCAATAAAACAAACCGATTGTTGTAGATCAAATGATAATAGATTATTTAAAAAAACATATGTTTTATTGAAATTCAATGTAATTAATTCTTTAACAATTTATTTGTATCTTGAAATATATTTAAAAATTCTTAAATTGATTATAACAACGGAGGTAAGCGAAAGTCGTGGGTTGCGCTCACCAGATTTTTTTCATATAGCAATTAATACTGGAATTAAACAGATTATGATAATAATAAAAAAATAGTGCTTCACCTAAATAGGTTGTTTCTAATAAGCCATTGATAATTTAATAGTTCTTGACTCATACTATTTTCATTCATCCAATAAATGGATAGCAGTTAGTGGAGGTAACAAATAAAATTTTAAACATTGTTAGTTCCTGTATGATTTTCCATTAAAAAAATTCAAAACTGAAATTAATATCTGAATGAGAGTAGGAAATAGATAAACTATCTATTTTTTCCAAAGACGTTCAAATTATTTCAAAACAATAATCCCTTTATAATTAAAAAAACAAACTTTAAACTGAAATTATCCCCCAATTATATGGGATTATTCACCCTAGAAAAGAACCAAGCACACCAAATTCAGCTTCAAATTTAACATTGAAAAGCAAATTTAGTTTTTATTAGAAATCAATTATTAAATTTTATATTAGATACAGTGCAAAAGTCTGTTATATTTGAGAAAAAAAAATTGTAAGACTTTAAAAACCCAGAGGTTTGATGCCTTTGTCAACAACAATTAATTGCGAATTAAACTAAATTTGGAATTAATAAATAATAATTAATTTAATTTAGTACCCTATATTAAATTGTTTAAATTATTAAATTAGGTGTAAGAAAATAGGAATGGGATAAATTTGATAAGTACAAGAATCAAATGGATTAGGAAATATAAATTGCTATAATCTATGAATTATAAATATCTAAGTGTGGACTAAACATCAGCCAATATATATATTTAATGATTTTTCTTTCTTAAATTTCAGAGTACACAGCATCTACAGATGTGCTAGTTTTATTACTGTGTTCAACTTTACTCTTTGGTTTCCTCAACAGATAACTTCAGAAAAGAACAATGAATTTTAACAAGTATAAAGGTATTGTTATAGTAAAACTATAGCAAAAACTTACATAAATTTAACTTTAAATTTAATTTGACATTATTGCACTGCTAAAAAAAAATTAATACTTTTTTTTTTTTTTTTGATAAAACTCTTGATTAGAAGACATTTTTTTACTGTATAAATATCTTATACTATAGATGTTTATTTGTTATTTTATTATTGCTTTAGTTTTAGTTTAATTATTATGATTATTATAAATGTATGATTATTATGTAAAGTAATTTAAAATGTATATGTTGATAAATGATGATTATATTATTCAAATATTATATTATTGATGAAATAAATGTTTATACAACTCAGATATATCAACTAGTTTAACAATACCTACTTCCTCTTTCAAAGAAAATGAAAAAAAATTTAAATAAAAAGAATATCACAAACAAAAATCGTATAAACAAGAGGTAAGATAAACCTAAATTAAATTAATTGTGGTGATGTCAATATAATCTGTATTTTAATTAGAAAAAAAAATTAGAACTGTTTAAAATAAATGATTTAAGATAATTAAAAACAAATAATTAAAAAAAAAAGTGAATAGCAAATGCTTATTACAAAATATTACTACTGTGTTTTGGAATGAGTATATAAATATATTTTATTAGTAAACTTTTATAAAGTTAAAAAATAGAATGGTATTGCAAGAATTGGTTGCATTTCATATAAGCTTTTTTAATAAATAAAAAAGATTTAGAAAATTAAATATTTCTGTTATTTTCTATTAAATATTTAAAGTTATAAATGAAAAAGTTGACCACTAACATATGAGCACTGGAATATGAATAATATGAGTTAATTTAATATATGTCCTGAATATATATTATTTTAAGTATACAAATGAAAGACATTGAAAAAATGCATGTTTCTAATTAAAAATTCCACCTAGGCATAAGCTTTGTGGAAAACATATTTAAGCTGACAAATTAAGATGTTTAAATATTTTTAAAAAAATGAATTTCTGGAAAAAAAAATATTATTTGATATGAAACATTGTTTACATAAAAAGTTTCAAAACGATAGACAGCTGTGCAATCAACACAAGATAATAGTAGTGATGGAAAAAAAAAAAGCTATTGTGCTAATTGTGCAATCACAGAGAAATATGAGAATGAAAGGGTCATGACCTATAACAAAAGATGCATATCAATGCAGAATTCTGCAGTCTATTACAGCTCTTTATCTATGCAACATCTCAGTGCTTTTTTATTTAATTTTAGCTAATAACTGTGCAAATAACAATGCCTCAGAATAATTAAGGATACATAGTAAACCAATTGAGGGTTTGAACATTGATATACCACTGATGAAACCAATGAATTCAACTCCAATAAAAGCTATACCTAGAGACAGCCCAACAATCAATCTGCAAAATATGTAGCAATTTTGTAAGTATAATTATTTTGAATAATCAAAGGGAAATGGATACTGTAATAGATATCTTACTCCTTATCCTTAAAATAATATTCTTCTTCCTCATATTCATAAGGTAAACTAGCAACGACATTTCCATCCTAACAAATTGTTGCCAAACATTAAAAAAATATTAAAACAAAAAGTAAAAAAAAAAATTCAACTAACGAAAAAATAACTAACCCTTGTCCATAGAGCAAGAATAAGAATTATAAGATTAGCTAACAATATTAAAAATCTAGCTGGAATTAAACTATCGGCTTGAAAAGCCATTGAGTAACAGGGGTGATCTAAAATATCAATTTAATTTTTTATTGGTTGTGACAACTTAGTAACATCGTATCTAAGTGTAATCAAAACACAGCTGATGACGATTGCTGAGAATTCATGTTTTATACAAAAAATATTTTTAACAAATGCGGGCAAGAAACGATAAATTATAAAGGCAAAACAATATAATTATTTTTTCCTAATATGATAAAATTAGTTTTTATATAATAAAAGGTAAAAATAAATAATTTTACTTTTACACGGTACGCATGCGTGATTTTGACCAATGAACTTGAATATTCGGGTTTCGGATAACCTGTCACTGAACCTTTGAACTTGAGTTTTGTAACGTACATTTAGTTCCTAACGGATTTGGGGCGGGTAGCTAGTTATTTTATTTTATATAAATATTTAGCCTAAGCATGTGATTTAAATTTAATGATTCGCAAAATCTATAATAAGTTTCTCGTCTTGAAATGTTCATATTAATACAGTTAATGGTTTAGTTCGTTCCTATTCCCGGTTAAAGTGTTGATTGATATTTGTTGTGTTTTGAAAAAATTGCAAAATGAGTGTGGAATTATTTACTACGGTCAACGCTTTTGATCATTTAATGAAAGATACCATGGATTCTCTTACTATTCTTCCTAGAGTAGTAAAAGGTACAAAAATTATGTTAAAAAATAAATATTTATGATAATAGCATTTTATCTATTTTTTTTTTTAACAGTTTATATTTCCTGATTTTTTTAGTCAAATTTATTGTAAAATCAAATTTTTTTTGTAGCATATGCACAAACATTGGAAGGGTACGAAGAATGTAGAGTAAAATGGAAACAAGCTATTGATGAATGTAGTACTCTCTCAACCCAGTTAACAAATGCCCACAGTGAAATATCAAATCTGCGTAGTCAAATACATTCTGTCAGGAAACTAATTGATGAGGAGAAAAAAAAGAGAAAACTTGCAGAAGATGATAGGGATTATTTTGTATGTCAAATATTCATAATTCCAATGTGATATTTATCAGATATTCTTGTATGACATAAGTATTTTAAAACTATCATATTTTGCAGGAAGCCCAACTGGAACAGTTAAGGGACATTCTAAAGGATAATAGAAATGAGTTGCATGAAGAAACTAAAGTTAAACTTTCCCTGTTAAACAAGAATCGTCCAAGCATGGACATCTTGGAAGATCGCTTAAATACTATTACTGAGTTAGAAACAACTGGTAAATATATTGTTTTACATCATTGCAAAGAAATTATATAAAATCAATGTCAATATTTTGTTTAATGAAAACTGTATATAATTATAATATGTAACATATATGGTGGGCATGTGATTTTAAAAGAAGATATTTTGATCCAATTACTCTATTTTTTTTTTTCAATATTCGTTATTATATCTGTGGGTTTCAGGGTCAGTCATGACCGACCTCAGCTATACCAGAGATGAAGATGACTTCCTTGATGTTTCGTCATCTGAAAATAGAGGTCAGAAAAGATCGAATCCTGTCCGTTCCAACAAAAATAGGAAGAAAAGAAGGTCATCATCAGCTGTAAGAGCTTGTGAGGTAATTAATTAATGGTTAACAGAAGACTTTTAACTTTTAATTCTTTGAAAAATAATTACATTTTTTTACACATCATTATTTTTTGCTTTTAGCTGAAGGGTAAAGATCGACTGGTAGCTACTACAACAGTTACTGTAGATCACGAATCTAATATACAAGCAACAGCCGTTATAGAAGCAAGACCTCATGATGAGAATTTACGTCCAAGTGCTCCACCAATGGGTAAAACAAAATTTCTATTGTATATAAATTTATTAAAAATAAATTTAAGGGAGGTTGGAGGGCTGTAGTCAAAGAAGCAGAAATATAGAAGTGTAAAGTAATTTTTTATGTGTGCTAGAGATAGAGTTATGGTTCAAGTTGTAAGCCTTGAAACTTTGTATGGAATAATGCTAATTATAATTTTAATTTAGTTTTATGGTGTTTTTGGAGTGCTTTTTCTATATTCAGAATAGGTTTTCAATCAAGGTTTTATTAGGATAGGGATCTTAAATGAGTACCTGACATAGCACAAGCTCGGGACCACCTTTTAACATCCCCTCCGAAGGACGGCATAACTCAGGATTTTTTATTCCCATTAAAAAATCTTAGGACCACCTATGGGTTTAAACCCGTGACCTTTGGCATAGGAGGCTGTTATGCTAACCACCCAGCTACAAGTGATCCCCAAGAAGCTCAGTAATCTGGCCTGGAAAAAAAAATCTAAGACAATATATTCACCATTTAATGCAAAATCGATAAATTTATTGATGAAAGGACGGAGAGATTTACCTTACTAGTCTAGATCTCTCTAGGATATTTAATAATGTACTGTAGATAAAATTTTAATAAATGATAAAATGCAAAGAGCTAGCATTTCCTTACCTCAGGTAATCCTCAGTTGACACCAATAAGTTTATGATATTACCAGGCTTTGTAATATATTGGACAGATTTGAAATGTAAGTGGAAGTAAAACAAGATGACAGCTTACATCTGGAAATGGTTGTTGCATGTATTGGCAGAATGATATGTAAAGCTAAATTATTTGAGGAATCCTAAATTGAAAGTAAGACTTTGAAAACTGGTTATAATAAGCCCTGAACTGAAAAGCAGTGATTTCCAGTTTGAATGAAATTGACTGTACGATTTGTTTTTTTCTGAAAGTAGTTCCAGAGAACAAGAAACTGAAACTGCTAGTAACTTAAATTTAAAGATTGATGTATGACAAAGTTTAAGAATCAGAATTATTAATGATGAAGGGTAAAAATCCAAAATATACCTCTGCATAAGAAAAATCAGAAATCTATATTATCAGTACCACTGTGAACGATCAGAAAAAAGGGTAGTGAATTTTAAGACAGATTTTTATATCTATGGAGCTGAAATCTAGCTGATGATTAAGAAATTTGAGAGTCTTATTCTAGTATTAAAGATGAAATTTTATGTGTGAGCCCTCTCTTTAACAGAAGATTTGATTGGAAGAAAAATTCAAAGTTAATTGTTCGACTATATATATCCATAAGCTGATGAATAGGACACAAAAAATATATATTAGAAGCTAAAACTCAGAAAGTCTAACTACATGTTTTTATTAGCTCTGATAGCTTGCATTGGCACACATAAAAAGTTGAAATCTTCTTTGATAGCATACATTCAAAAAACTTTTCTTTAAATTACATCGTTCATTGACAATTTTTACTCCATTGATTATTATTTATCTATATAAATATATGTTTTGTTTTTTTCCATCTAGAAGATGAAGATGATGGTATATTAACACCCAAATCCAATGGTCAACCATTTTCTATGAATATGATCAACACTCGGCCTCATAATTTCCAGCAAAAGGCTATGTTGAAAAGTGAAGCATGCAATGTCTGCTCGAAAAGGTGAATTATCTTTGTTTTCTTTTTCTCTAAATATTTAATAAGTTGTAGTAAAACAATTATATCGAAATGATTTGTTTTCATCCTTGATATCGGTTTATAATATTTTTGGACAAGTTACTTTGTTTCATTTTCTTTACTTAAGTACTAATAAGTCCACTTATGTAGTTTTTCTTCATTTATTTTACAATTTGTTGTTGTATATCTATGTTATTATTTTGTAGCTTTTTGAGGAAATTCATTTGACTATGTTTGATTTAATATTCTTTTTTAATGTATTATTTATAAAGTGGCATTTATAATTATAAGCATTGTAAAGAAAATGTGTTGATATCATTTACATTGTATGTATGCACATATAATTTAATGTATTATTAAATTTTTATATTTGTTGTATTAATATTAGATTATTTATAGAAGTTTTACATTCATTATTTAGATTAACATGAGTTTTTCTTTATCTTATGACTTACCAGAATACAAGGTTATTATTAATAAAATTATTTATTAACTCTGTTATAGGTTACGATTTTCTGCAATGGGTCTTAAGTGTCGAGATTGCAAGACAATTTGCCATATTATTTGCAAAGATAAGGTTCCGCTACCATGTGTACCAAATGGTCATACTCCTTGTAAATCATCTTCTGTAAGTTTTTCTTATATTTTAATTCAACTTATGTTATTATTTGTTGTTGCATGATTGAAAATTATAATTAGAGTGACATTTTCTTATGCTTCATTTATTTTTACAGGGAACTATTGCAGATTATACACCCCTGCTACCACCCATGGTTCCTGCCCTTGTTGTCCATTGCATAAAAGAAGTCGAGGAGAGAGGGCTTTCAGAAGTTGGGTTATATCGTATACCTGGTTCTGATAAGGAGGTTAAAGCTTTGAAGGTGAATAGCCAAATTTTCCAATGTCATTAATTGTTGATTTATATATGTATAGCATTTTCGAATATTAATTGTTAATAATGTCCAAATTTAGTACATTTTTTTCTCATTCTCTAAATAAAAAACAGACATTACCTAGAAGGAAAAAATGATTAGACAATAGTTTTGTGAATGAATCCTAATAGCATTCTTAAAGATGGAATTTTACTGTCATTACTATTACCTTTATCTTAAGCTCTTGATAGACTGATTAAGAACAGATTTATTAATTGTCTAGAACAATGGTTCCCAACAGGTGGAGAGGTCAGAAAATTGTTTTAAATTTAATTAAAAACAAAGTTTTAAATTAAATGACCAAAATATTTGTGAAGCATTGGCTTGTAATGATAAAACAAATTTTACACATACAAAATTAACATTCTAAGTTATGTAATTGCCTAGTGATCACTGACAAGCGACTGTTACTACCAAGATGACCAGATTTTTAGATGAGCAAAGCTTTTAAAAGTCGGGACTTTTGATAAACTTCGTGGGACATGGGACAAATTGTGAAAAATCGGGACTGTCTGGTCACCCTATTTACTGCACAATCACAATTGTTAAATTGGTCATTTTCTAACATTTGCAAAATAATGAGCTTAAAGGACAGATGTAACTTGGCAAAAGATAATGGACAAAATTTGATTTCGTTCGGATTGTTTGAATAAATATCCATCTTGTATTACTTCTAAATATTAGTAATTCAATGTTGTGGAGTTTTAAGTAAAGTCTTTGAACAAGGTTCTTTTTTTTCTTCATTTCCATTTCTCTTACTTGATCATACCTGCCATGTATGTATGTGTATATATACATATATATGACAAGTTGTAGTTTTTGGGGTTGCTGTAAGTTAATACTGTTGCTACACCATTCCGATTTTATCTTTATTCCTGAAGCTTGGCTTCTGCCCTCTCATATACCATACTACCCTTTCCTGTGTCTAAAATTAAATCTGTTGAACTGGTTACAATTTGAATTAGAAAATCCTAATTTTCAATTTAAGCTATCGTTAAAAAAAAAATAGAATATTTAGTAAAAATTAAATATGAGTTCTTACTAACAAAATATGCTACTGTTATTTAATCATATTTGTTTTTGTATACATTTTAATTTTTTTTGGTGCATCAATAAAAGTAAAGTAATGTGTATATATATTGTTTTTTGTTCAGGAAAAATTTTTACGCGGCAAGGGAGTTCCAAATTTGTCACAGATTCAGGAAATTCACGTTGTATGCGGTTGCCTTAAAGATTTCTTCAGGTCTCTCAAAGACCCACTTACAACTAGGCTCAGGTAAATATCGTTTTAATCTCTTCAAGCTTTAGTTAACAAATATTAGGCTTAATAAAATATTGATTTACATTTGTTTTTTTTGCATTATAGGTGGGATGATTTCGCTCATGCTGTAGAGATTGAAGATGTTGAAGAAAGGAGGCAAAAATTATTTCATATAATTTCTAGCCTCCCTCAACCAAACCGTGATACATTAGCATATCTCCTTCTCCATCTTCAGAGGTGAGAAAATATTTTTATATTTATATTGATTTTTTTTCCTTAAATTTTTTACAAAATTATTCTAGCTTTATTGTTGACCAAATGGCAAATCAAACAATCGATATATATATATTAGTAGTGATGAATATATTGCTGAAGTTGCATGGGCTAAAGAACATGGCTCACTTGTAATCAAGTCATATCATGAATTAGGTGTAAATGTCTACGTTATATAAACTAAGTTGTTATCCTCCTATGATTGATTTAATCTTCATTACTGAGATTTAGCCTTTGATTGTTTATTAATTTTACTTCCAGTTACTATATATAGTAAGGGAAAGTATTACGCTCGAGAAAATTTTTGAATTCCAGTTTTCAACAGAAATACACGTTTTAGGGCCCCCTGAGTCCAAATAACCAAGTCCCGAAAAAAGGTCTGTGTGTGTGTGGTAACTCCCGGGCGAAAACGACAAATCCTATGAAACTGAAATTTCATATTTAAGACAACTATACGCCCGAGATGTTATGAAATCTTTTTCATCAAAATCAGCTGACCGGAAGATGTACTTTATACCATGCATTTTGCACCTTTTATGATTTTCTCATAAATAGCTCTAATGATTTTGATTGAACTCCCTTTATGGATGTAAAATTTAATGGGCTTTAATATCATGTAGGTTTCATTCTGATTGAAATAGTATGACAGGGCTTAAATGCCGATATTTTAAATTTTCTTCCTCTAAAGTACCTTTAATTCTGTAGTTGCTATAAAAATAACTATATTATCTTGTTAGCTTTGGTAATTAACATCTAAATATGTAAGTTGAGTAAATTTGATGAATAACTAAAGGAGAAAACTGAAAAAATATTTTTTTTATGCAATTTTTTGTTTTTGAACATAAGAAGAGTCATATACATGTTTTATATACCGTTGGAAAGCCAAAGATTTTAGAAAAAATATTATCTTATACACGAGCTTGTAAAAGTTAATAATGAATGATGAAAAACCGATAAAACTAACTGATTATTTTAGATCATAATATAATAGATTTTTTTATAAACCACATGTTTCTATATAAATTCAATTTAATTAATTCTTTAATGGTTTTATTCATTTTTATCTCTAACTGTATTTGAAAATTCTTTAATCAATTTTAAGAACGGAGGTAAGTGAAAGTCGTGTGTTACCCGTACCAGATTTTTTATCTTTTATATTCTAGTATTTTTTCAGAATCATCAATTAAAACTAATTGAAATAAATAATTATAAATTTGTTACTTGATAGAAAGTATTAAATTATGAAAGTATTATATATCAAATGTCAGTTGGTAGGTTATGATGCAAATTAAAGAAAACCAAATAACTGCCCTTAGCTTCAAAAAATGATAATCCAAATGGCTTACAGACTCTTATGACTTAAAGGAGGTTTTCTATTTAAAAAAATTATATTTGATGATATATGATTTTTCTAATAGAAATATCTGATGTCATTATCCAAATTTATTTTTAAAAAATAAGCCTTCCCCTCTCCTGCTACTTTCGTGAACAGATACAATACTTGCTTTCACCTCAACTACACATAGTTTTCTCACTGTTTAGAGCTGCCTTTATAGAAGCTGAGGAGCATATTTTAAATAATCAATGTAATTTAAGAATTATATAATTAAAGTTTATTTTTTTATGACTTAACGTATCAAATTATATTCATTTATGTTTCTTAATGTTCCATATAAACTTATTCTAATACGACAATCAATAGTTACCCCTTTTTCAATTTTAATGCTCAATCTTGAAATTTTTATTGTTTCTAGGGTTGCTGAATCACCTGAGTGTAAAATGCCTACTTCAAATTTGGCCAAAGTGTTTGGTCCCACTGTGATTGGTTATTCTTGCAATGAACCAGAAAATGTTTACGGAGAAACAAGGACTGGTAACAAGGTAAAATTGTTTCCTAGTTTTCTAATGATTGTTTTTTTTTTTTTTTGTTTTAATTGTCTCCAAAAATAAAGTTTATTTTATTTTAATTGTCTACAGATTATGGGTGAGCTTTTGGAATTACCAGGAGAGTATTGGGAGTCGTTTATTCGCGAGGCCGATTTTAGGAAAACTCCTTCTTCTTCTAGCATCGGGTTTTTCTCCCCCAATAGGGTTAGGTAAGTACATTTTTAAACAATTATTTATTTAAAGTAATTTATTTGGTTTGCAGTATGACAGGTTATAGTACACATACCATATTGTATATAGGTACTTAATCTCGTAGTTCAAAGCCTATAGAAATGTTCTTATGCATCACTTATATGTTTACTTTCTCTTAATATATAGTTACTACTTTAACTGACAAGATTAATTTCATAAGTCTGTCATAAAATAAATGCTAACAGTATAAAGATAATTATTGCTATGGGACATCCAGGTTTGACTTGCCTGAGTGTTACTCCTTCTCCCTAGCTAGTTCTGGATGTTAATATTGTCTTCATTCAGATAAACTAGGGCAAGATTTTCTATAATACTCGAATTGAGGCAGATGCTAGAAATTATAATTCATCAACTCTTTTTGGGCTTTTAAGCTGTCTATAGACAAATATTATAACTTTCACCCAACCAGGACTCTAAAGGGTGCACTACATGGCGAGAGCAGAGAAAAGTAAAATATGAAAATGTGTGATATGAGTTAGTGTCAGTGATAGTGAATTATCATACACTTTCACTCTCTTTTAACTTATTATAATAAATATACAATAACCATGTTTTCTTTAATACTTTATCATTTATTTTATTTTTTTAAACTTTTATTTTAAATAATATTTAATATCTTGAAACAATATTTTTAAATTAAAAAAAACAAACATGTAGTGTACCCCAAGGTAGCATCTTTGGCCCAATCCTTTATACCATGTATACCCGAGCCTGTGCGATGTCAGATACTCGTTAAAGATCCCTATCCTAATAAAACCTGGATAGGCAAAATTTAGGACTCCCACTGTAGCATCGTCCGATTAGCCATAGCAGCATAAAAGTGACGTTAAACGAATAAACAAACAAACCCTGTATACAGCTGATATTCCAATCCATCCTAGCACTATCCTCTCTACTTACACTGATGACACATGTGTGTTATCCGTAAACAATGACCTAACAAGTGCTTCCCAAACCCTGCAGGCTTTTATAGAATTTTATAGCTATTTTATTGCTTGCATAGAAGAATTATGTCAAAAGTGGAGGATCAAAATCAATCCTACTAAATCCCATCAAATTACCTTTACTCCTCCTTTACCTTAATCCTTGCAAGCCAAAATCCTCCGAAAGATCCTAAATACTCCTTACTTTGTCACCAATAAAATAATCCATAAAGACCTGAATATCCCATTAGTTGCAGACTTAGTCCAAAGTAGATATACTTGAACTCTCACGAGGACGCACTCTTATGTATTTACTCTTCCCTCTTCTCTCACTTTGGATCACTCCCTTTATCAAGCTCTCCTGGATATAGAGATTAGAGAGAAAAAATAAGTTTGAGGATTACGTTAGCCTCTAAGCATATTGCATTCATTGCTCAATCCCAAGATTTATCAAAGATATCAGAAAAGTCAATACTTTTCCAATCACTTTATTGTAATTGTGAGACTAAGAAATGCGCTTGCCTGTATGTTTTTCAATTTCAGATGAAAGGCACTGAGGTTGCAAAGAATACATTGAAATTCATGACAATTTATATAATTGACTGTTAAATTTTATTGATACAGAAACAGAAAGTTGTGGCTGAGGCTGTAAGACTGTATTTTCAGCGATTAATTAATCAACGGCTGAAGAGGTGCCTGAAGCTGTTCTTGGCCCTCTAATTTCTTTTTCTCAGCCGTTATGGTCAGTGCTAAGCCTGCTGGACACTCCTGACACCCTCTAGTACTCAGTCACTGAGTCTCGCTGCCTTCCCTCCAGTCTTCAACATTCTCTGACTTCATCTTTGTTTCTAGAGTGTAATTTTCAGGCTGTTCTACTTTCCACCATCGTTATCACATAACCTAGCCATTTGCTTTTTGATCAGGACTTCAGAAGCATTGAATCCTCAAAAATTGTTTTTCAGTGTTTAGGCGCCATTTATTTTTTTATTGTAGATAAAATTTTAAGAACTTTAAACAGATTTTTTTTGAGAAAAAAATTCTGAAATCCAGACATGGTTGTGTACTATAACTCGAATATTTCAAAGTCATTAAATGGTTTTTGGTATTTAGAGTATTTATTTGTTGGTTTATGCACCATTATGCATTATTTATTTTGCACTAATGCACTATCCTTTTCTTTAATACTTATAATGCCTTGAAAAGTGAGATAGTTAGAGCTTGCATAAAATCTTTTGATATTGTATGATGGGATTGAATCAAAATAAAACCTTGCATTGTTCTTTGACAATTGCTTTTAGTTTTTGCATGAATAATAATCTCTTTTAATGCTAGTTTTAATTTTCCTTGGTCAGAGCTAATTATGATTATTACCTTTGTATATGTTTTGTTTTAACTAAAATGTGTGAATCTGAGAGGTAAATTATTCTGTATTTTTTATAATGTAATTGTTTTAAATGGTTCTTTTGATTTTCATTTCTGATCTATGGTTATATCATCCAATTTTTTCACACACTCAGTTTTAAAAATATTTTTACTTGTTCCTTTAACTATCTTATATACTAAAAAATAAAACTTGGGGAAAAAGTTTAATACATCAAGTATATAAGCTAAAACACTTAATGACATAAAACAAACACGTGGAGAAACTATTAAATGGTAGTGTACCAATTAGAATTTTAAGTCAAAAGATATTGTGGCCATCTTATATTTATATGCCTTGGAGGATTATCAGGAATTGAAGAGGAGGCAAGTTAATTTTAAATATAAAGGAGGTAGTTTATACGTATTGAAAGGCAATACAAGTCTTCTTTACTATATTTTTCCATTTATTATGTATTATGCTTGGTAATTTCAGCAATATGGATGCTAATATAAACTATAGTAGAATTTAGAATGTTTGGACCTGTATATATTTTGACACCATATTTGACTTGGAATTACTTGATCTAATTGCTGAAATTACCATGCGTACTACATAATAAATGAAAAAAAAAAATTTTAAAGATTTTTATCTCCTTTTAACATAAACGTCCTTTTTATTTGTTAAATAAGAAAACTTGCTGCCTCTTAACATTCTTCATAATCCTCTGTGGCATTGGCATGATGGCTACGAGATCTCCTGGTTTTGAATTATAGTTGGGGTGCTATCAACTAATATTTTCTCTATAGTTGTAAATTTCGTTAAATATTTATTAAAAAAATCCAAGTTAAATATATCTTTTAGAAAATCTTGTGGTATACAAAAAAAAAAAAAAAAAAAAAAAAAAAAAAAAAAAAAAAAAAAAAAAAAAAAAAAAAAATCGTTATACCAACTTCAAAACATGATTTGATTCTCATAATATGCATATATTTATCACGAATATCGAGTGTTATGGAATGATTTAGGATAATCTGTTAATTTGCATTTATTTTCTATTAACATCGATATAATCATTATTAGCTCTGAATTGCATTTTTAAAAACTTTATTTAGTATTGGTTTGGCAGTATTCTTAAAACTAACCCTCCTTTAGACCAATATTAAAACTTACAATACTTAAGGACGAGGACTCTGAGGAGGATCAGATACTTTGAAACGCCTTGAGTCGGATTTAGTCAAAGAAAAGCCAAGAAAATACTGGACCACAGCTGCATCGCATTTTAAACAGTATCCAACTTATTATTTTTATGTATCTATAGCTTAGGAGTACTGTTATGATGAAACTTGACAATTATATTCTATGTTTTAAATTTTTTTAAACTTTATTCACAGTTTCATAAGTGATATTGGATTGATAAAAATATTATATAAGTTTAACTGTTTGTTTTTGACATGGCTGAGTGAAATAAGCTGTGTAAAATACTTCATATTAAATCATACATTAAAACATGAATCTCTTATTTGCTCTCTATAGAATTAATTATATGATATTATATTATAAATAGACATCACACGTTAAAAGGAAATGTTTATTAATATCCAGAAATATTATTAATACAAATTTAGTTCTAGTACTTAATAGTTGTTTCTTCATGTCAAATGGTATTGATTGTAAAACACTTGTAAGAATCTCCATTTTAATTTTTTTTTTCTTCTCAATATAAAGTTTCTTTTATTTTAAAGCATTTAAAATCAAGTTTTAGTTAAATTTATTTTTAGAATCATCAACCTTTAAAACATTCATTTATGTTTTTTTTTGTTTTTTTTATAACATCCACATATATTATTAAAAAGTGATCAAAAATTAAATTTTAAACAGTAATTTTAATTAATAAGGATCTTATTTTAATTTTAAATGTGGCAAAAGAATTTAATATGTTTTATTTTTATCTGTTAAATTTATATTACATATTTAATAAAATATTATGTTAAAAAATACCTCTAGAATGAGTATTATTAAACAGATTTGTATTAAAAATTTAAAATATTCACAGTATAAGTTGTAGTTTGTTTTTTATATTGCAGTCTTCTATTATGTTATTTAAATTATTAGAGTTAGGAGCTGTGATAATTTAGGGATTTTAAAAAAACGAAGCAATTTAATTTATGATTTTAGAAGAAAATAGAAACAAGATTTTTTTTTTTTTTTTTTTACTGTAATTCAATACTTCTTAATGTTTTCCAATCTTCAGATTCACAAATGGGACTGAAAGTTCAAAAATAAAAATCCGTTTAAAGAAATTGACGACTGAAAATCTTTATATATTTTGAAATTAAACAAAGATAGCTTGAAAGAATTACATTTACAGAAGCACACTAATACTTAATAACTCCTCGCTTGAAATATTGTCATTACTTTTATTACAGCCTCAATAGGCTTTAAAATAAATAATATTTCGTCCATTATTATTTAATTTCAAAAAATAGTTCACTAGTTATATCATAAGTCAATTAATTATTAACAGAATAATTATTAATATTTTTTATCGTCATTAAGCTTAGCTACTTCTTACATTAAACGCTTTAATAAACAATATTACCTGATTAAATTTATTGATAACTCAATACAATTTCAGTATTGTATAATTACGCTAGTGCATCACTTTTATATTTTACGTTTTTGGAAAAAAAGTATTTTTTTAAAACTTTTTATTGATTGTTATTTAAATCATGTAACGTCCAAATTCATAACCAATTACTCCTATTTTTAATAATATTATGAATATACATTTATATTATTTTATCGTTTTTTTACTAATTTTTAAATTTTTTTTTTTTTAAACTAAGTTTATTTGTACTTGGTATTTATTGTTGGGATTATTTTATGAGGATATTTTTAATCATGGGCTTATTACTGTTTATTTTATTAATGCTCTCTTATTATCTTGTTTAAAAATTAAATGCTTATTGAGCTAATGCCAAACTACATATTATATAATTAAATAATATGAATGGAAATGAATCTTTGCCATTAATATATATTTCTTAATATAACTCCTATTTAGTATACAAGGTTTAGTTGTTTTTTAATCATAGTTATTAAATATTTTTTGTTTCCTAAGTTTATTACCAGATCTGTATATGATATTATTTTAATGGTAACTGATATTAACATCACCATGACATTTTCTATACGCTCTCTTATTAATTTTTGTGTATGTTTGTTAGTTTTAACTCTGATATTTTTAAATAATTCCATATTATGTTCAGGTATTTAATTAAGATCTTGACAATTTAAGTGATACTGCTCTCTCTTTCAGTATAAATTATACTTTGTGACAATTATATACTTATATACTAAGACCGCAAACAATTATATGATGGTTTTGGTATAATTTTAATATCTTGGTCATTTATCTATAAATGACCATTAAAAAATGGCTTTGTTACTCTAACTCGCATGTTAGCCATTGTTTTATCTGTTGATACTTTTATACCGTATATTGTAACTATTTATATTAATTATTTTTGCATTTTTGTTTTATTTTAAACTTGTACAAATATAAAAAACCAAAAACATTTTTTGTGTAAATTTTATTTCCATAAATATATTGATCTTTTATTTCTGAATAATAATAAATTAGTGCTTCAATATTACCATGACATTATGTTATTTTAAATTAAAATAGTTAAATAGGCACTTTAGAATCTCTATTATACATTTATTTTTGTAGTTATTGTAAAAATTTAATTTTTATATATATGTAATTTATTCTTGTTTTTTTTATTTTGTACTTTGATTAAATTATATCACACATGTTTCACATATTTCTTTTTACATTAAAAGAACTGTTAAGTATTAATAAAACACTGGCAGAAGTTCAAAAAACAGTACAATTCCATCAATTTAGATTTTAATGTTTGATCAGTAATAATACAAATAATAAACAACATTTAAAAAAATATTTTAATTTAATTATTGATGTTCATCTGAATATCATTTGAATATTAATAGATAATAATATTTAGGCTCCAAACTATTTGAAATTCAAATATAGTATTACACTGAATTTTATTATTTTAATTTGGCATAGAAATTTAATTTATATTATTTCAACCATTTCTGACTAAAAATCTTAGCTTTAAACACAAACTAATTTTAAATATATTTTATAATGTATATATTTGTTATTTTTAGACATTAGATTTTTGCTTGTGTGTACTTAAAAAAACAATTATTTTGTCTTTTTCAAGACTTGATCAGGGTTCTTGATAATTTTTTTCATGTTCAGATATCACAATCTTTAAAATTAATTCATTTTATTTTATTTTAATAATAATTTTGTTTTTCCAATATCTATCTGAAATAGATTAAAATAGTCAAAGATCCCTGTTCGTTTTACATATGTTCGAAAAGACAAAAATTTTCTGTGATCACATTTCATACCTGCATTATTCTTTATATTATTTTCTTTTATATGTTCAGAAACTATATTGAAATAAAAAAATTGCTTGTTTTATTTCATGTATTCAGAACGAAAAATAAATATTGAATAACATGAGTAGTTGAAGTATTTCCCCCCCCCCCCTCATTTCTGTTTAGTTTGGATGTTCATTTTAATTTTCCTTCTTCCTATTAATCCATGATTAAACTGTCATGGTTGTAGAACACCTTATTCTCGAAGACCGATTCCCTATTGCAGTGGTTTCCACTGAGTGGTACGCAGATGATGCCCCGGGGGTTTCATGAGATGTCAGTGTATAATTAATTTAAATTAGCTTAACTTAAAGTATTTGTGAAGCCTCTGCTTTTAATTTGATAAGAGTTACGCATGCTTTACACGGGCCAAATCAACATTGTAAGTCATATGGTATAATGGCTCATACAAATCACTGCCAAATGACTGCTTGTACTCAGTTACAACCACAGAATTGGTCATTTTATAACGGTTTGAAAATATTGAGCCTAAATGACAGTTGTAACTTCATATAAGATGGTAAAACATATTTGATTTCTTTAGGAGTATTTAAATTAATACTTGAATTGTATTGTTAGTTTTAAATTTGAATAATTTGCGGATTGAATAATACTACTAAAGTCTGTTGTTTTTTTTCACTTACCTATGTACGAAATATATAGTACAGGAAAGTGTTGCGATTGTGAAAATTTTGTCTCCAAAACAATCCTCAATTTATCATATATATCTTTACTAAACTTCAATATTGTGCTGTTCTCTTTAAGAAAATGGAAAAAAGCAGCCCGAACTGCAATAATTTCAATTGCTGATAGCACCGTTCAGAAGTGGTTTTCGCGGTTTAGATCAGGAGATTTCAATTTTGAAGACCAATCCCGGGCTGGCCGGAGTTCAACTCTTGACATCGAGGATATTATGACGGTCGTCGCAAACAATCCACGAATTATTGTCCGTGAGATAGCTGCGGAGTTAAGAGCCTGCAAATCGACCGTTTTTGGTCATTTAAAGAAGGCTGAGTATGTCTGTAACGACGTTTGGACTCCCCATGAGCTCAGTGAAAGGAACCTTATATTGAAAGGATATCATGTTGTGATTTGCTGCTGAAAAAAAATGTGGAAGATCCAATTTTGAAACGAGTTGTTACTGGTGACGAAAAATAAATTCTCTACATCAACATCTCCAAAAGATTTGGAGATTGCCTGGAACGACGCCGCTCGCAACACCAAATGCATCCAAGAAAGGTGATGCTCAGTATTTGGTGGGATTGGAAGGAACCCATACATTTTGAGCTCCTTCCACAAAAACAAACTATGAGTACGGTCTTTTACTGCGCCCAGTTAGATCGATTGAAGGCAGCAATTGAAGAGAAACGATCTGAGTTGGCAAATCGGAAAGGAGTGCTATTCCACCAAGACAACGCTAGGCCCCATGTCTCTTTAAGAACTCGGCAAAAGTTATTAAGCTTCAGATGGGAGGTTTTACCTCACCCGCCGTACTCTCCTGACATTGCTCCTTCGGATTCCATATTTTCCGTTCCCTCGAAAATTTTCTACCAGGGAAATCCTACTCTTCAGAAGATGACGTCAAAAAGGACCTTTTATTGTTCTTCAGGAGTAAGGACAGTGATTTTTTGAAAAAAGGGATAATGAAACTTCCAAGCCATTGGAAAAGGGTAATCGCTAACGTTGTTAACTATTTTGTAGATTAATAAATTTCTCTGCGAACTTTCCGGACAACCCAATATCATAATTGGTCAATTATATCCTTGAATTTTGCTTTTGTAATTTGTTTGATATATTTTATACAGTGATGTCAATACAAGATTTTCGAACTTAAATGATCTACCATGACACTGTAATTAACTAATTCCAGGATTTTAGAATTTTCATTCTCGTACTGTTTAACTGCATTAATTAAATTCACTTATTCAATTATCGTAATTGCTCCGAATATAAGTTACTTCTAGTGCTTTATAGAAGAATAACTTAAAATTGTACCTATAGGTATGGGCAACCGAAAATAATTGACTTGACTAATTGAAAATAATTGACAAATAGACTGAGTTTACTTTTAAATTAAACGGCTCATATATTATAGACATCCTTGGAACTCTCTAAAACCAAACTTATTCCATGAGTTATAAAATGCATATCTTTGGAAAAGTGCAATGATGACTAATGATTCAACCGAATGAACGTTTGTTTCTTCTCTAAATTATAGAAATCTTAAAGGAAAAAAACTGAGGACCGGTTGCTTACAAATAGGATTGAAGGACAGCATCTTTTTGTGTTCCTTTTTGAGATACGAAATAAAAAAAACTATCATCTCGTTACATCACAACAGCTTTTAAGTTCTGATGTAAACATCGAATGTTAACTGTGGAATGGGGGGGGGATATCATAGTCACCTCATTTTATTTTTATTACTTCACCTCATTCAATAATTTATTCTCGAGGTATGGTGTCAGAATTGGAGAATTATAATAATTTCAACAAATAACTTTACCATTCGTCGTAAACCATTGACATCCTGCCCTATAGTATCCTTTAATAATATTCCTCTTGTCCCAGTTGTACAAATCCGCTACCTAGGACTCCTGTTTCAAAAATATCTAACATAGAATCCGTATACTGGACTGAAACGACAAGAAACGCCGCTTTCGGCTACTTCAACACTTACTAGACAGACACTCTAACCTTTAACTTGACTACAAAAAGCTCATCTACGTGACCATCATAAGAAATGGATTTATGTAGTTTAACTTTGGGGCTCTACTTAACCATCAAGTTTATTCCTTATCCATTCCTTACTATCCAAAATCATTCGTAAAATTCTCAACGCTCCTTCCTTTGTCACGAATAAGCTCATCCATCAAGACCTTAATGTTTCATATGTTGATGATTTGGCCCGTACCAGGTATCACTCCTTTCATGAAAAACTCAATCCTTGCTTCCTCTTCCATTCTTGACAATCCTCTGAGGCGTCTAAAAAGAAGATGGCCTCGAGACCTTCTAGTTTAGATTAGGTACTGCCGATGGGCAGGAGAAAACACTCTCTTCATGTATTTTATCTCTTAGCTTATTCACTAGATGCATTAACCAATACAGTTGTAAATATCAATAAATGAATAAAGAATATATTCAATTTAATTGTTATCCTTTTTGTTGATTACTTCCTATAAACAGGCAAAAGTTAATGGAATAATAGAGGATGTGATAGAATTTGATCGAAATTTTGATCAAATTTTTTTTTTTACTTTCACTTACCTATAAATGAAATATATAGTAAGAGAAAATATTGAGGGAGGTCATGAAAATTTTCGAATAACATTTTCAACGAAAATACTTTAGGGTCTTTGGTCCCTAAAGAGCAATTCTCGGAAAATTGTCTGTGTTAATGTATGTGGTAAGACAAGCTGAAAAATGTCAAGTCGTACCATACTAAAATTTCATTTTTAAGAAAAGTATGTAGCGGATGCTTTACACAGATAGCGCTAGCGTCGCCTACTTAATTCACCGGCTGAATATAAGAAGACGCTATATTCAATAATATTGTATATTTTAACTAATTAATGATATTGTAAATATTTTTATCCACGTAACTGATTTATGAGAATAAATAAACCGATCAAGGTAATTTGACCTTATTATTATGAAGGTAATTCGTTCATTGCAATAACCATTCTTCGATGTTCCTTCAATGTAACAGCATATTTTAACGATTTTCTCACAGAGGGCTCTGAAGAGTTTGATTAAACTTGCTATATCGATAGTGACGATTAGCGAATAAAATGAAGTGATTTTTGTAGTTAATAATTTTTATTCTTACATTATTTTATTTTAAATTAACGTTTCCTTTGAAACATTATTATTTTTTTTTTGTAACTAAACATATTTTTGTAAATGTAATATTTATTCTTACTTGTGAGTCAGTTAGTAAGAATAATCAGCCGCCAGGTTTTTCTCATTTTTGGGTTACCCACTTTATAGAGGCTGGGTGTGTCCCATGAGGGGCTCCATACCTTAGGGTCGCCCCCGGCGGAAAAAGCAGCATAAATAATATTGTGGCACACCCGGGATTCGAACCCATAACCTGGAGAACATTAGAATAGTGTTCTATCCACAGGCATAAAGCCCATTGAATTTTTAATCGATATATTGAGGTTAATTAAAATCTTTAGGGGCAGGGTTTCTAGCAACAGGAAAACCAGGAAAAGTCAGGGATTTTAAAAACATGAAAACGTCTAGAAATTTGCTCTTTGGTTAAGGAAAATGGTCCCTAAATAACATCGTTTCTTCTTCACTCATACAAAAGCTCCAATATGCCTACTTGTTGTGATGTTGCAAATATCATAAAGCGAGTTTAATATTTAATATCATAAAAGGACAGGAGGGCTGTGGAGAAGAGAAAAGTCAACCTTCAGGTGAAGGAATTGGAGGCAAAACTGCTCCAAGAAGCTCTTCAGAAAGCTGAAGATTTGGCTGCTGAGATTCAAACATTAAAGAAAAGATCTTGAAGTTTATATAGATATATTGATTGTAAATAAATTTGTAGTCAGATTTGTAAATATTAATTATTACTAACCGCAGTATTCAAGTTCATCATAATTCATTGGTAAGTCAACTTAAACAACTACAATATCAGCTGAAGTCGGGTAGAAATAGTTGTCGTAAAATAATTAGTCATCATTTATATTTGTAATCTAGTATACCTTATTAATTATAATTATTCTTTATTTAGTCTATTTTCACCGAGATTTGGCCAGGTAAAAGACTTCTTACAATATGGAAAAGTCAGGGAATCTCTTTGAGCTAATTTGCTAGACACCCTGCGAGCTCTTAGAGAAAATCATAAAAAGGTGCAGAATGCATGGTATAAAAGCTCTTCTGACTGGCCGATTTTGACGAAAAAGTAGCTGTAACATACTTTCAGTTTTATACAACTTATCGGTTTCGAGGTAGACTTACCTCACACACACTGGCTTTTTCCGGGGACTTGGCAATTTGGAATCGGGAGACTAAAACGTCTAGGTCCGGTGGTAACTGGAATTCGAAAATTTTCACGATCGCAATACTTTCCACGTAAGTGAGAGTAACAATGTATAATATCATTATTTATTCTCTAATTAACTAATTAAATTATCCCGCTTTCCACTCCTCTCTTCCTTGCTATCGGAAGAACACTATCACAACTAAAACAATCATTGTATCTCCCTTGATATCCCAACTTTATCAAAGTACATGTTATGTTTGTCTTCATTAGGCGAATATCAACATTGCAACACACTATATATTCAGTTGCTCCATCTGTATCTTTTAACCACTTCTAAATATTCATCTTTAGCTATTAATAGGCTGACTAATTAATGGTTTTGTTTTGTATGGAATATAAAAAGGTTGCGGCGCCATAGGAGAGTGCATAGCCTGAGTCATGCGGCCTTGGGGGAGCAGGTTTGAATGGGATCCTTCATTCTGCTTCTTTCTTTCACGCCCTCTTGGGAGATGTTTACCTACAGGTGGAAAAAATAAAATGGAACGAATGAGCGTATCTGTTGCAGGCAAGACGGCTGTTTTCATATCTTGCTAGTGAATGAACATTCTGCGAAATTATTGAAACCTAAGAGTTATATACAGTTCAATCTCAGTATTAAGAATTACTTGCTGCAGGGGAGTGGGTTCGGATTACTGTAAAGTTCGAATTATAGAATGTGAAAAGGAATTAGAATATATATATATATATATATATATATATATATATATATATATATATATATATATATATATATATATATATATATGAAAGAAAATCTACAACATGAATGCATTCAACAACCTCATTTAAATTAATCTAGTTTTTTTTTATTTGCTTATCCACCTCTACCCTTGAGGGTCATTGGCGTGATCGAAATAATTATATTCTATGATAGAATCCTATCATTTTCGTGAATTCTATTACTTTGTTAATACTTTCTTCCTCATCTTTAAGTATTTCTTTCATGTCTTTCTTTAGATTCAACCCTTTTCTTGACTGCTCATAAAGCGGGCACTCAATCAGCAGGTGCTCTACAGTTAGAGGAGAATTGTTGCATTTTTCGCAGGTTGACGCTTCCAGGCGTCTCAAGAGGTAACCATGCGTAAATTGGCAGTGTCCAATTCTTAGTCTGCATACAACAATTTCCTCCCTCCTTGAAGATCTTGCACTAGTTCTCCATTTCTGACAGTCGGATTTAATTGTTCTCAATTTCGATATCTTTTCTCTCCAACCATTCTCCCACTCTTTCAGAAGAACTTTTTTGTAGTTACTCACCCAATCCTCCATTGTGGTTTCTTTTATTTGAGTAATCTCTTCGGCTTCACCTTTTCTGGCTGAATCAGCTGCTTGATCGGCTCTTTCATTCCCAATAATTCCACAGTGAGATGGTACCCAAATCATAATCACTACTTTAGACATTATGTTTGTTTCCCACCATTCATTTATTATGTCTCTAATTATGGCGTTAGAAGATGTTTGGCTGTCAATGGCTGTAAGAACACTCCACGAGTCTGTAATGATAGTCCATGTCATTTTTTCTAATAATCTAGTTTTATTACTTTCTCATATATATATATATATATATATATTTATATATATATATATTATATATATATATATATATATACACACACACATGAAATTTAGGCGTTTGTCTCGCAAAAAGTTCTGTTTGTGTTTATAAATGGGACACTAAATCATCCTCCATACAGCCCTGATCTGGCGCTCAGCGACTACCGTTTGTTCCTGCACTTGAAGAAACACCTTGGCGGTCGGCTTCAAGACGATAACGAAGTCAAAACATTTGTGATACAGTGGTGAACAAGTCAATTTTTTGAGGAGGGTCTTCAAAAACTGTTGCCGCGTTATGACAAGTGCCTCAAAATTCGTGCAAATTATGTAGAAAAGTAGATTAAGGTAAAGGCTTTCATGTAAAAATAAAATTATTGCGATATCTTTGCACGTCTTTTTTTTTTAATTCCATAACGGTACTTACTTAAATTAAATACTTAAATTACTTACATGTAGGTTTCATTATGATTAAAATAGTCTGACAGGGCTTAGATGTCGAATTTTTAAATCATCTTCTTTTAAAGTACCTTCAATTTTGTGATTCTGGAAAATTCACCATATCTTATTAGAATTGACAATATACCAGATAAAAAATTTTGATAAAAAACGAAACGAAAAAAATATATAGAATATTACTTATATGTAGGTTTATAATATACCGGTGGAAAGCTGGAGATTTTATAAAAAATGTATGGACAAAGTTATGGAAGATAATTTAATGTGACGAATAGGACATAAACCTATGAAACTGATTATAAATCATTAAAAAAATCTGAATCCTAACTTTATTTATTAATTCTTAAATGTTTTTTAACAACCGAGATAAGTGAAAGTCGTGTGTTGCCCGCAACAGATCTTTATATATAATTTTATTTTATTTTTAATGAATAGTTAGAATTTTATAATTTTTCTTCTTAACTGCTTCTCTATCTTTATTATAAAGTTCCCTTGGATCAAATATTGATATTAATTATAATTATTAATAAAAAAGGTAGAAATTTCAAAATGACCAAAGGCTGTTGTAGTTGTTTCGTTCAAAATATCTCAAATGATATCGCATTTTATGGACTCGTCTAAAAAAAAATCAAATTTTCAGTTGCTTGATCTATTCTAACAAACATGAACCGAAATACAACTCACATATGGAACTTTGAAGTATTAAGTCTTGAAATAAAATTTTTAATTTAACCTACTATGTGAAGTACTAAATAATAGTAAATACTTTTCCAATTACATCGCAGGACCATGTGTTGGGAACCGTTGTTATAGACCAAACCAGGAACCAATAATGTTTGTTTGCTCAAGAACATTGACGTACGCTTTTTGAGAATCGAGGTTAGCCGACAACCTGTCCTGTACCTTGGAGTAGCTCACCTTTCCTATTCCGCCTAGAAGTCTGATGGTAATACACCTTAAACCTACTTCTTCAAGTTTAGTTAAGCTATGATTAAATCTAATTTTGACAGGGTTTGTCTTTTGGTAGGGGTATATAGTGTTTTGCCTGAATAAAATTGCAAATTTAGGAAATTAAAAATAAATCTTGTCCTTTCGTCAGTAAACTCAATTTCTTCCTGACTAGAAAATCTTATCCATGATCTATTGTTGGTTTCATAATGATGGAGTTTTGTTGACCGTTGAGAAATTTGATGAGGAAGATGGTTGGGGGTGCGGTCATAAATTAGAAACACACATTTAAAATAAGTGTTATTTTAATTTTGTGCCGACGTTTCGGCCTACAGTGTGGGCCTTCATCAGGGCTAAAAGAAACAAGATAACAACCAATGTAATTATAGACTTAATAATGCGTTAGGTATATAATAATAATATAACAGTAATAAAATATGGGAAGATATATAAAATTAAATGTAAAATGATAATAAGATGACAGTTATCAAGTATGGAAATAAGGTGACAGTTATAAAGTGTGGAAATAAACAAAATTAAGATGATAGTTATAAAGTATGGAAGTAAACATAATTGAGATGATAATATTGTAATGAGAATATATAAAGAGAGATTAAGCAAATAAAAAAATGACAAAGGAAAAATATGTGAACAATTAAAATTTTAAATATTAACAATTTTAAAGTGATATATGACGGTAATATATTAAAAACATAGTTAAGAGTATAGGTAATATATAAAAAAGAACATAGTCATTACAAAAGAGAATAATGTAATGTAATATTAAACTTTTAAGAATTCTTATTGATTAGGATCTTTTTTCATCGCCCATTTCTTTCTCCCTCTTTCCATACTCATATCTTTCTCCGTTACATATCCTGGCATATAATTATTAGTTATATTACTTTATAACTATCATCTTAATTTTGTTTATTTCCATACTTTATAACTGTCACCTTATTTCCATACTTTATAACTGTCATCTTAGTATCATTTTACATTTAATTTTATTTATCTTCCCATATTTTATTACTGTCATATTATTATTATATACCTAACGCATTATTAAGTCTATAATTACATTGGTTGTTATCTTGTTTCTTTTAGCCCTGATGAAGGCCCACATTGTAGGCCGAAACGTCGGCACATAATTAAAATAACACTTATTTTAAATGTGTGTTTCTAATTCATGATCGCACCCCCAACCATCTTCCTCATCTATTGTTGGTTGGGTTTTATGTTTAAGGCGTAAATCAGTCTAATTCATAATTTTTAGTTATTTTAAACTTCGGAGTTTTTCGATACTTATCTGCAATCTAGTCATGGTTTCGTACAGTAAGTGTACTACGGGTTTTAGGATCTGAGGTTCAAGTATAGATTTTTTGAACAGTTTAGGAGTTTTTCGGCACTGAGTTGAGTAGTTGGGTTATCTTCAACATTTAACTCGCAAAGAACAGGTTGGGGACCACCAATTTACGCTCCCTCCGAAGGAAGAAATAACTAAGGATTTTCTACCCCCTCAAAAGAATCCTAGAGCCATCTCCTTGGTTTCAACCCTTATATTAAATGCTTAACCCCTTATTAAATTTATCAAGGATCACATGTGATGATGTGGCTAACAAAGCAGCGTTCTATGACCAAGGTTCCAGCAAATGACCCTAAATGTTTTTAGTTAAATATCTTTTGCTCGTTTATAATCAATACGTTGGTTTCCAAAAAGTACTAGGTATCTTAAAAACATCTTTGGGGAGCGGCGTGGTCTAGTGGATAGAGCGCTAGTCTACTGTGCTCCGGATCCTGGGTTCGAATCCCGGTTATGATGGAATATTATTTATTCTGTTATTTCAGCCGGAGGGCGATCCTGGGGTATGGAGACCCCCCTGGGGCAGACCCAGGCTCTATAAAGTGGGTACCCAAAAATGGAAGAAAAACCTGACGGCTGAGCGTGATCACGGCCGAATTACCTCATTGCACGGCCGTTGACCTAGAAACAGTACGAATGTCTATATGTACTGAGCCCAAGACCCTTCATGGGTTCTAGTGGTACAGGTTTTTTAAAAACGTCTTTAACGTAAAAAAAAGTTTATATAGTAAAAACATATCTTGGTTTTTACAAAAATAATCGAATAAAATGGTTCAATTGAAAATTAATGTGATTTGTTTGCTTTACCTATAAAATGGTCTGCAATTGTCTTACTATCTTTTTAGGGAAATCATCGCTTTAATTGTTAAATTTAATTCTTAAAACAGATGTAATTTTTATATCAAATTCTGTCATTTTACGACGGAAAATCTTTAGGTGGAGAGAGGGCAAATGGATTGAAAATATAAAACACTGTCTATATATATATATATATGGTAGTTTTAAGGGGAAAAAAAAACTATATACTCGTATATGGTATACACTCACTCAAAAAAGTTTCCATACAGCATGCTTTTATTTCGCTATTTATTTTCAGCTTAACAATTTCCTAATGTACAAATAATTAATACTAATACTAAATAAAAAAAAATATTTTTTTATTTTCATTTCATCATTAATATAAAACGTGGCAGAAAGTCATTTGTTTCCAGTAGGTCAAAAAAGTTTCCATACACTTTCAATATTAATCCTATTTGTTGTACTATGACCGTCTTTCCAGTGGTATATATATAAATCTTATCTCGATAATAAATCTTAGTTCAGTATTAACTTTACATGGGCCTGGTAAACTGATTTCTTTTAAAAAAACGCGCTTCTTGTGATTTGAGAGAGCTCGTGGTTCGTAGGGCTTAACTAGAAGAAAAATTGCATATCTGTTGAATAAGTCACACGCTACTTTACATTATGAATTAAAAAGACATAGTGAGTTAAAATCTTTGGAGGATAGACCATGTGCTGGAAGAGAGGAGACTGGAGAAACGCCAGGGGCCAGTCATTCTTGCTAAAGCTTACGCAAATCCTCACACTACCGACACCTCAATGGTCATCATAATAAATAGGTACTATGGAAGTCCACCCAGAAACATTAAAAAATATTTTAAGAAGGGAAGGATACAGTGTTCGAGTGGCAAGAAGAAAGCCATTCTTCAGTAAGTTAAACTAGAAAAAGCGGCTTTAATTTACTAGGGAGCTTGTAAAAAAAACAAAAATTTCTGGAAACGAGTCATATTCTCTTAAGAATCTAAATTTAAATTTGATGTTTTTGGGCCAGATGGAAGGTAAAAAGTGTGGAGGAAATAAGCCTCAGCTTTCAAAACTAAGAGTTTATTCATGAGTGTATGGAAACCTCTTTGAGTAAGTGTATATATATACAGTCTCTCTCTCTCTCTCACACTCTCTTTCTCTGTAGCGTCTTTTCATGGATTAACTTCTTGCCTCCTTCTTAGTTTCTGAATCAAATCAAATAAAATTCAGAAATGATACATGATTTCCTAATGTAGTTAATTTTTTGGTCATCTTGTTATTAGCCATTGTGTTAATACTCAAAAAACAGAAATCACCTCTTTTTTTTTTTTTTATTGTTTTCATAGTTGCCATATATTCCATTATTACTTCTAAATTTAATTTATTCCACAATTCTTCCGAGACGTAGGGGTACTTCCTATATATGCGTACATCCAAGTGTACATAATAGCTTCGATCCTCAATATGTATTCTTGTAAATCGTCATTAGAAATGAATATAAAT
The DNA here is from genome assembly GCA_023052935.1 of Piezodorus guildinii. NCBI lineage: Eukaryota > Metazoa > Arthropoda > Insecta > Hemiptera > Pentatomidae > Piezodorus > Piezodorus guildinii. The sequence goes on along the minus strand of CM041297.1, from coordinate 38,392,439 downwards.
AGCAAAAATGGTGGTTTATGTATTATGAATACGAAAACAAACAAACTGTAGGGGTGTGTCCCGGAGGTGTGTGCCTTGCGTCAGATGTTTTGGTCCGAAGCTGTTGCGCAACATACCAAGGTGAAAGGGGTCCCATCTAAAAATAGCCTGCGCCTCCACTGCGCACTAGAGTTGTGTTTTGTTTCCACTCCAGCCAACCGTGACCACAGCTACATGCTGCTTCCTTCAGGGTCGCGCGTCATGTTTTGGGAATAGCGAGTACATCTTCAACTGTTTTTTTACAAAATTATAGTAGCTACAGGATGGCGGCGTACATTGGAGACTGGACTGTAGATATATTCTGGCGATGCTTTCATTTACTGCAACTGCAGGGCAGATTGGGCGCCAGTTTTTACTTTCACTTACTATATATAGTAAGGGGAAGTATTGCGATCGTGAAAATTTTCGAATTCCAGTTTTCAACGGAAATACATGTTTTAGGGTCCCCTGAGTCCAAATAACCAAGTCCCGCAAAAAAGTCTGTGTGTGTGTGTGTGTGTGTGTGTGGTAACTCCCGGGTGGAAACGGTAAGTCCTATGAAACTGAAATTTCATATTTAAGACAGCTATACGCCCGAGACGTGACAAAACTTTTTTCATCAAAATGAGCTTACCTGAAAGGCACTTTATACCATGCATTTTGCACCTTTTTTCGATTTTCTCGAAAACGGTTCCGACAATTTTGATTAAACTCGCTATATCGATGTAAAATTTTAATGGGCTTTAATATCATGTAGGTTTTATTTGGATAAAAATGGTCTGACAGGACTTAAATGCCGATATTTTAAATTGTCTTCCCCTAAAGTACCTTTAATTTTGTAGATTCAATAATAATAACTAGATTATCTTGTTAACGCTGATGAAAAACAGGTAAATATATAAATTGAATAAATTCGATACCCAACTAAAGGAGAAAACAGAAAAAAATATTTTTTTAATGCAATTTTTCGTTTTTGAACATAAGAGCAGTAATATACATGTATTATATACCGATGAGAGCTAAAGATTTTAGAAAAAATATCATCTCATACACAAGCTTTTAAAAGTTAATAGAGAGTGATGAGAAGAAGATAAAACTAACTGATTATTTTAGATAGTAATATAATAGATTTTTTATTAAAACACATATTTCTATATAAATTCAATTTGATTAATTCCTTAATAGTTTCACGTATTTTTTTATCTCTAACTGTATTTGAAAATTGTTTCATTGATTTTAATAATCGAGGCAAGTGAAAGTCGTGTGTTGCCCGCACCAGATTTTTTATGGATGTAAGAATTACTTACATTATATGAATTACTTTCAGTTACCTATATATGAGAAATATGGTAAGGCAGAGGTTCCCAATTAGTGGTCCGCGGACCCTGGTGATTTCCAAGGTCAGATGTCACTGGAAGATAATTTTAAATTACCTTAATGTAAAATATGTGTAAAGTCATGGCTCTATATAAAAATGAAACATGTCCTATTCAGACAAATCCAACATTTTAACTTTTTATTAAAAAAAACTTTATTCTGGGACAATGTCCCTTAAGAATAACAATTATGAACAAAATAATAAATTATATCTGGCTAAAAACAATATATAACTACAATTAAATAACGCAATAATGAAAAAAAGAAAAAAATGGTCAGAGTACCATCTCTATTTACAAATTCAAGAAATAAATAAATAAGAATAAACATAAAATGTAACTTTTACATCTCATTAAAGTAAAATTCACCTTACATAAGTTGGCATAATAAAAATTAGCTAACATCTGTCTTAAGAGAAAGGAAGTATTGAAATAGGAGGGATTTAAAAGATGATAGGGAAGGAGCATGACGGATGTTTGAAGGGAGAGTATTCCATAAGGCAGTGGAACGGGCTAAAAAGGAGCAGTCATATTTTTTGGTTCTATGGAAAGGAGTATGGAGGTCGGACAGACGAGATATTGTTTTCTGGTGATGGGTTGAGGATTTAAATACCAGAAGGCTGTAGACATAAAATGGATGGTGGGAGCTTATGATAATATAACTGATAAAACAAGAGCAGATTTAACAATATCATGCATGATATAATTAACAGCTAGTGATCACTGACAAGTAACTGCTACTGCACAATAACAATATTAAAATTGCTCATTTTCTAACATTTCAAAAATAATAATATCAAAGGACGGGTGTGTCTCATAAGAATATGAACAGTATTCGATTTTTACTTTCACTTATCTATAAATGAAATATATAGTAAGGAAAAGTATAGCGATCGTGAAAATTTTCGAATTCCAGCTTCCAGCGGAAATACACTTTTTAGGGTCCCCTAAGTCCAAATTACCAAGTACCGAAAAAAGGTCTGTGTGTGTGTTTGGTAAGTAAAGATCAAAAACCATAAGTCGTACGAAACTGAAATTGCACATTTAAGACAACTATACGCCCGAGATGTTATAACAAGTTTTTCATCAACAAATTTCACAAAAATGACTCTAAAGATTTTGATTAAACTCGCTATATCGATGTAAAATTTGATGGGCTTTAACATAATGTACGTTTTACTCTGATTGAAATAGTCTGACAGGGCTTAAATGCCGATACTTTAAATTTTCTTCCTGTAAACTACTCTTAATTTTGTACATTCCAAAAAAATAACCATATCATCTTGATGACATTGATGGAGGACAGCTTAATATACAAGTTACACGAATTTGAGTAACCAAGGAGAGGATAAAAGATCAAAACTATTTTTTAATGTAAGTTTTGGATTTTTGATAGTAAGAACAGTAATATAGACGTATAATATACCGTTAGAAAGAGAAATATTTTATTAAAAAAAATTATCTGATACAAAAAGTTGTAAAAGGTAATATAAAGTGACGAAAGGGAATAAACTGATTACTGATTGAAAAATTAATATAGTTACATTGTTTAATCTAAATCATATGTTTTCTACGAGAATGAAATCACGTTTTATTAAAATCAACTTAATTTTTTTTTTTTAATTGAAGTACAGTTAATAGTTAGTAGTGAAAGTCGTGTGTTTTTGCCACAACAGATTTTAAAAATATTATTTTTTTTTGCAATATTTTAGAAATAAAAATTTATTTTTATCTGGAATCTATAGAAACATAAAATGCCTTCGCGTGCTCGCTGAATCCAAATCGCGAAATTTTAATCGCATAATTCGCTTTGGGTAAATTTTAATTCAAATTACTCCCCAGGAGAGCTTTGAAACTATAAATCTGGCTGACTTTAATCCGTTACTGAATCCAGACTTTGGAAACGCCTTAAAATCATAATAAATAGTTTGGGAGAACATGCAAGGGTCCTAATGCAGTTGCAGACGTGCAGGTCACCACGTTCCTCAGCGAAATTACTGTTATTATGGGAGATCTCCGGCGCCAAGCAAGTTTCACTATAGTTGCGATAGAAATTGTTTCGCTTCTTGTTTAACCAATGTTGGTTAATATTTTAAACAGGATTAAAGTTGTTATAGTAATTGATGGTTGATAATTGAGACGAGATCCATTATAGGAAATTTTACAGGAAGCGCAAAACTCTCTCATTACTATTGGGTTGTTTCACATGAAATGTCCGTTTTTATAGTTTCTGAATTACATAAAGGATTTTGCAGGTCTCTGTTATTTTCTTCCGAATGTTTACATATTTAAAGTAAACAGTTACTAATCCTCTACCTTTGTATTATAAACATTAGCTTCCCAATCAATTACCCAATTTTTAGTATACCTCCAAATATGGACATGGAAACACGCGATTTTCGAGTAATATTTTTGTACGAGTTTAAACTCGGCCATTCAGAAGCTGAGGCCGCTAGAAATATTTGCAAGGCGTTTGGGGAAGGGAGTGTTAATGAACGGACCATTCGCCGTTGGTTTGCTGAGTTTTCAGCTGGGGATACTGACTTGGAAAACTTGCCCCGAGGAAGACCTCCGTCTGTAATAGACAACGATGTCCTCAAACACACAGTAGAAGGAAACCCCTAGAAAACAGTTGAAGGACTCTCAGCACAACTAAATGCAAGTGCATCTACCTTTTCCAGGCATTTAAAGTGTATTGGGAAAGTAAGCTCGATAAATGGGTACCTCATGATCTCACTGAGCGGCAGCAAGACCCCATGTTTCAAAACATACCGTGCAAAATACTTGGAAAAAATTATCTTGTTTTCATATCGTATTTTTAATAAAAATCGTTTATCTTGAAAACGGACATTTCATGTGACACAACCAAATATATTATTTAACCATCTTATTTGATTCTTTTTGGATGAAAATTTAGAATTTTTATTAACATATTAATAACACTATATTAAAGTTATGGAATGAAATGTTTTAGTATGATTTAGAACGAAACTAAATGCGTAATTAGTACCTTTAGGAAAAATACTGCATTTATTAATCGCGCTTTTAAAGGACTTGAGAACTAATTAAATAAGATAAAATAGAAGATTTAAATAAAACTAAATGATGAGAACACAAATATGTCGAAATATCGATTTCGTAAAAAATATCCTCCAGTACCTTTTGGAAATCAACCTCTCGATTTGCTTCTGAAAAAAATTCAAAATTGCTGCCCAAATTTACTTTTAATTCAGTACATTTTACTGACCACTAGTCTACTGTTCTCCAGGTCCTGGGTTCGAATCCCGACTATGGTAGAATAACATCTAGTCTGTTATTTTAGCCGGTGAGCGTCCCCCTAGGTAGACCCAGCCTCTATAAAGTGGGTACCCAAAAATGGGGAGGGACCTGGTGGCTAAGTGTGGTCTCGGCCTTATCACCTCATTGCACGGCCGTTGGTCTAGAAACAGCACGAATCTCTATATGTATACTGAGTCCAAGACCCATCATGGGTTGTCGAGGCAGGTTTTTTTATTTTAGTGATAAACTCATATTTTAAACATAATAATTTATAGTATGTAATTGTGTATATATATATATATATATATAATTTTTTTTTTGTTTTTTTTGCACTGCAGCCTCACGTAGGCTTATTGTGCGCCATCCATTATCCTGGTCATACTCATTGCCAGAATCTAACCAAATTGTAAGGATTGATCAGCTCACAAAATTTAGGATCTGAAATACAGCCATAAACAATGTGGTAAAACCGTATCCTGTTTCATTGGTCAGATCCAGAGTATATATTTAAAATTTTTATTTATATATGGTATTTTTGAAGTGACAAAACTTTTCGCGCGATAAGCGATTTTCGAGATGAAAAAACGTCTTGGTTTGCGTTACCAGTGGTGTCACCGACATGTTACTTAAATTTTTGGTATAAACTTATTTATTATTTTGAATAATACACAAACTTTTTTTTATTTCTTTTTATTCGGGCTCTGCATATCTTGGAACGTAAGCCCTCTAATTTTGAGGAGGGTAATTTTTTTATTGGATCGATTACAATGGTTCATTATTGAAAATAATAAACCAAAAGCAGTTATAGTAGACTTCTTTAGTATTTCTTTTTCTTCAATTTTCATTCAAATAACAATTCTTGATTCCAGAACACCTTACATTTTTTCTCTATCATCAATTATAACCGAGTTATCAGGGAATCACATCTATTATAAGTTGTCGCTTCACCATATAAAATTAATTTTTTTTTCTCTTTGTTCATCGCGTCTTGATCTCGAAAATCTTTTCGATTTTTCTCTTTCTTGAATAATAACCGAGTTTTTAGAGAATTACATCTATTATAATTTGTGACTTGAATATATAGATAATTTTTTTTTTTTTGTTTATCCTGCATTATTGCATTTTAAAACTCTAAACGTATTTGTTTCTATCTTCAAATATAATTGAGGGTATTGGTGTACATATACGTAAAGATTCAATTTTTTTTTCTGTTTTATAAATAATAGCGGTGACTGATTCTAAAACCCTACACATATTTTTTCTATCTTCAAAAATATCTTCAAATATAACTGAGTTAAGGGTGTATTTATAGGTATAGTTTAAATTTGTTTTATTTTATTTTTTTCTGTTCTCTAATTAATAGTGGTATACTGATTCTAAAACTATGTAGAGATTTATCTCCGTCTTCGAAAATAACGGAGTTACATGTATGGACAAGATTAATTTTTTTTTTGTTTATTGCCCTTTACTGTTTCAAAAACTCTATACATGTTTTTTTTTTTCTATCTTCAGAAATAACGGTGTTGCCAGTGTATATATAGGTAGAATTTCAATTCTTTTTTGTTTTATAAGCATTAGTGGTATACTGATTATAAAACTATTTTTCCAATTTCAATACTACGTGCAACAGCTTTCAAAAATGTTTTCTTTAAATAATTAACTTTTTTTAAGGACTAACCAAAATTAAACCTAATGAGTTAATAGTTAATATTAGTTGAAACATTCTACATTGAGGGTAGTAGTTAATGGCGTATAACATGATTGTATTAGTGGACCGAGTACGATTGTGTGTCCTAGAAATGGAGGTCAACTACTGTGTTTGTTCCACACCAGTCTTCCTTTTACTTGCAACGGTTCAGGAAAAAAAGAGTAAATATGAGTAAGAACAGACAAAATAAACGGTTAATATATACTGAAATGCTTAACATTCGCAAGTTCATTCGCGTTTCTCCAATGACGCCTTCGTGATTCAGAATGGCAGCTGTAAAAATAAAATAATTAAGACTGAGCCTTAAACAAAGATATAATAAATAATTCGGGTCATTGCAATAACAATAAAAAGATATGCTGGGTAATATTTTTGCGAAAGTCACTCCATGTCTAATCTTATTAATACACTTTAGATAAAAACCTTTCTTCTTACCATTCTGGCACTAAATACGGTTTATAGTTCTTAATGTATGTTTCGAAAAATAATTTAAAAAAATCTGGTGCGGGCAACACACGACTTTCACTTACCTCCATTTTTAAAATCAATGAAAGAATTTTAGTTAGAGATAAAAATACGTGAAAGAATAAAAATACTATTAAAGAATTAATTAAATAGAATTTATATAGAAACATGTGTTTTATTAAAAAATCTATTATAATATTATCTTAAATAATCAGTTAGTTTTATCTTCTTTTCATCACTCTCTATTAACTTTTAAAAGCTTGTGTATGAGATGATATTTTTTCTAAAATCTTTAGCTTTCCAACGGTATATCATACATGTATATTACTGCTCTTATGTTCAAAAACGAAAAATTGTATTAAAAAAATATTTTTTCTGTTTTCTCCTTTAGTGGGTATCGACTTTATTCAATTTATATATTTACCTGTTTTTCATCAGCGCTAACAAGATAATCTAGTTATTATTACTGAATCTTCAAAATTAAAGGTACTTTAGGGGAAGAAAATTTAAAATATCGGTATTTAAGCCCTGTCAACCATTTTTATCCAAATAAAATCTACATGATATTAAAGCCCATTAAATTTTACATCGATATAGCGAGTTTAATCAAAATCGTCGGAACCGTTTTCGAGAAAATCGAAAAAAGGTGCAAAATGCATGGTATAAAGTGCCTCTTCTGGTAAGATCATTTTGATGAAAAAAGTTTTGTCACGTCTCGGGCGTATAGTTGTCTTAAATATGAAATTTCAGTTTCATAGGACTTACCGTTTCCGCCCGGGAGTTACCACACACACACACACACACACACACACCATCACAGACACACACACACACACAGACCTTTTTGCGGGACTTGGTTATTTGGACTCAGGGGACCCTAAAACGTGTATTTCCGTTGAAAACTGGAATTCGAAAATTTTCACGATCGCAATACTTCCCCTTACTATATATAGTAAGTGAAAGTAAAAAAATCATATTTATTGGTATTTAAAACTGTATAATAAAATCCATTTAGTAGTGAAACAAGATATACAGTCATGATTCACATGTAGGGATACTACCCAATGGCAGCTATCTAAAAATTGTATCGTAGATATGATGACTAAAAATTAAGATACGAGCAAATTCTCATTTAATTATGACTAAAAAAGATAATTTTTTTCCGCTAAAAATCAGAACTCAATATTTTGTTACTTAATTTTGCCAAATATATGCCGTGTATTGCCTCTTTAATATCTCCTCAACTATTCATTTTAAGGAAAACATTTATATAATCATTTTTGAAGATATTTGAATGTACTTTAATTTTATATAGAGTAATGTTTTAAAAGATAATACTTTATGAGATATTTACGAAAAAATGAAAAAAAAAATTGTTTCTGATTCTCCCTCTCCCCTATACAAAACCCGACGCGGAATATTCTGGTATTTTTTTTACCACTTAATATGAGAAGGATACTGAACAAAGTTTGACAGTTTTCAGTTTTTTTTGGGGGGATGTTTGGTTTAAAACCTAATTCTACTATACTATTGGCCTTATACAATATAATTCTAGCAGGTCTTGAATAACATAGATTATTTTTTATGTTCTTTATTATTGTATGAACTGAACGAATAGAACACGATTTAACATGCTCAAAGAATAAAATAATTATCGCATGTTTTGCAGTTAAGCGCTGTAATTGGTGAAGTAATACCCGTGACAAATATGATATTTCAAACCGACAAAAATTGTTTCCTCTGACCTTGTTTACAGAGCGAATTGTATGAATTTTATGTTCCGTTTTGACGATCATGACTAACTTTCAGCCCTTCCTTTTAAAGAATTTAATCCTCAACATGCAGTTTAAGATGCATTAAAGTGCATAAGTGAAGGCTTTAAAGTTTATGGGAGAAAGCGTCGAGGACTAAGAAAATATTCCTAAAACTTTCTGTTGGTATTGATTTAAACTTTCCTGTTGTATTTTCACAGAGATTAGAAGTTGCATTCAATATCTTCAAGTAATTTATTGATGTTACATCTCATATGAATTTATGATTTAATATTCAAAGAAAGACAATAAACTTTATTTACAAATTGACAAAATATTTACAAATGATTTCGCATGAGACATCTTTACAATCAGCAAAATGTTTTGTTCGTTATGTAATTGTAATCTATTAGCCTAATGATTAAATATGTGGTAAAATTAAATTGATATTAACTATAGAAGTAGGAAAATTATACAAAAAAGCTACATATAAAAAAACAACAAAAAAAAAAACGGATAAAATAATTGAAAATATAAAATTTAGATATTAAAACAAACTAGCTTAAGTTAATAACACATGTTTAGTTCTTTTATGAGTGTAGCGTTTCAGTGAAGTTTTATTATAATTGCCGATTTCCTCTATTAATGGATTTTTGGAGATTGGTGTTTTACTGTAGGATGCTGCCAAGTCCTGGAGCATAGATAATATTAACTCTCATTATATATATATATATATATATATATATATATATATATATATATATATATATATATATATATATATATATATACATATACATATAAAGTGGTTCTCAATGTAAAATAGAAAGACAGAGATCAAAATATTTTTTACTCAGAGGAAAATTCTTCTTTAAGCGCTTAACATTTATTAAATAAATAATTTAGAGAAATTAATAATAACGTGATTTATTAATTAAGTTTATTAAACATAATATTATATTACTGAATAATGTTATTTTATCAATATTCAATTTATAATGCATTCCGACGAACTATTGCTCCAAACATTAAGTACTTTCATATTTGCTAAATTTCTCATAAATAAAGGAGATTAATTGGGGAAAAAAAAGGAGCTAAATTTTTCATGCTTAAGCAATGAAAATTTTTATCCAGTTTAGTAAAAGAAAAAACCGAACCGCTGAAAAAAAACGAAACATTATCATTGTTTAACACAAAAATGTTTTTTTTACTGATTTTCTCCTATAGAATGACTCTAAAATCGTTTATGAAAACAGACATGTTGTACTAAAAGCAAAAAACAAGAGGAAGAGAAATTCGAAAAATATATTTTTTTTTTTGTGAAAACCTTCAAACATGTTGTATACTCTCAAAGCGTCCTCGAGATAGTAAAAAAATATCATTTGTCCCTCTTAAGCTATCGTTTTTTTCCTTTGTATCAGCTATGTTTCTTTAAATGAACTTAACGTGTAAATATTGCGATTGTAAAAATTTTGGAAGTTTTTACCGGAAATACACGTTCAAGGTCCCTTTGAGTCAAAATAACGAAGTCTCGCAAAATGGTGTTGTGTGTGTGTTCGGTAAGTAAAGCTCAAAAACGATAAGTTGTAATAGAATGACATTTCATATTTTAGAGGAGAATTTGCCTGAGATGTTACAGCAATTTTTTCATCTAAATCAGCTAACCAGAAGAGCCATTTTACACCACGCATTTTGCACCTTTTTAGGATTTTCTCTACACACTTTTGATTGTAATCGCTGTATCATTATAACATTTAATGGGCTTCGATATAATGTAGGTTTAATTCCGATTAAAAAGTTCTGACTGGGCTTAAATGCTGAACTCTTAATTTTTTTCTTCTAAGGTAGCTTTAATATTGTAGATTCGAAAAATAACCATATCATCTTGTTAGTATTGATAATTTTATTTATTTATTTTATTTAACGTCACTTTATGCTACTATGGCTAATCGGACGATGCTACAGTGGGAGTCCTAAATTTTGCCTATCCAGGTTTTATTAGGATAGGGATCTTTAACGAGTACCTGACATCGCACAGGCTCGGGACCACCTTTTAACGTCCCCTCCGAAGGACGGCGTAACTAAGGATTTTTTACTCCCAAGTATTGATAATAAACGGGTAAATACACAAGTTGAACGAATTTGATAACTATCTAAAGGATAAAAGAGCAAACAGATTAATTTGTATCCGAAAATGAGAATAGTAATATAGTGGTAAAATATACCGTTATATAACATATTATTGGAAATCTAAATATTTAAAAAAAAAAATGTTACCTTATATATTGGGTTGTTTCACACGAAATGTCCGTTTTTATAGTTTCTGTAATACATAAAGGATTTTGCAGGTCTCTGTTCTTTTCTTCCGAATGTTTACATATTTAAAGTAAACAGTTACTAATCCTCTACCTTTGTATTATAAACATTAGCTTCCCAATCAACTACCCACTTTTTAGTATACCTCCAAATATGAACATGGAAACAGGCGATTTTCGAGTAATATTTTGTACGAGTTTAAACTCGGCCATTCAGCAGCTGAGGCCGCTAGAAATATTCGCAAGGCGTTTGGGGAAGGGAGTGTTAATGAACGGACCATTCGCCGTTGGTTTGCTAAGTTTTCAGCTGGGGATACCGACTTGGAATACTTGCCCCGAGGAAGACCTCCGTCCGTAATAGACAACGATGTCCTCAAATACACAGTAGAAGGAAACCCCTACCTAACAGTTAAACGACTCTCAACACAACTAAATGCAAGTGCATCTACCGTTTCCAGACATTTGTTTGTTTATTTATTTAACGTCACTTTATGCTACTATGGCTAATCGGACGATGCTACAGTGGGAGTCCTAAATTTTGCCTATCCAGGTTTTATTAGGATAGGGATCTTTAACGAGTACCTGACATCGCACAGGCTCGGGACCACCTTTTAACGTCCCCTCCGAAGGACGGCGTAACTAAGGATTTTTTACTCCCATTAAAAAATCCTAGGACCACCTGCGGGTTTGAACCCGTGACCTTTAGCATGGGAGGCTGTTACGCTAGCCACCCAGCTACAAGTGATCCCTTTTCCAGACATTTAAAGTGTATTGGAAAAGTAAAAAAGCTCGATACATGGGTACCTCATGATCTCACTGAACGGCAGCAAGACCCCAAAAATTGAAAGAACTGGGCTACGAAGTTCTTTCGTACCCCCCATATTTTCCCGACTTGTCTCCAACAGATTACCATAAGGAATTTAGACAACTTCGTCAAAGGAAAACTTTTTGAAAATGATGATCAAGTGAAAAGTGCGTTTTCAGATTTCGTTTCACTTCAAATCTCAGAGTTTTCAGTTCGGGGATAAAAAAGTTGGTGTCACGTTGGGAAAAATGTGTAGAAAAAGAAGATAAATACTTCGAATAACATTATCTTGTTTTCATATCGTATTTTTGATAAAAATCCTTTACCTTGAAAACGGACATTTCATGTGACACAACCCAATACTTAGTTGTTAAAGCATACGCTTTGTATTTTGTACTGTTATACTATTTAATCTAAAACAAATGTTTCCAACGAAAGTGGATGTAATTTTGTAACCTCTTTTTAACTTTACTTCTTAAATTGATTTTAACAGCTGAGGTAAGCCGTGTGTTGGAACCACCAGTTTTTTTTAAATTTGTGATTCATACTTTTATTTACTTTTTATATCCAAATATTGAAATATGGTTCCTAGATCCACACTAAGCAAATCAGAATGAACGTAAACAATGTTGGAATAAATAAACTAAATCGTCCTTGAGATAAAGCTGTGGAGGACAGGACTGTGAGGCCTTTTCGCTTTGCCTGGAATGTACACTCTCTTCTCATTCTAATGGATAGGTTTTTTTTTTTTCCGATCCTGGGATATATTATTCATTTTAGTAATATATATATATATATATATATATATATATATAATATATATATATATATATATAATATTAAAATAAAATATATAATATTAGAAATAAAGACTAAATCAATGACAAGTTTGTTATTTATTTTATTTTATTTTTTATTACTATTCTTACTCTCATTTTTTTTACTTCTTATTTTCAATCTTAGATATTTTTTATTATTCTTTCTCTTATTACTGTTTACACATATGTTTCATGTATACAATTTTGTTACATGTTTTCCCTATACAAATAATCTTCACTTTTTACGTTTGCTATTTTTTTTATTCTACCCCAATATTTTTTTTTTTCGTATGGGTTATTGTTTTTATTATTTTTTGTTACAATAATATATTATTCTCAGCTTTTCCTAATACTTTTACTAACTTATTTTTCTTTTTGTTCTATTGTCATATTTTTTTTTGGATGATGATTGCCTAAAATTTAGGTCGAAACTTATGTTGAAACTCAACATATCTACGATATATTGCTTTTCCTGGTCCTTTAGAATTTTATTTTAATTTATGACTTGGTGACTTCTGCTGGAACGCCCTCAATAAATTATTACTACCAGGATTAATTATTATCTAAAAGGAAAACTAATCTTAACTAATTTTTTATGCTTGTCATTTTTAATAATAAATACATTAAGTCAAATATGTAAATTTCCAATCCTGTACGTTTTACAACTTTATCTAAGATTTAATTTTAAAATAATGTTTAGCATGCAGAGATAAGCCGTCTGCACCAGTGTTGCACGGGCACGCAATATATTTAAGGCGTGATATTACCATCATGGAAAATTTTCAATATGATTCCTATTTACATAATGTTAATCATTTTAACATAATAATAAAGCTAAATTAAAATTAGCAAGAACTTAGTATTATTATCTTTCTTTCTTTTTTAATTTTTCAGGAATTTTTTCTTAATATTTCACACTTAAATATGCACACCTTAACTTCCTTTTATTATATATTTATTTTCTTTCACAATTTTTTACATCGTTTTTCAACGTTTCGGTGTTATTTCCCCATTATCAAGACTTTTTTGAAAACACTTTTAAATATATATATATATATATATATATGGCTGACAGTTAGCGAATAAACTTAAGCTATAAATGTGAAATAATGAGTGATATATTTAAAAGTGTTTTTTATGTCTCTGTAAGGGCACAAATTATTAGTAACGTCTGATTGATTGACACAAATTTTACAGAAATAAGAGAAATATATATATATATATATATATATATATATATATATATATATATATATATATATATATATATATATATATATATTAATGAAAAAAGTAATGATAAATAAATAAAGTAAAATCTTTAAAACCTATATAGCAGAACAAGACAAAAATTATATATGATAAAAAAATTATAAACTTAAAAATAAATTAACACACTCACACGTATGTAAAAAAAATAGAAAATTAAGATAATAAAAACGCATGGTTTGAGAAATAAAATTCTATTGTATATTGATTGTAAAGAAAGAAATTTGATTACAGTTCTATTATAATGAAAATAGGTAACATTTTAAATATATCACTCATTATTTCACATTTATAGCTTACTGCTGTTCGCCTACATCGAAGTTTATTGGCTGACTGTCATGTATATATATTTAAAAATGTTTTCAAAAAAGTCTTGATAATGGGGAAAGAACCCCGAAACGTTGAAAAACGTTGTAAAAATTTGTGAAAGAAAATGAATATATAATAAAGGAAGTTAAGGTGTGCATTTTTGAGTGTGAAATATTATTATCGTTCATTGGAAATAAGTATTTATTTTGGATAATTTAAGAACAAAATACGTATAAATAACAAAGTACTAATAATTTTTGTTCAGATATGGAATGTTTAGGGTATTTTGTTTTGATATTATTGTGGAGATATTTAAGAACTGTTAACAACATAAAGTGAATGAATAATTATATTAAATAAATTAAAATACTTATATTTAATAGCAACGCACACAAATTTTGAATAATAATTATTAATTATTAGATATTACCTATTTTAATTATAATAGAACTTTAATCAAATTTCTTTCTTTACAATATACAATAGAATTTTATTTCTCAAACCATGCGTTTTTATGATCATAATTTTCTATTTATTTTACATACGTGTGCGTGTGTTCATTTATTTTTAAGTTTATGATTTTTTCATCATATATACTTTTTGTCTAATTCTGCTATATAGGTTTTAAAGATTTTACTTGCAGAGACTAAGTATAACATAAATAAATAATTATTTAAAAAAATATTCCTATCGCTTTTATAAATAATAAAAAAAAAATGTTATTGAGCCATTTTAAAATTTTTATTGAAATATTATAGCCAATAGTAAATTAATTTTATCTGTATATTTACTGTCCAAATAAAGTAATTAAATTAAATATATACTGTTTTACTGATTGAAAAAAAAATTATAAAATTTCATGATCATCTTCAGGGGTATTTCTATAATCCTTCTTTTGCTTAAATAACATTAAATCATATAGAGAACTGCTCGTAGATACCGATTACTACAACACTTACTCGACAAACGCTCAAAACTTTCTATTTACTACAAAAAACTCATTTATATAACCATTATAAGACCTATTTGGACCTACGGCATTGAGTTATGGGGGTCCACTAAACCATCAAATTCCTCTCGCATCCAATCCCTGCAATCCAAGATCCTTCGAAAAATCCTTAATGCTCCATACTTTGTTACAAATAAAATTATCCATAAAGACCTAAATATCCCATTAGTTGAAGACTTAGCCCGATCCAGATATACATCCTTCCATTCCAAACTTCCTGCCCACTCAAACCCACTTATCCGTGACCTCTCCTCAACATCTATTCCTGACAATCCACCAAGGCGACTAAAAAGAAGATGGCCAAGAGACCTCTTACCATAAATTGGACATTGGAGTTCTACCAATGGGTAGTTTCTTCACAGGACAATCATGTGTCTTAATCTCAAATCAATCCAATTTACTTGTTGTATTGAATCAATACAGTTGTAAATTTCTTTAAATAAATAATTTAAAAAAAAAATCATATAGAGTAATTTGATTACTAATTTATAAAAATGTAATTTTAATTTATTTATGTTTTTATGCTTAATCATAATTTGAGATAAGCTCATGATTGCTGACAAGAATTAATTGTTTAACTTTTTTTTTTAGTGTATACATCAGCTAAAGAATTTTTTTTTTTTTTTACATTTTTTTTTCAACTAGTTAATCAAAATGCTTTGAATATTAAGTATCTTTATTAGCTATTCCTCCCAAGAATAAACATTAATGTAACAGCATTTAGTTAGAGTATATTGAATATATCATCTAGTGTTAAATATATTTATTAATTGTTAATAAAAGAGGAAAATATTTCTGGTAAAAGTGCAATGTCATCGGTCACATTTTTCGCATGAACTTGTCAGGTGGTCGGATTGAGGAGACTGCGTGTTATTGCTCTGCTAATACCGTCCGCCTATCTTTATCAGCCAATTCTAAAAGAGATTGGGGACTAATTTTATGAAAATTTTTGTAAATTATTATTTAATATGATCAAATTAATTTTAACTGCTTTTAATACAGGAATCATTTCTATGAAACAATGTGTGACATACTTAAAGATAAATGTACTCATTGTAGGAGTGAAATTAATCATTAAATAATGGGAATATTAGTGGTACTGATGTATATGTTTATTAATGGAAATGTATTCAAATGCATAAGTAATCGGTTTTGGATAGGAGAAGTTCTATTTTTGATGTTTTTAATGTAGTACAGCTGAAGAATATTGTTGATGAAAGAGACTTTAATGTTTGTTTCTGATATCTCGCCTCCTTATTATCATCGAGTACTGCGATGAGTGCGGCCTACGATTGTTGGTACGGCGATAGAGCCCTATAGAGAAAGATAAGAGCGACTCTAAAAATAGTCTCCTTCTGGAGCGGCTCGAGTGGGGACGTGGCCTGGGTGGGGAGTGCTTGTAAACATCTCAGTCCGAGCCGCACTAGTGATGAGTAAGGTTCTGTCCTCGGCTTGCCGCTTCCTCGCCCGGGGCTACACCGTCCGGGCCAGCGAGCTCTCCATCGCGCCCGGCACCTCCCTCCACGAGTACGTCTGGACGGGTCTGCAGAAAGGCGATTACCGCAACGCTCTCCTCTGCGCGCAGACCGGCCGCAAGATCGGATACGAAAGACTTCGACAGGCCAGCGAGGGCTTCGCGTCCTGGCTCTCCAGCAATGCAGCAGGTCCCCTCACCGTGATGCTGCCCAACTCCGTGGAGATGGTCGTCACCAGCCTCGGGGCGCTCGAAGCAGGCATACCTCTCTCGCCTATCAATCCCGATTCCAGCACTGAAGAAATCTCCAGGATTCTGAAAACGATGTCCACAGACTGGGTCGTCACCAAATCTAGTCTAATTCATAATGTACTAGAGGCAAAAAGACTGGTTGAAGAAGAGAACAAGAATGAATATCCGCTTGGTATCATAACTATTGATGACGACATAGTGTTCAACGGAGTTCTGCACTTTGTGGATCTTACTGAAACGAAAGGTATTGTGCATAGGAGGAGTAACATCGCTCTTGTGACTCAGAAGTGGGGCGAAGCCGGGCAGGAGAAGGTGGAAGTGAGTACGGAAAGCCTTCTTGCCGGGTGTCTACAAGCTGCCTGGAGTGACTTAGAACCTGGCGACAGGCTGGCGGCCAGTGTACCTATGTTTACGAGGTATGGATTGACACAGAGTATACTTTCAGGCTTGGCGTCTGGTGCAGAAATTGTCATCCTACCGGTGGCCAGTGACCTTACTACTACCGTCCAGAGATACAAATTGACAGCAGCTTCTGCGATTCCTAGTGCCGTGGGGCAGCTCGCGAAGAACAGGTTAGAGGAATTGCAAGGTCTAAGGTCGCTCACCATCTCAGGGCAATTGGGAGCGGAATGTCCAAGCCTGGGAGGAGTTAGCGTGACCCAGCACTATGGGCCGCCTGAAGGACCCGTGGTGTTCAGCCAGAAGGCGGAAGGAGGAGCGCCCAGCCTGGGACAGCCGGTAGCGGGCACCGAGGTGAAGGTGACGGCTGGGGGCGGCGAGGTGGGGCCCATGAGCGAGGGTGAGATCTGGGTGCGGGGGCCGCAGCTCGGGGAGGCCTGGACCTCCACCGGCGACAGCGGCTACTACGACGCTGAGGGCACCTTCTACCTGACGCGGGCCGGCGTGCTGAGCCGCGAGGGACTGGGAGTGTGGCCTGGCGAGCTGGAGGCGGTGCTGCAGGGCCACCCCGCGGTCTGCGCCGCCGCCGTTTTCGGCACCCCCTCGGCGCTGGTGGCGGCCGTCATCCCGTCGGACCCGTACGCCCCCCCGAGCCCGGCCGACATCGTGACCTGGCTGGCCGCCCGCACCGCCCCCCACAAGCGGCTCACGGACGTCGTCTTCAGCTCTTCACTCCCGCTGACGCCTGACGGACGCTTCGACCACGCAATCTTGGCGGATAGATATTCTTCGCCTCGTAAGTACGCCGCTGTTTCCTACGTCTGAGGTAACTCCAAGATTAATACTGTTGTCCTGATATGTAACCATATGTAACTGTATATTTATAAGTGTATATATTCCATATTAGACTGATGTTCGTGTGATGGTTTCAGTTATTTCTTAGAATTACTTTTCAGGAATATTTTATACCACTTCATCATGGTAGTTGTATATTCTTTTTTTAACTTCTGTATTATTTATAAATATTATGTAAACAAGTCCTTGCACATCGCTATACCAATACTTCCAAAGTGCAGCCTGAAGTAAAACAAGTTCCTTTTTTTTTTCTTTTTTATTCAAACCGGTTTTGTGTAAACCCTAACTTTCTAATAGCTACAGACTTTACCTATTCCTAGCTATTTTCTGAAAATATATTTTTTTTTTCTTCTTATGCCTGTTAAATACTTAAAAGCCAGGTGTAACACTATCAAGCAGGTGCGCTATCAGAGTTCCTACGTGACAGGCCGGTTGTGACTTAACGCTACTGACCTCGTTCATAAAGACTCTTTCCTGCGCGCCTTTGTTTACCAATACAACTCGACGAATTATTCAATTGGCTTCATATATTTTTTTTCATATCATATGTTCACGATTTAAATCCCTTATTTAAATACAATGGGACTCGGCGTTGATTTATGCTAGACAACATCGAGCACATAGAAACATATGAATATGCAAAGGTTCTAGAAGCAGTGACTTTGCCGAGGGCAAACACATGCTATTATCGATATCGATTATTCGCTTCATTTACAATCACCTTTTGTATAAACAGTTACCTTAAGGCATAAATAACGGAACCATTTTATGGTCAGGATGTTTTTCTAACCTATGTTAATCATGTGAACATTTCGGATAAAAGAACAATCAAATTCGCATAACTCTCAAAATGTTAATATTAATTATTGTACGATTGGTGAATGTAATTTAAAATTTATTGTGTGAAAAAGTTACCAGAGGTTTTTACATAATTTAATAACTAGTACCATTCGCCTAATAATCCATGTGAATTTGGATTGATTATAAATTATCATAAAATCTATAAAAAAATAACTGGAACCTTTCCAGTTTAAAGGCGATATCTTTGACTCGTCACTTTTAAGATAAAACTAAAAAAAAAAAAAAAAAAGAAATGTCACTTCATCTTTATCTGCTGCTCTATAAAACGTAATCTTTGTTGATTTTTTTCTTTTATTTATAAAAATAACTAATAAATATATAAAATTATTCATTGGATAAATAGTTTTAAGAAATTGTGCATTGTTCTAGTACTTACTAATTTTCATTTTTTATTTTTACTAACACCACTATTAGATTAAGTGTTTGTTGAATCTGTGATTTTTATCATTTGTAGATTTTTATGGGAAATCATATTTTTGTAAATAGTTTAATTTTTGATTGAGGAGGGACAAATACCACTTATTTGTATTAATATTTTAAAACATCTTTTTTCATATATTCCATAAAAAAATGAAATGTTGCAAATTATATTACTAATCTCTTCACAAGACTGATAGCCTAAGTTTTCTTCATAAATTTTCCAATATTGTATGTTACAATTTATTTTTATATATAATTATAATGTATATAAAATTTCAGAATGGTTGTAAATAAATGTTATAATGATTATATAGAGGTTCTTATTTTTTTTTTATTCCTTTATTATATCCATTTACCTTATTTTTAAAAATTTTAAATTTTTATCTATATCCTGTAGTTTTGCTCACAAATAGTTTTTTATGTATTGGTTTAATCTTCGTTAATGGTAAGAGTAGATATAGCACATACAACTTCGCTTAATTGTTTATCAGTTACCCTTTCGACTATGCGCAATAAATAAATTTATTATATACCACTAGATAATCATTATATTCAGTAAAATTTACAATAACATACCAGGGGCATATCACATAATATGTTTTAGCTTTTAAACATAATTATATCTTCACAGCTCGTTTGCAAGTTGCAAAATATTGTTTTTACTTTCACTTACTATATATAGTAAGTGAAAGTATTGCGATCGTGAAAATTTTCGAATTACATTTTTCAACGGAAATACATATTTTAGTCCAAATAACCAAGTCCCGCAAAAAGGTCTGTGTGTGTGGTAACTCCCGGGCGCAAACGGTAAGTCCTAGGAAACTGAAATTTCATATTTAAGACAAATATACGCCCGAGACGTTACTAAACCTTTTTCATCAAAATGAGCTTACCAGAAGAGCCACTTTATACCAAGCATTTTGCACCTTTTTTTCTCGAAAACGGTTGTGACGATTTTGATTAAACTCGCTATATTGATGTAAAAGTTAATGGGCTTTAATATCATTTAGGTTTCATTCGGATTAAAATGGTCTGACAGGGCTTAAATGCCGATAATTTAAATTTTCTCTCTCTAAAGTACCTTTAATTTTGTTGATTCTATAAAAATAACTATATTATCTTGTTACCACTGATGAAAAACAGTTAAATATATAAATTGAATGAATTCGATACCAAATTAAAGAAGAAAACAGAAAAAAAATTTTTGTTTTGAACATATAATATACATAATATACATGTATGATATACCGTTGGAAAGCTAAAGATTTTAGAAAAAATATTAATTTATACTCAAGCTTTTAAAAGTTAAAAGAAAGTGACGAAAAGATGATAAAACTAACTGATTATTTTAGATAATAATATAATAGATTTTTTAATAAAACACATGTTCCTATATAAATTCAATTTAATTAATTCTTTAATAGTTTCACGTATTTTTATCTCTTAACTGTATTTGAAAATTCTTTCATTGATTTTAAAAATGGAGGTAAGTGAAAGTCGTGTGTTGCCCGCACCAGATTTTTTAGGTAAAAAAAAAAGCAAAAACAAAAAAAAAACTCTAATATCTATTGAAGTTGTTTCCATGAGAACCTTCAGACGAAACAAGAAATTTAGCTTCTATTCTGTGATAAATTTGTTTATCTTTCAAATGAGTACTTATAGTTTATGAGATATTAAAAAAAATGATAAATAAATAAGTTTTTAGGAATAATTTTTATTCAACTAATTATGGGAATGAATCATTCTTAACCCACCTTATTGCACATCTAGACGATAAGACCTCCAGGAAAAATTGTAGGTTCACAACCATTGTCTTGTTTGAGATCCTGCAATTACCGGAAAAGTGAACGAAATGGTACATTTTTTTATATATTATAGATGATATTATTGTATTTAAAATGCCCACTTATTGTTAATTATTTTTTATGGTATTTCTTTTGTTTTCTTTTTCGTAAAAAATGAGTGCATGAAGTATTTTATCATTATTATCTTTGTCTCTTATGAGGCTGAACGCAATAATACTTTAAATAACTATCTATAGCATTCATTTTATTGTGTATAGACGTTTAGGTCTAAATTTTATGAGTTCACTATGTCAGATTCACATGAAAGTACCATTTATCCTTCCGTCATTAGGATGTTTTTTTTTGTTTTTTTTTTATACTATATTAGTAATATACCTTGAGAATATATTGAGCTTTTTTTTTTTTTTTTTAACACATTTATTGATATTTACAACTGTATTAAATAAAAATACATCTAGTAAATGCGATGGTAATATATAAAGCTGTCATGATCTACATGTAGAGACACTACCCAGTGGCAGCATTCTAAAAATATTCTAAACTAGAAGTTCCTAGGGCCATTTCCTTTTCAGGCGCCTCGGAGGATTATCCGGAATTGAAGACGAAGAAAGGATTGAAACTTGTACGTTAGAGTGAGAATGGAGTTTTTCATAAAAGGATTGATACCTGGTCCGGGCCAAATCAGTTACATAGGGAACATTAAGGTCTTTATGGATAAGTTTATTCGTGACAAAGTAAGAAGCGCTGAAGATTTTAAGAAGGATTTTGGATTGCAAGGATTGGATGCGGGAAGAATTTGATGGTTTAGTAGAGGTCCAAAGCTCTACTCCGTACGTCCAGATTGGTCTTATAATAGTCATGTAGATGAGACTTTTGTAGTTCAGAGGAAGGTTTGACCGTTTGTCTAGTAAGTGTTGAAGCAGCCTAAAGCGGTGAGGGTGAGAATATTAAAATTTAAAACCATTAAACAACAGTATATTACGATTTCCGAATACTTTTGACACTGAACGATCTTGTAATTTTACATTATTAATCGGATATTTTTAAAAACAATAAACTTTTCGGTTATCTGGTCAGTGATTTTCCTTTATGGTAGTTCAGAGGAAGGTTTGATCGTTTGTCTAGTAAGTGTTTAAGTAGCCTAAAGCGGCGAGCAGTTTCTTGTCGTTTGAGTCGTGTATGTGGATTCTAAGTTAGGCGTTTGTCAAGAAGAAGCCCTAGGTATCGGATCTGTTCAACAGAAACTAGTTGAGTGTTATTAAAGGATACTGTAGGGCAGGAGGGCAAAGGTTTACGGCGAAGGGTAATGGTTATTTGATGGGATTTGTTAGAATTTATTTTTATTATTGAAGTTAAAAATTGATTATTAAGATCCACCACAATATAAAAGTCATATCTTCCAATAATGATTCAAACTGGCGCCGCTTCAACCTCAAGAATACACAAGTGCTGTCTCAACAAACTCGGGCTCCTTGATACACAAATATTACATAAAACCATGATCTTCATACAGTCGTCTATTCTTTTAAATAACCTTTCTTTGATCAAGATCTAAAGCATGAGGATAAAATGAATCTCTTACCATCCTATATTACAGTCAAATAAAGGTTAATATTTTTACAATAGACAATTATTTAGTTAAAATAAACTAGTTGTCGATAAAAAATAATTTATTCATGAGGATTTTAAGTTGTCCTGGTTGTAAAATAAAATTTTGTGATTTCTGTAACATTTTTGTTTCGATGCTCCGAGTTGCCTGAAAAGGCGTTGGCCTCGTGAGCTGTTGATAAAATAAACACTTTATAATAAGCAAGCTGAGTGTTGGCAATGCCAGCTTCTCCACTCATGCTGAGAGTTGTGCTCTAGCGCCCTCTCTCAGTCTCCACTGCCTTATTCAGACGGTGAAGCGCTGACTGAGAGCGCGGATTCCTGGCTCGGCCGGTAGATTCGGAGATCCAGGCATATGCAATTGTTGTATATAAAGCAGGAGATCAGCGCCTTCATCAGTCGATTCACGGTCTGATAAGGCAGTGTATAAAATATATATAAAAAATATATATAGATGTTTTAACCCGTATCAATGATAATTATAATGTATAATATTTATATTGATCACATTGTAAAAACCAAAATACAAGTTATTTCTAATAGTTTTTTAAATACAATTAAAAAATTAAACGTTTATATTTAAAAAAATTAAATTATAGTTGCATAGTTCTGATCATTAAGTAATTTGGCAAAAATTATTTTATTATATCGTACAATTAAAACTATGGCTATTTCGAAAAATTGTTCATATTTTACTCAAACTAGTACGTACTGTCAAAAAGCCTTTTTTTTTTTCATTCATAAAACATTAAAGTTTATTCATTTAAAAAAAAAAAAAAATGAATAGTGAAAATGAGTGTCATATTTCTTACGTTTTTTTTTTTGTTGTTTTTTTTCCTGGACAAATGATTGAAAAATTAATAAATCAATTTGAAAGGGAAAATTTAAATGAATATTGTATTTTTAAATAAATAATTAAGTAAAATTTATTTTAAGAAAAACTGTATGAATTATTGAATGTATAATTTCGTTATTATTAACTTCCAATGATCCACTGAGGGTAAAGAAAATATTTAAAAATATCTATTATTTTAATTTTTTTTTTTTTTAATCAGCTCCTTATTTATGGTTTCCTTCTAGGCATCATTGCGATACACACTGAAGATTTAACCGCCTGTGCAGCGGATTTTCTTTTCGGAAATAAAAATCATTAAATGAGAAATGAATCTTTTTCTCTTCGTTTTGAGCAGCAAAATACCACTTAAAGATAAGGAATATCATTGAAACTATTTATGAAAAAATTTAGGTATCTTTTTTAATATGTAAATATTAATTGACCAGTAAACATGATTTTATTAAATAAAAATTTTTGAAAACGCAACAAATTATTTACACCTAAATTTGAAGAATATTGAACACAGAATCGTTTGCCTATCTTGACTAAACGTATTTATTATTGGTCCAGAATCAAAATTTAAATAATTAATAGTCTTGAGCCTGTTTTAGTTAAAATGGCTTAAGAAGTTCTGTATTAAGAGATGAAGGGTTGTTAACGCTAGAAATTCACTCAAGAGAATGACCGTCCAAAAGCAAGAAGAATTCTTTTTCAATAAAAAACATTAATATCATTGATTCACTAATCCTATGGGATATCGAGTGGTGTGTTTAAATAAGATACGATAATATCTATATAATCAGGCAATATGTGAAATTACATTGAAGATTCAATCGTCATTGAAAAAATTCAATGGACAGTTTATAATACAGTTAAATATATTGAAGTATTTAAATATTAAATATTTAATGTATTTTACATAAAGAAAAAACTTATAAAAAAGAAATACCATAAAAAATAATTAACAATAAGTGGGCATTTTAAATACAATAATTATCTATAATATATAGAAAAAATGTACCATTTCGTTACTTTTTCCGGTAATTGCAGGATCTCAAACAAGACAATGGTTGTGAACTACAATTTTTCCTAGGTCTTATCGTCAGATGTGCAAAAGGGGTTAAGAATGATTCATTCCATAAATTATGAATAAAATTTTATTCTAAAACTATTTATTATCATTTTTTTTAATATTCATAAACTATAAGTACTCATTTGAAAGATCAAACAAATTTATCACAGAATAGAAGCTAAATTTCTTGTTCGTCTGAAGGTTTCATGGAAACAACTTCAATAGATATTTGGAGTTTTTTTTTTTGTTATTTCTTTTTTTTACAAAAAAAACTGGTACGCGCAACACGCGAATTTAACTTACCTCCTTTGTTAAAATCAATTTAAGAATTTTCAAATACAGAGATGTAAAAAGGTTAAAGAATTAATTAAGTTGAGTTTCCATAGAAACATGTGTTTTATTAAATAATCTATTATATTATTATCTACAAGAATCAGTTAATTTTATTGGCTTTTTATCACTTTCCATTAGCTTTTAAAATTGATTTTTTTTTAATCTTTAGCTTTCAACTTTATATTATACATCTATATTACTGTTTTTATGTCCAAAAATTGATGTTTTCATGCAATTTTGGCTTGTTTTGTTAGATATCGTATTCGTTTCAACTTATATATTTATCAATTTTTTTATCAATGACAATAAGATGATATGGTTAATTTATTCAAATCTACAAAATTAAAGGTAGTTTAGAGGAAGAATATTTAAGCTATAGGCATTTATGCTCTGTCAGACTATTTCAGTCAGAAATAAACCTACATGATATTAAATCCTATTAAATTTAACATCGATCTAGCGAGTTCAATTTCAGAATCGTTAGAGTCTTGTTTGGAAACCGTAAAAAGGTGCTAAATAGTGCTAAAGGTCCAAAGTATACTTTTCGGTCAGCCGATTTTGAAGAAAAAGTGACTGTAACATCCCGGGCATACAGTTGTCTTTAATATAAAATTTCAGTTTCGTTTTTGCGCTAGACTTATCACAAGCAAAGAAAACACAAAAAACAAACTGGCCTTTAGTGTGTTTCTGATGAAAATTGGAATCGAAAATTTTCACGAACGCAATACTCCCCCTTACTGTATATTTCATATATAGGTAAGTGAAAGTAAAATTGCATTGAAAAATATTTTTGCTCTCATAAAAATATTTAAATATGAATAAAGTGGCACTTAAGTTAATGCCTGTGTTTTATGAAAAAGTAAGTTTTAACTAACTAAAATAATCAGTTAGTTTTATCTTCTTTTCGTCACTTTCTTTTAACCTTTAAAAGCTTGAGTATAAATTAATATTTTTTCTAAAATCTTTAGCTTTCCAACGGTATATCATACATAATAATTATATTTATGGTTCAAAACAAAAATTTTTTTCTGTTTTCTTCTTTAATTTGGTATCGATTCATTCATTTATATATTTAACTTCCATATTCACCCTTTAATATCAATAATAATAAGATGATGTTCCAATTTTTTTTAAATCTACAAAATTAAAGGTAGTTTAGAGGAAGAAAATTTAAAATATCGGCATTTAAGCCCTGTCGGACTATTTTAATCAGAATGAAACCTTCATCATCTTAAAACCCATAAAATTTTACATCGATATATAGATTTTAATCAAAATCGTTCAAGAGTTTTTGAGAAAATCGTAAGAAGGTGAAAAATGCATGCTATGAAGTAGATCTTCCGGTCAGCTGATTTTGATGAAAAAGTCTTTGTAACATCTCGGGTGTATACTAGTCTTAAATATGAAATTTCAGTTTCATAGGACGTTTTCGCCTGGGAGTTACCACACACACAACCTTTTTGCGGACTTGGTTATTTGGACTCAGGGCCCTTAAACGTGTATTTCCGTTGAAAACTGGAATTCGAAAATTTTCACGATCGCAATACTCTCCCGTACTATATATTTCATTTATAGGTAAGTGAAAGTAAAAAATCAAGTATCGTTCATTATCTTCAGCGATGGATCATACTTTTGATGTTCTTTAATCTCCAATTTTAATCTGCCAATTTTAAGGTTGTGAGTGTAAACACTGGAAATTATATCACATAGAATGTTAAATCTAAATTTGTATTTGTAGAACGTGTGATTTTATTAAAAGCCAGGCTTCACAAATATGTTTTCGTTAGCGTAATTTAAAATTATTTACCAATGACGTCTCGCTCACCGCCAGGGTCCAGTGAACACCATTTGGGAACCACTGTTCTATACCATTCTTATCCCCCGTGTGTCTTACATCCAACCTTAGAAACAACAGAATTTTGTTGTTGTTCATACATGTGAAAAAGAGATAGTTCCATGTCCCCATTAACATAAATTGAAGCGAGCGTTCTACCACTAAACTATCGATGCTTCAATGCTAAGCTACCGATGCCAACGCAATACGAGGCTAGCGTGGACTGTATATACCTTTGTTGCTGTATATACATAGAATGTTTGTGTATTTTTTTGTAAATAAGTTGGAGATACAGATAAATAAAGATTTCCCATTAAATATTATTGATTATTTAACAGCCACTTTAATCTACTGAGGCTAAATCGGACGAGGTAATTTAATAACAATATATAATTTCTTTATTTATTCTGGACAAGTCCCTTTAGAATAATACAATATACAATAATGAGAGATTACTGTCTTAGAGTAAGATTACAAAAATAAATAAATATACAACGCATAGTAAGTAAAGAAGAAACAATAAGAAAATGATAGAAAAAAAAAAATAATAAAAAAAATATAAGAGATGATTAAAAAATATAAAAATAAATAATTATCATGTTTCCATACATAACCTAGACTAAAAAATAAAATAAAATTCTTACCTAATTAAAAAAATAAAAAATTAAGAAACACTTCTTTAACCTTTTCTATTTACACATTTCATGGAACTGGATCAGTCAGGACTGTTTGGAAATTGAATGGACAGGAGGTAATGAAATAGACGAGATTTAAAAGTCGTAAGGGTAGTAGAATTACGGATATCAGAAGGAATAGAGTTCCATATGGAAGAGGATCGGATTATGAAAGATCTGTCGAAAGCTGCAGTTCGATGGGGAGCAATATACAAATCAGAAGGCCGCATACGGGTGTTGCGGGAATGGATTGAGGATTTGAATAATAAGAGATCAGAAGATGTATGATGGACGGCGGAATCGGATAACTTGATAGAGGAAGGAAGCCAGGAAGTATTTTCGACGGTAGGAAGGATAGAGCCACTTTAACTCTTCGTAGAATCGAGTTACAGAGGTGTCCCTGGAGATCCCAAAGATGAATCGAATGAAGCAATTAAATAACCGTTTTAGTTTTTCTCAAGATCTTAAGAGACAACCCCATACACCGTACAGCAATAGTCAAAGTGGGGAAATATCAGGGAGGAGATCAGAAGCTTACGGGTTTCGAGAGGAAAGAGTCCATTTAATCGCTTTAAAGTGATGAAGGAGCGGCGGGAGATGTCAGAAATGGGGTTTTTCCTGGAGAGGTTTTTGTCAAAGGTGATTCCAAGGTTTTTGATAGATTGATAAAATTATATCGATCATTGTTCAGAAAAAGGGTAGGAATTGGAGGGAGAGTTTTAAGGAGGGGACTGGAACCTATTACAATAGCCTTAGTCTTTTCGACATTCAGCTTTAGCTTATTATCCACGGCCCACTGACTGATTTTATTTAAATCATTTTGTAGCTTTTCGGCTGCTAGTAATAGATCCGAAGGTGGGAAGGACAGGTAAATTTGGAAATCATGGGCATACAAATGGTATTGGGAGTGATCAATAAGGAGAGGAAGGTCATTTATGTAAACAGCAAATAGGGTGGGAGACAGTGATGAGCCCTGTGGAACACCACATGATAGGGGCAGAGTCATGGAAGGAGGTTGGTCTGGAACCACAACGTACTGGGAACGGTCGGAAAGGAAGAAATTTACAGTAAAAAGAAAAAACAACTCAAAAAAACCATTACCATTAAAATTAAATAGTCGTAAATGTAGATTGCGAGGCAATGACAAAATGAATGACATAAGTTACCACAAGATTTTCATTTAAATGTTAATAGCAACGCGTTTTTTTCAGCGAAACTTATTCAGTTTAAAGGACGTTGAAAAAACGTATAATCATTCCAAAAATCGCAGTTTTTCTTGTGTAATGAATAAAAAAGTTTCTCATAAATATAATTCAGTCATTGTCGGAACGAGAATGGTAAGTTTGCATATATAACATATAAACAATGTAAATATTAGAATAAACAAACACTAAATTGAAAAATTCTCATAAGAAAATAATATTATTATTAAGTTACCACAAAAAAACATATTTTTTATTTTTACTTTCACCAACCTATATCTGAAATATATAGTAAACGAAAGAATTGTGATCTGGAAAATTTTCGAATTCCAGTTTCCAACAGAAATATAGGTTTTGGGGTCCTCTGAGTCCAAATAACCAAGTCGCGCAAAACCGTCTGTGCGTGCACGGTAACTAGAACAATATTGTTTGTTTGTTTATTTATTTAACGTCACTTTATGCTACTATGGCTAATCGGACGATGCTACAGTGGGAGTCCTAAATTTTGCCTATCCAGGTTTTATTAGGATAGGGATCTTTAACGAGTACCTGACATCGCACAGGCTCGGGACCTCCTTTTAACGTCCCTTCCGAAGGACGGCATAACTAAGGATTTCTTACTCCCATTAAAAAATCCTAGGGCCACCTGCGGTTTGAACCCGTGACCTTTGGCATAGGAGGCTGTTATGCTAACCACCCAGCTACAAGTGTTTAGAACAATATTGTTCTAGTTACCGTGTGTGCGTGTGAGTGATGTCTAGCTCGAAAAAAATTCTCTGTATAAAACTTTAATTTCATATTTTAGGATCTTATATGCCTGAAATGTTACAGCAAGTTTATCATCAAAATTGTCCAACCAGAAGATCCTCTTTATTCCATACATTTCACACCTTTTTACGATTAATTTAAATAAAATACTCAATTTAATGGGCTTTGATAAGATGTAGGTTTCATTCTGATTGAAATAGTTTAAAAGCGAATAAATGCCGATAGTTTACATTTTCTTCCTCTAAAGTACCTTCAATTTTGTAGATTTGAAAAAATTAAACCATCACTTCATGTTTTTATGAAAAAAAAATGGCTAAATATATAAGTTGGATGAATTTGATAATAAACTGAAAGAGAAAAGAGCAAAGGTAGTTATAACGTTATTTTTGTTTTTTAAAAGAAAAGAACCGTAATATATATGGTTGTAAAATACTCCGTTGAAAACCTAAAGTTTAAAAAAAACCTTAAAAACAAAGTTTTAAGATGTAAAAGAGAGTGATGAAAATCGGATAAATCTAAATTATTGTTTCAAATAATAATATGGTAGGTTTTTTAATAAAACAATGTTTCTATAGAAATTCAATTTAATTAATTTTTTAGTTTCTCTTATTTTCATATCTGTATTTGAAAATTCTATAATTGATTTTAACAACGGAGGTAAGTGAAAGTAATGTGTTAATCGCACCATTTTTTTAACTCTCTTTATTAGTTGTTAAATTTATGTTAACAACCAAGTTAAGGAGTTAGCTGTAGCCAGTTGGTTTGCATAACATCCTCCTATGCTAAAGGTCACGGGTTCAAACCCGCAGGTGGTCCTAGGATTTTTTAATGGGAGTAAAAAATCCTTAGTTATGCCGTCCTTCAGAGGGGACGTCAAAAGGTGGTCCTGAGCCTGCACAATGTCAGGTACTCGTTAAAGATCCCTATCCTAATTAAAATTAAGGACTCCCCTTGTAGCATCGTCCGATTAGCCATAGCAGCATAAAGGGACGTCAAAGAAATAAACAAACAACCAAGTTAAGTTAAAATCGTGTATTGCCCGCACTAGATTTTTTCCTTTTGTTATCCAAAAACTTCATTCAATAAAATAAATGATGATAATGAAAGACTCATGATAAAAATCTGGTGCGCGCAACAGACGACTTTCACAAACCTCTGTTTGTTAAAATTAATTTAAGAACTCTGAAATATTCCAAATTCACCATGTACGTTAGCAACACTAATTTACATAGAGACCTTCACATGCCAACAGTCAACGACCAGGTTCGGACCCTCTACAAACCTACACGGACATACTAACACACGAAAAAAATACGAAGCATGGGCACTAGTAACATGCAGGACAATACTCGCAGAATACTCAAGAAAAGAAGTTGGGTGAAAGACCTTATAAGCTAAATCCGTAATAGGAAGCACGCCAGAAAGAGGTGCCACTGGGCTTCTTATCTCCATCATGTCTACCACGCCAGACTATCATCCCTTCATCAAATTCGCTGATTGTCAACATTCATTGACATGTGTGAATAAAAAATTTGA
Organism: Piezodorus guildinii; assembly: GCA_023052935.1. Lineage (NCBI taxonomy): Eukaryota > Metazoa > Arthropoda > Insecta > Hemiptera > Pentatomidae > Piezodorus > Piezodorus guildinii. The sequence continues at coordinate 38,361,389 of CM041297.1, read as the reverse complement.
AGATAAAAAAAACATGAAATGAAGATAGATTTTACAATATTTGAAAGAATTATCTTAAATTTTGTCCTAAACTTATGTTTTAGATTAAATCTGTGCTCATATGGCAAAATTTTATAAGTCACCTTTTCTTACATTAGTGAGTTTTTCACATTTTGGAGTGCCATTCGTTTATGTTTTGAAAGTGGCGATAAATGTTTCTCTTATAGTTTATGAGTTAATAACCCTGGCAAATTGTAAAAGTCAAAAGCGACAAAATTGTAAGATGGCAAAAAGTTGAGTTATGACATTTTGCCAACTTCCATTTTTTTTTTTTTTTAAAAGATGGTGGGAAAAAATTTGTTTTGTTTAAAAAACAAAACTAAGTAATTTCTCTAACATTTTCATTTCGATCCTCGGAGGCGCCTGAAAAGACAATGTCTCTCGAGACTTGCTAATAAAATAAACATTGAAGTGCTAACGCTGGGCAGCCTGTTTACAACACTTTGCAGGCTCATAGTTATTGTAAAGCGCACTTACTGTTATTTATATGTACCGTGTAAATACCAATAACAATTTAATATATATAATTCGAAGTTTCAATCTGAATCAATTATAATTTTTAATTTAATATTTATCATATTGTATAAACAAAAAATACAAATTATTACATAATTTAAGAAATACTTTTTCGAACTACAAAAAGGAATAATAATAAATAAATAAACCTATGTATTAAAAAATTTCAAATTACAAAAAGTAATTTGGCTAAAATACATTAACAACCAAGGTAAGTGAAATTAGTTTTTTTTTTCATATATTGTTATTTATACTGCAGGATATAAATAGCTAAGGAAAAGCGAGTGCAAGCTGTGATATGAGAGATAAATTCGTGTTTGTTCGCTGAAAAAAGATCAGATAATCTCGCTTTTCGAGGCCGCGTTTTATCTTATATCATTGTTTCCCTCAAAATGATTAATTCGTTAACTATTTGCTAGCAGCTTAGGAGGAAAAGTTAATAAATAAAATACATAACTAGTCAAAAATAAAAAAAATTCAAACTTTTATTATTTTTAATGAAGGAGTTTTGTTGACCGTTGAGAAATTAGATGAGGAAGATGGTTGGGGGTGCGGTCATAAATTAAAAACACACATTTAAGATTTTTATAAAAAATCTTTATAAAAAATAAATTTTATAAAGATTTTAAAAACTCAAATTTTTATCGTCATTCGTTATTACCTAATCATCATTTCTCATCGTCATCCGTTATTACTTAAAATCTTTTAATCTTTACCTCGTCACTATTTCTTACAATTTTATCAAATACTCATAAGTAATAACTCAAGTACTCTCAAGTAATAACTTTTGGCTATTTTTTAACAATCGAATCAGTAAACATAACTTAGCTTCTTGGAATTTTCCTAACGGACATTCTGGTTCTCATATTTTCCGTTCCACGCAATGAGCGTTTTTTAAACTGGGAAACATCACTCCTTTAGGCAAAGCCTTCAAGTCGAGTCAAGTATGTATTTTTTCTTATTGATAAGGGTCTTTTTTCATCGCCCATTTCCTTCTCCCCCTTTCCATACTCATATCTTTCTCCGTTACATATCCTGACATATAATTATTAGTTTAATATTACATTATTTTAAAATTTAAATTATTTTTTATTCATACTGTTTCTCTTTTGTAATGACTATATTCCTTTTTTATATATTACCTATACTCTTAACTATGTTTTTAATATATTACCGTCATATATCAACTCAAAATTGTTAATATTTAAAATTTTAATTGTTCACATATTTTTCATTTGTCATTTTTTTCATTTGCTTAGTCTCTCTTTATATATTCTCATTACAATATTATCATCTCAATTATGTTTACTTCCATACTTTATAACTATCATCTTAATTTTGTTTATTTTCATACTTTATAACTGTCACCTTATTTCCATACTTTATAATTGTCATCTTATTATCATTTTACATTTAATATTATTTATGTTCCCATAATTTATTACTGTCATATTATTATTATATACCTAACGCATTATTAAGTCTATAATTATATTGGTTGTTATCTTGTTTCTTTTAGCCCTGATGAAGGCCCACATTGTAGGCCGAAACGTCGGCACATAATTAAAATAACACTTATTTTAAATGTGTGTTTTTAATTTATGACCGCACCCCAACCATCTTCCTCATCTAATTTTATTATTTTTATTATAAAAACTTCACTATACGGTTAATTTAAATCATCTTAAATGGAAGCATCTGTTTCCATGAAAAAATCTAGAAGTAGAAATAATTATTTGCAACAATAAGATAAGTTAATGGGTTTTCGTCACTCTATATTATTTTTCTTAAATCTTGAGTTTTTCAATGATAAAATATACAAATATATTTACTCAATACTCTTATTTTCAAAAAACAAATTTAAATTGAAAAAAAGCTTATAAAATTTCTAAATTTACATATTTTCTATTAATTCGTTTCTACCTTACTGACAGAACTTTCAAGGTTAACCATAACTTTTCCTACTCATCCATATTTACTCTGTCTGCTGGAGTGCCTCAAGGTAGTATATTGTTCATTCTTCAAAGTAAGCGGCCACGTTTCACACCCGTAAAGAACCGTCGGAAGAATAATAGTTTGATAAATTCTAACCTTTAAATTTTTAGACAGAAGCCGCGAGCTAAGTAATTTAGCAACTGAATAATAACACGCATTGCCCTCCTTTAACCGGGACTTTATTTCTACCTGGATTCCATTTTTTCTTGTTATCATTGAACCTAAGTTGAATTTCTCTACTTGTTCAAAAGTATGCCCTGACATATCAATATCACTAAGATCGCCATTGTTTCTGCTACTAATCATATATTTCGTCTTATCGGTATTTATTTCGAGTCCTATTTCTTTAGCAGTTTTTATTAACACACTTGTATTTAGTTGTATGGTTTCCGTACTCTGTACTCTGTCTGCTGGAGTGCCTCAAGGTAGTATGTGAGGTCCTATCCTCTACTCCCTTTATACAACTGATATTCTAATTCATCCTCGCACTGTCCTCAATACTTATGATAATAATAAAAATAACTTTATTCCGGGACTATGTCCCTTGAAAATAACAATTTCTTAGAATAAATATACACTTCAATATACATGTCTGGCCGAGAGACTGATAAACTAAATTTTTATTCACAAATGTGTAAAAAAAAACTTAAAAAGGGATCACTTGTAGCTGGGTGGCTAGCGTAACAGCCTCCCATGCTAAAGGTCATGGGTTCAAACCCGTAGGTGGTACTAGGATTTTTTAATGGGAGTAAAAAAATCCTTAGTTAAGCCATCCTTCGGAGGGGACGTTAAAAGGTGGTCCCGAGCCTGTGCGATGTCAGGTACTCGTTAAAGATCCCTATCCTAATAAAACCTGGACAGGCAAAATTTAGGACTCCCACTGTAGCATCGTCCGATTAGCCATAGTAGCATAAAGTGACGTTAAATAAATAAACAAACAAAAACTTAAAAAAACAAAAAAAAAATATATAAATATATACAAACGAATAAAATCTCCTATAAAATTATACAACTGAACAATTTTCAAATAAATAAATTATTCCATAACTCTGGGATTTCACTAAAATAAATAATTTTATCTTACGTTGAAAGTTTACGATTTTACATTTAGTATGCGCGTCTTTGTGATGCTAGAAGGTGTTGAAAAAGAAGGGATTTGAATGAGAGAATGGAATAAACATGGTGAATATGATTAGGTGAGGAATTCCAGAGGGCTGCAGAGCGGATATATAAGGAATGACGCTGATGACACGAGTTTCTTATCCGATTATGATGATTCAAACTGTTCAGTTCCACAATCGTACGGTTATTATGATTATAAATACTAACAAATCACCTTTATCTGTCGTCGCAAACCGAAGATTTCCTGTCTCGCATTAGCCTTTAGTAACATCCAAGTGGGAATGATCCCACTTACTCCTTTGGGACAAATCCAATATCTAGGACTCCATCTTGACAAGCACCTACATGGAATTTTCACACAAGACTGAAAAGACGAGAAACTGCTCGTATATACTGATAACAACACTTACTCTACAAACGTCCAAAATTTCCATTATTTCAGTTTAATTGTCTTTCATCAGACCTATTTATTTGAGCTTTAGAGCTCTAATGAGACACCTAATGCCTCGCGCATTCAATCCTTACAATCCCGAATCTTTCTCGAAATCCTGAATGCTCATTATTTTGTCTCAAATCAAACCCTACATAAAATGAACTTAACATCACATTCATCGCAGACCTCGATCGAAATAGATTTAAGATTTAATTTACCGTTTTAATTCCCTGTGCATACAAACCTAGTTGTCCGTAACCTATCTCCTGACATATTCCTGTACTTGTACACCGAAAACTAAAATTTAAAACGTTTCACTGGAACAATTACTAAGATAATATGTAGAGAGAAGATAAAATCGAAACTGCAAGAATTATGGTTTGCCCTATTGTCACAATGTCCTTGACAGTGAATAATGGTTATTAATTAATTGATTACTGACATTGTCATTTTGAAGGTTAAAAGTTTCAATACGGGACATTTGTTTTTGCCATGCACCTACTCATATACAACGTTTATTCTTTTCAATTTCTTATTAAAGTACGATTTTTTTTTACAATTATTCTACAATAACCTTCCGAGATTTAAATCTTTAAAACACGTTAAGATTTTTAATTGAAAATAACGACAATAATCTAGTTTTTTGTTTAATCTACAATTACGCTTCTGAGGATAAATTCTTGTGTTTATCAATCGAAGTAAGTTTTGTTTAGTTTCATCTTTGAGGGTTATAATTTTCTTTTTCACTATTTAAGTTAAACTATTTAAACAGAACAATGAGATTGTTTGAGAGAATGATGAAAAAAAAATTGAAAAAAAAAAAAATAGGAAATGGTTTCTCTATTTCCTACCTCACCTTAACTATTATATATTTAATATGAAAGGAATATATAAAATTACTAAAACATTACTCTGATATTTGAATACTTATATGTTGATATTATTTGTAATTTAATATAACAACTCTTAATAATTTTATATACAAGTTAATAGCATTGATAATTTTTATAAAGTACATAACATTAATAAATGAACAGACAATGAATAAACGTATTCAGTGACCACCGGTCCAGAACATTTTAGTAACTCAATGACAAAGAAGGGAAAAATTTTGAAAAAAGATGATAAAAAAATATATTTTAGTTCCTGAAAATGGGGAATTAATGTCTTGAAACATCAATGTGAACAAATTGTATGATCTATATAAATATTAGTGGATATAAAAATTGGTGAAGTGAGTCTATTTTCATTTATGTATTTTTTATCTTAAATTAAATACAGTTTTTTATTTATTTTCGAGAATGTTTTAAACACTATTTTCACTATTTAGGCAATGAATTGTGAGGACAAAAAATACAATGCCATTATCTTATTGTTAATTTTTGTTTTGATTTGATATCTAAAAAAGTACAGGAATTAGAAAGATTTTCCCATTACATGTTTTCTAATACTTAAAACGGCTGCAACACTAAAAGTATTGGCCCAATTTTTTTTTTATTTATGGATTTTTATTCACGAAAGAGTAGAGAATAACTGGTCAAAAAATCTCAAATGTCGAGCGGGAAAATTACTGAAAAATAAATGGATTGATCCATATTTATAACAAAATATGGTGTATTACCATACATGAGATATGGTGTATTTTTAGTTAATATTCTCGCAAGTCTCTAATTTTCATCTTGGGCCATGAAATATGTCATAGAAAAAGTGACGTGTACCGAAAAAGGTTTAAATATGGGTGATAATATTCCGGTTTTGGGGTATGCCGATGATTCGGTACTGCTAGGTGAAGATACGGAAACCATACAACTAAATACAAGTGCGTTAATAAAAACCGGTAAAGAAATAGGACTCGAATTAAATACCGATCTTAGTGATATTGATATATCAGGGCATACTTTTGAACAAGTAGAGAAATTCAAGTACTTAGGTTCAATGATAACAAGAAAAAATGAAATCCAGGAAGAAATAAAGTCCCGGTTAAAGGTGGGAAATGCGTGTTATTATTCAGTTGCTAAATTACTTAGCTCGCGACTTCTGTCTAAAAATTTAAAGGTTAGAATTTATTAAACCATTATTCTTCCGACGGTTCTTTACGGATGTGAAACGTGGACGCTTACTTTGAAGGATGATCAACGGCTTAAGGTTTTCGAAAATAAGGTACTGCGTAAAATATTTGGAATTGCGGAGATTGTACCCTGTGAATATAATTGAGCTGAGGATCGGATTCCGAGAAAGTTGGTATTCGCTGATCAGACTGGCAGGCGTACAAAAGGTAGGCCGAAACGTCGATGGGAGGATTGCGTTAAGGCTGATCTCGGGGGCTTGGGCTTGAACGCTGAATATTGGACGAGTCTGTGCAGGCGGAGTTTGGTGGAATCGGCATCGAACCTTCGGGTTCGGTAAGCCTATTATTATTATTATTCCCAGAAGTCTAACACGAAAACGAAAACTCGGACGAAACTGCAATTTCATATTTTAACAACTGACAGCTAATGTACACTAAAATTGACTGACCGAAAGTGCCACTTAATAAAATGCATTTTGTTTCTTTTACGTTTTTTCAAAAACGGCTCTAACAATTTTGATTAAACTCGACAATATATACATACAATTTAATGGGCTTTAATATCATGTAAGTTTCTAAAGTAACTTTAATTTTATAGATTCAGAAGAATTAACCATATCGCTTTATTAGGATCGATAAAAATAGGCTAAATATAAAAGTTGAACAAACTAGATAACCAATTAAATAAGAAAAGAGCAAAAGCATTTATTGAGCATAATAACTGCAACATATATGTATAATATACCATTGGAAAGTTAAATATTTTAGAAAAAATAATATCTTACATAAAAAGTTGTAAAAGGCATTGTAAAGTGAAAAATAGGGCATACAACTATTACTGATAATTATACATAACAATTTGATATTGCTATATTATTGAATCTAAATCATATGTTTCCAACCAAACCGAATATACTTTTTATATTAATTAACTTCAAAATTTATTTAATCTTAAATTGATTTTAACTCCAGAGGTAAGTGAAGTGTGTTGACCGCCTAATTTTTTTTATTTCAATAAGATAAACCTCTCTTCAAATTCCCATTATAACAAACTATGACGTTTCAATTGTTTTTGCCCGTCATCAAAGAAAGATTTTTTATATTTGCGATTTTTTATCTTATCTTCCCATTATTATTTTTTTTCCAAATGCGATTGTTGGCTAATTCATCTTTACACATATGAGGGGTTTTCTTTGAAAAAAACATTTAAGTGTTATTATTATTATTATTTATTATATATTATTATTATTTATTATTTGTTCTCAGCTTTCGCTGGCATTAGAGCCTACCCGGACCTAAGTCAAGGGTGAGGCTAGTAAATCTTAATCCTTTATGTTCATTACTTTTCGAACAATACTCGCAGTACCGAGTAACACAGCTTTCTGCATCTCATCCAGAATGTTGAGGGGTAGATCCAGCTCCTTTATTGAATTAATAGTCATCTCTGGGATCAAGCCATTAGTTGAGATGATCAACGGCAGCACTCTCACTTTGTCAAGCTTATACAGTTGCTTCAATTCTTCCCCCAAATCCTGATATTTTCTGACCTTTTCTGCAACTACCTTGTGCAAGTTATCATCTGATGGCACCCCTATCTCGATGATCATTGCACATTTTTCTGCCTTTAACATCAGTAAAATATCTGGCTTGTTATGTGGAATTGTATGGTCAGTTATGATGGCCAGGTCCCAATACAGCTTGACGTGCTGTCTATTAATGACTGGCTGTGGGGTGTATTTGTAATACTAATTATTATTATTATTATTATTATTATTATTATTATTATTATTTATGTTTTATTTCTCTCAGGTAACTGGAGCTTCATCTACTTCCCGGATAAAAGTCAAAGGGAAGTAGAAGGTTTTACTTAATTAAAAATTTTCTAACAATTCTGCAGGTATCCAGCAGAACTGCTTTCTGTGCTAGTTTTAGATGCTTGTGGTCTAGGCCAAGCTCTTCTGTGCCCTCCTTCGTGCTTTTGAGGATTAGACCATTAGAAGAGAGAACTATTGGAGTTGTTGCAACTTTTTCCAGGCGGTAGAGCGATTTCAGTTCTAAAGAGAGCTCTTGATATTTTCTAATTTTTTCAGCTCTTGTGCTTAACAGATTGGAGTCACATGGGACAGCAATATCGACAATTCTGGCCATTTTGTTGGTTTTATCTAATACCAAAATATCTGGACGATTATGCAGCACTCTGTGGTCGGTGATAATCTGTTCATCCCAGTAAACTTTTACGTCTTTATTTTCCAGAAGTTTTTCAGGGGTATACCGATAATAGGGTATCTCTTCACCCCCCAACAATCCCAGAGCTCTGCACAGACCTTGGTGGTAAATTTTAGCAACGTTATTATGCCTCATTAAATAGTCCGTCCCTGCCAAAGTTTCACAACCATTTGTTACATGTTGAATAGACTCGTGGGTCTTGGAGCAAAGGCGACATTTATCTGTTATCATATTTTCCTTGATTATATGCCTCCTGTATGCTCTCGTTGCAACAACTTGGTCCTGTATAGCAAGAACAAAACCCTCTGTCTCGCCAAACAGTTGACCCATCCTCAACCAATCGACCGAGAGCTCACTGTCAATATCAGGCGAATTCAGTTGATAGTAAAACCTTCCATGCAATTCTTTCTCTTTCCAAACTGATTTATATTGATCCGCATTTTTTATTTCATGCAGCATGGGGTCTTTGAGATTAAGTGCTGTGAATTCCTCATCCAAATTTCGCATCATGTTGATGATTGAAGATGGGCATGTCAGAAAATACTGCTTCATGGAATTTTCTTGTTTTCGGCAAAGATCTTCAATTGAGATAAGCCCACGACCACCTTCTTTTCGTTTTAGATAAATCCTATTCACAGAGGCTTTTGGGTGATGAATTTTAGCGTCTGTCATCATTGTACGCACTAGCCGATCCATTTCTTGTAGTTTGGTAGTTGACCATTTTATTATACCAAAACTATAAGCTACTAGTGGTATTGCCCAAGTATTAATGGCATGGATTTTATTTTTGCCATTCAGATGACTTCTAAGGATCTGCTGCAGCCTTTTCTTAAACTTAAAAGTTATTTCGCAGAGCACCTCTTTCTTGGGTATCTTAATAGCTTGCTTAATGCCCAGATATTTGTAGTAATCTCCTAGAGATTGGTGTTTCATGGTCTCTCCTGAAAGAAGCTGTAAAGAATTTCTGTCCTTTATTTTCCCTCTTGTAACATTTACTATAGCACACTTTTCAAGGCCAAATGCCATACTAATTGAACTACTGAAACGAGATATCAGTTCTAGCATACTTTGTAATTGGTCTCGATTTTTCGCGTATAGCTTAAGGTCATCCATGTACAGATTGTGACTAACAATGGAACTTTGGTCACCTACTTTTAATTGGTATCCAAGCTTACTGTTTCGGAGGATATTACTTAAAGGTGCAATAGCCAAACAAAACCAGAGAGGACTTAAGGAATCCCCTTGGTATATTCCTCGACATATTTTTATAGTTTCAGTACTGTAGCTACTGCGGCCTTTACCCACTACCATTCTTGTGCTCCACGAATCCATCAATCTTCTTAGGAGGTTTACTGCGCCTGGGTGCACTTTGTATATCTCAAGCACTTTGATTAACCAGCTGTGTGGTACTGTGTCAAATGCTTTTTTGTAGTCAATCCAAGCCATTGACAGATTTCGTTGTTTTTTGGTGACTTGACTTGTAATAAACGTGTCCAACACCAACAATTCCTTACAGCCCCTAGCTCCTTTTTTACATCCCAGTTGCTCTGAAGGGAAGAGTCCATTATTAGCTAGATGATCATTCATTTTTGAAGAAATAATCGAGGTTAATAGCTTATATACAGTATTTAGACATGTGATTGGCCTAAAGTCTTTAGGTTCTAGATTAGGTCCTGCTTCCTTAGGTACCATATAGGTTATGCCCGATGCAAACTCCTCAGATATTTCTGTTGTCCCATCCGTAATTGACTGGAAGAGCTCCGCTAATTTTCCGTGGAGACCGGTGAACTGCTTCAGCCAGTAGGCCTGTATCTTATCATTTCCAGGACATTTCCAGTTATGCATTTTCTTAGCAGCTGCAGTAACATCTTCCTTCGTGATAACCAGTGGAGACATCGTGGGTGCTCCTTCAAGTTCATTCATTATTTCGGGCAGCCAGGAGGAGTTTTCATCGTGATACGCTGGTCGTTCCCATAGCTCTTTCCAAAAATTTTCTATAACTACTGCTGAAGGGAGCACTGCATTTAAATTTATTTTTTCCCCGCTAAGCTTCTTATAAAACACGTGCTGATCTGTTCCATAAGTCTTATTATGCTGCCTACGGGCAGCCGCTGTTGTATATCTCCGCACTCTATTTGCGTAAACAGCTAACTTTTGTTTTAGTTTGTCAGCATAGATTTTTAAGGTTCCAATAAGTTCATTTTCAAGGATTACAATGCCTAGATGGAGAACCACAATTTCATCAATTTTTTTCTTTTGCTTTTTGGAAGCCTTAACAGGGTCCTTGACAAAATTGGTTATTATTCCAATTCGCCTTCGTAGCTCAGCTATTTTTCCTTCCAGCCTTCTCTTCCAGGCAGGTTGTGTTTTAATCCCTGCACCTGGGTAATCCTTTGATGCAGCTCTCTCTATAACCTTTAAGCCTAGAGAAGTTAGTGCCGTTTTAGTTTATTATTATTATTATTATTATTATTATTATTATTATTATTATTATTATTATTATTATTATTATTATTATTATTATTATTATTATTATTATTATTATTATTATTATTATTATTAGAGTATACAACTATAAACAAGAATAGTCTAGTAATATAAATGTAAAATATACCGTTGGATAGCTAAAGATTTTAGAAAAAAATATTATCTAATATACAGAATTTCAAAGTTTAATGGAGAGTGATAAAAAGCCGAAAAAACCAACTAATGTTGTTGACAAAAATATAATAGATTATTTAATAAAACACATGTTTCTAGTGTTGAATGAACTGTTTTTGAATATTTTTATAAAGTATGTAAGCAGTTATTCTTTCATGTCCTAATATGACGCTCACAAAATGATGTTTATTATAACTGTAAATATTTTATAAAAACAGATTTAAAAGTCTGACTTTATCAACATATCACTTGAAAAGTCAGGTTTCTCTTACGTATTTGGTGTCCTCGAAACAACACTATTTATGTGATGACGCCATAAGGAAAAAAAAAAATTTTACTATATTTTTATTTAAAAATATAACGTCTTGTTCAGAAAAAGTATGTTGTTATAGTTTCATAGATGTTAAACACTTGTGCTTAATTTTAATATACTAAACTCATAGAATACTTGCTTATCAGACATTCCATCGACATTTGGATCATGAACATTATTGAGATTAATAAAAATAAAATGAGGTATTTAAATAAAATACCTGACTGATAAATAAATAACTTTTGAGCTTTTATTTTACATAAAAAAATCAAATAAATCTACTATTAAGTTAGATTAGGCACGGTTTTTCCTCTCATATTTAGCAAGTTCTTGAAATGATAATTCCATCTATTTGCTGGATCGGAAACCATGATTTTATTAAAATGTGAGTTTCTGAAATTTTTTAAACTAAATTTACGTTGCTGCAAGAAGAAATACTATTAAAAAAAACTTAATTTAAACGAGAACCGAAGCGACGCAATGAGGTTGTTAAAATCAGCCTAAAAACGGATTATTAGGTTAAAATCATTGATCAAAATAAAAATACAAAAAATGCACAAAATGAAAATAAAAATAAATTATTGGTAAAATATTACGGGGTTATGTGCTTCTGCCGTATAGTAGAAAATATAGTACCTTTTGGAAGGAAATAAAAGGCAAGGTTATATCTGTTTACAGAGGATATAGTACGTTTTGGAATGAAATGCAATTTTCAAATACGTTTTCAAAGGATTTTTATGTTTTTTAGATAAAATCTTATGACGAATTTAGATAAAACTAAACCATTAGAATACAAATATGTCAAAATATCAATTTATAAAAAAATGCCATTTAGTACATTTCCGTTTCGAGGCATATACGCCTCATCTTCAGAAGTACTGGTCAGCAAACAAATCATATCTTTCAATCTTGGTAAAATTCTTAAAATATCCTTACTTATGTCTAATAATGTTCATTTGTTAAATTAGCTATTAGCTATTACAATATCACCGTTTTCTAATGTATCTATACTCTGTTTAAAATTTTCAACATCAGGCTGGGAGTAGACTCAAACAGAGTATAGATACATTAAAAAACTGTGATATTGTAATAGTTGAAGTGAAATGAAAATAGCCTTTATTTATGCACTAATATTACAATTTTAAAAGGTAAAAAAACAAAATAAACAATTTCTTTCTTTCTTTTTTTTCTTTTTTTTTTTACATTATAATTTATACAAAACTTTTTGCTATCTTGCATAGGCCTTCCCTTAAGAGTTATAGTCTTTAACACTTCCCTGGGTGACTAGCCCTACTGGGAAGCGGGATTTCTGACCTCTAACCATTTTTCTTTCCACACATCTCTGTCCCTAGCTGTTCTCCACCAGAGAGGTCCTGCCAGAAGCCTAAATGGATCTCTCCATCTCTTCATTTGTCGGCCTCTCATCCTTTTCCGGTCATATGGAGTCCATTCGGTGACTATTTTTGACCATCTATTGTCGATGCATCGCAGAAGATGTCCAGCCCATTTCCATTTGCCTTTTCTTATTTGCGAGAGTGTGTCTTTGAGCCCTGTTTCTTCCTTTATCTTCTTTCATCTGATTTTATCCATCTATTTACTTTCAAAATGCTTCTTTCGATGTCATTTTGCCACACCATGATCTTCCTCTCTTGGGCTTTTGTCAATGACCATGTTTGGGAGCCATAGGTCACCACTGGCATAATACATCTATCGAAAACTAGCCTTTTTAGGTTGATACTTATGTTTCCTTTTGTTATGTACTTCAGAGACCAGAACTTGTTCCAACCAAATGCTATTCTTCTCTGGACTTCTTTTGTACCTCTGTCAGAAAAGGAAACTAACTGTCCCAAGTAAACATATTCCTCTACGTATTCCAGGGTGAAGTTGTTCATTTTTATTTCTTCCTTTGAACTATTGGTCATTAGTTTTCGTCTTATTGTGGTTTGGGTATTAACCAATTTCTTCACAGGCCCCTAGAAGGTGTTTTAGCATTTCTCGTAATTGTCGGGAATTGTTGGCAAAATGTAAGTTGCTTAAAAATCAAAACTAAGTAATTTCTTTAACATTTTCATTTCGATCCTCGGAGGCGCCTGAAAAGACAATTGCCTCGAGACCTGCTAATAAAATAAACATTGAAGTGCTAACGCTGGGTAGCCTGTTTACAACACTTTCCAGGCTCATAATTATTGTAAAGCGCACTTACCGTTATTTATATGTACCGTGTAAATATCAATAACAATTAAATATATAGATTTCGAAGTTTCAACCTGAATCAATTATAATTTTTAATTTAATATTTATCATATTGTATAAACCAAAAATACAAATTATTACATAATTTAAGGAATACTTTTTCGAACTACAAAAAAGAATAATAATATATAAATAAACCTATGTATTAAAAAATTTCAAATTACTAAAAGTAATTTGGCTAAAATACATTAACAACCAAGGTAAGTGCATTTAGTTTTTTTTTTTACATTTCACTTACTATATATGAAATTTATAAAAAGGTTGTGATTTTGATTAAATTTCGATGGAAAATTATGGGATTTATAGAGTCCCTGTATTTCCAAAATTTAAAATGTCACGCTAAAAAGTCCGGTGTTAATTTCTCCCGTCGCTTTATGTTTAGAATCACGGAAAAAATTTATGAACAACATGATATTGCATATTTAAGAAATATGCCAGTTGTACGAATTTTTAACAATAATGAGCAAAGAGCACATAATACATTGATTTTTATGCATTTTTTGATTTGACACAATTGAAGTTATAAGATTTTAATATAAACTTAAAATGAATAGTATAGAAAAGCTGATAAAACTTAAGCTGATGTTTTTGATAAAAAATATTAATAATATACGTAATTCAAAAGTTTAATAGTGTGAAATTAAAAATAATTAATTCGTTAACAATTTATTTGTATCTGTAAGTGAGCCAATGAACACCAATATGGACAAGTAGCAGTGTGCTATGAGATGGAATGAAGGGTGAAATATGATATAGTAATTATATAATGGAAAAGGAATTGTCTTGAAAATGGAGAAACAGCCCCGAAACGTCGACTAGTATGAAAAACTGACAAAAGGCTTGTGAAATAAAGTGATTGTGTGAGAATGGAAGGCAGTGTGTGCTTTTTTAAATGTTTATATTTAGAAAACTTCCAAAAAAAAATTAAAAAAGAAAAGAAATTGTTTGTATCTTTGAACGTATTTAAAAATTGTTAAATTGATTTTAACAACGGAGGTAAAAAGTGAAAGTCGTGTGTTGCGCGCACCAGATTTTTTTATCTGGGCACTTAACCCTGAAACACCCTGTATAGGTCATTATTGTTATATTTTCCATGATTACATAATAAATGAAAACTCTTTTCCATAAGAGAGTCATATACACCACTTCCCATATCAGGTTGTTTACGTATTCCATATTTTATGGACATGACCTGCGAAGACTGCCAAGAGATTGTGGAACGGTTGGAAATAAACAAGCACTCTATTCAAGGACAAAACGTTATGATCGTAAATGGCTGGGATTGGAAATCCAAACGACTCTTCGTGATGTTGCATTTTACGTCAATTTACATATGAGCTGCTCAGCCCTGCTCAATCTTCCTCAGGAGTAGTGAGTTTATGAAGCGAATACACATCTCAACAGTAGATTCTTTAGCAATTGAAAAATAGGAACGTAGGAAATTCCAGATATTATAATCGACTTATGCCAAGGTTTATGTTGGAATAACGTATTAATATACTAAAATGAAATCATGGCCATGAATAAAATATTGATGACCATTTACTTTAATATTGTTTTCATAAAGAACGAAATCACTTTTAGTGAAAACTCTATAAGATATTGTCAAACTCAAACGTGGAGGGTTATTGAAAAATTTAAATTATTTTTTTGAGAACAATTTATTTCTAATCTCTAATTTTTATTTAAAATGGAATGAAAATAAATTTTATTCTAGGACGAGTAGTTACCAAAAGAAATTTTTTTTGAGAAATAATACAATCTGCAAATACAAATAATACAAGTCATTTCATATATAAAAAGTAAAACAAACAAAAAATAAAATACCTCAATAACAAATGAAAAAATAAAAAATAAATTAAATGAAAGAAAATAATTATAATCTTGCCACAGGAGAAGTTGGCCATTGCCAGCACTCCAGTTGCGTATTTATAAGAGATCTCTCGGCCACTGCCGCCTCAACCTAAGAGGAGGGATGTAAGGATGGTTGGTACTAGATAGGGATTGTGCCAAGGATTAGGAAGAAGAGTAAGTTTCTGGTGGAAAGTTGAGAATTTGGATGGGAAGAGATCGAGGACATAAGGGATCTTGAGGTCATGATGTAAGGTCTTGTTTGTAACATAATAGGGAGCATTGACTATCGTTCTAAGGACTTTGGACTGAAAGGATTGGATACGTTTGAGTTAGAAAATTTAGTTGTTACCCCATAGTTCAATTCGTAGGTCCACATGGTTTGAGAATTGTCTTGTAAATCAATAGTTTGTTTCCAAGAAAAGTTGTGATGTTCTGTTCAGTAGTCTATATAATTGTTCGTATCTTCTGTTGAGCTCTTGTCTTTTAAGTCGATTATGTGGGTTCCAGTCAGTCTTGTAGATAAACCCAGGTACTGACGGACTGTGTCGGAACAGGGAAGTGGTATAGAGTTAAAATTTAACTTGTGGACAGGATTGATGAAGGTGCGTGCTTACTTTTGGATTGAATTGTCCCACCAATGTTCAATCAAGGAGAGGTGTCTTTGAAGATGGAAAGATGCTAGTTCTGGGTCTGAATGGGTTGATAGAATGGCAGTATCATCGGTAAATGATGCCAGGTAGGTATCAGGATCTAAAGGTATTTCCAGGTGTAAACAAGATATAGAGGACAGGACCTAGGACGCTTCCTTGAGGTACGCCGGCCTCGATTGGGTAACAAGTGGAGAACTCTGAACCACAGCGGACTCTGAAGGAACGGTTAGAGAGATAGGATCTTAGGATTAGACATGGGATTGGGGTAATAGGGATTTTGATTTGAAAGCAAGCCATCGTGCCAGACCCGGTCGATGCCTGAGCAATGTCCAGAAAGGCACCACCAAAGAATTAAAAAAATGTACAAAATAAATTTTATTTGTCCGGTATTTTATGACTTCAGTATAGAAATGGATTATATTTATCCAAATAAATTTTATGGGAGTGATTTCACACACTTTAACAATTATATTTTATTAAGAAATGAACATATTTTCAATAAAATATTTTGATCGTGCCACCTTAAGACCTGTAGACTTAAAGGTCGAATTTTAAAAATGACTTTCATTTAAGTACCTTTGGTTATGTTATTTGAAATGATTAACTTTATCTCGTTGTTTAGTAATAAACTATATATAAATAAAAAACCTGTACTACAACCCATGAAGAGTTTTGGGCTCAGTACATATAGAGATTCGTACTGTTTCTAGGCAACGGTCGTGCAATGAGGTGATTTGGCCGAGATCACCCTCAGCTGCCAGATTTGCGGCTTTTCTGGGTACCCACTTGATAGGTGTGCCCCAGGAGGGTCTCCATACCCCAGGATCGCCCCCCGGCTGAAATAACAGAATAAATGATATTCCGCCATACCCGGCATTCGAACCCAGAACAGTAGAATAGCGCTCTACACCCCTAGAATATGCCGTCCTTCGAAGGGAACGTAAAATATTGGACTTGAAGCCTGTGTGATGCTAAAGATCCTTATCTTAATCACATTTTAAAACAGGCAAAATTTAGGACTCAACTGTAACACCGTTTAATTAGGCTTACCATAAAGCGACGTTAAATGAATAAACAAACTAATTCGAATAAAAAAATGTAGATAATGGCAAACCATGGGTAAACCATAAATCAGTTATTAATTATTTTTGTATTATATATAAAAACCTAAATTTTTTTTTTTACCCTCTGGTTTTATTATTACTTAAAAATACACAATATACAATACATATATTACAGAATATTTGACCTTTTATTACCCGGAGATAATTTTTCAGTTTTTTTCACTGAAACCTATGTTTTGATTCAAACGTGTTTAAGGCAAGTAAATTCTGTGAGATTATTACGAAAAGAAAATGAATTCCTTGGCTTTATTTTATACTCGATATACATCTGTAGGTAATTAACTCTATATTGTTCCCTTTTTTTTCACTGTATAATTTCTATAATTATTGTGTTTCGAGGTTAAATCGTCTTTTTTTTTTTTTTTTTTTTTAGAGGTTTTCTTCCTCAAGGTTGCCTGTTAAATCAGAGATATATAATATATAATAAATATAATTATATAAAATAATAAATATAATAAATAAAAATTATTAAATATATAATATATAATAAATATAATTATTAAATATATAATATATAATAAATATAATTATATAAATATATAATATATAATAAATATAATTATATTAAATATATAATTATATAATATACTTATATATTATATATAAATATATAATTAATAAAATATATAATTATATAAATAATAAATATGCAAGTTTAATCTTTAATTAATAATTATAAATTACTAACTGTTGCCCGGGACTTCGTCCGAGTCAATTTTTTGTTTATTATGGTCGGATTAAGACATTTTTAAAAGAATATATTTTAAAGTACTCTGCGTAAATGATATTTTTAGTTTTATTTTCTTGTGAAAGAAGAATACTACTATTTCCTCCGCAACCAAATCTTGCAACGCGACAATATTCGTTGGCGTGTGAAAAGCATCTTTACGTTAATTGATTCCTACGTGTTTAAATGTTTGCCCCTGTGATTTATTAATTGTTATGACAAAGATTAAATTAATTAGGAAATTGAATTATTTAAATAAAAAGTAAATCATTTGGATAAATCACTGGGAAAGCGAGTTAATTTTCCTCCGTTTTATCCACATTTTCCACTGATTCTTCTACCTGTTGTTCGCAGCGTGATGAAATATAGCCCAAACAAAGCCTTCCTTCATAAATGGACTATCCAACACAAAGGAATTTTTCATTTCAAACCATTTATTCCTGAGATTAGCGCGTTTCAAACAAACAAACTCTTTCAGTTTATAATATTAGTAAAGATTTGTATTTTATTAGTAATTATTAAGGTATCTTCATACATTTCGTGCTTTTAATTAACAGTGACCTTTAAAAAAACCCTTTTTAAAACCAGTCAAAATATGAGTACAAACTGAATCCTACATACTTAAGGATGTTAGTTCTAGACATTTGAAGGAACTGAAGCCATGTTGTCCTTAGCCCAGTTTGCAGGTCGTGGACCCCAATGACGAAAGTCTTCATTTCCATTTGTCTGTCAACACAGCTGCTATGTGGAATCATTGTTGGTCAACCTTCTGTTGAGTATGTAGGGGACAATACAGTACACAATAATGTACCTTGAGGTACACAAAGCATTATCGAAATTCGTTGTTTAAATACATAATTAAACTGGCTCCAGTAAAAATGCACAAATAAGAACATCACAATTTTTGGACGGAATCCAGCAAATATCCAATAAATAAAAATATTATAGTTTATTACAGTATAGATGTTGTTAACCTTACGAATGCCGATCTCTTATAACATTGTCATTTTTCATATGATTTGTTTATTTAATTAACGTCACTTTATGTACTATGGCTAATCGGACGATGCTGCAGTGGGGGTCCTAAATTTTGCCTATCCAGGTTTTATTAGGATAGGGGTATTTAAAGAGTACCTGACATCGCACAGGCTCGGGACCACCTTTTAACGTCCCCTCCGAAGGACGGCATAACTAAGGATGTTTTACTCCCATTAAAAATTCCTAGGGCCACCCGCGGTTTTGAACCCGCAACCTTTGGCATAGAATTAAAACTTTGTTATAAAATAATACGAGCACTGTTTTGAAATGTGTTCATTTTATTTTTTTTCCATATTGTTTTATAAGCTTAATACAATTTGCCTTTGAATAACTGATTTTGAGTTCTTTTGAGAGAATTCTGTAGTTTAAAGAAAAAATTTCGCAAAAAGG
Organism: Piezodorus guildinii; assembly: GCA_023052935.1. NCBI lineage: Eukaryota > Metazoa > Arthropoda > Insecta > Hemiptera > Pentatomidae > Piezodorus > Piezodorus guildinii. Next base: position 38,341,980 of record CM041297.1, on the reverse strand, counting down.
AAAAAAAAAATTAAGATTATTATCTTAATATTTAGAAAAATATTTACTACAGAAACGCAAATCACTTAATTTTAAATAGAAAATTCAACCGAAAAACATAATAATTATAGAAATTATCAATTAAAAAAAGGAACAATTAAGAATTAATTACCAACAGATGTTTTTCATTGTTAAAATTGTTGAAAGCTCCCGCCTAACAATTGCCCTGAAGATGGCTTAAATTAAAGGCCAAAAAGTAGATACAATAAATTAAGTTTTACTTAATTAAAGGATTTCGATGAACCCCCAACCGTTATATCTTTCCATTATATCATTTATAATGTAAAGCTGGGGAGTCTATTGTCTTCTCGTATATTACATTATTTATTAGCCTTGAAGATGCCCCATGGGTTTGGGAAAACCGTATTTTTTTATATATTATAAAAAAAAATTGATTTCTGGGTTATTTATGATTCCTTATTATCAAGGATTTTTTTTTTTTAATTTTTTAATCGGCAATATAGTTTTCATGAAAACATTTATTCTTCTAAAATAATATTAAAATAGAAATTATGGTCCTGCGACAAAATGTCCTGTGGGTGCTTAACAATGGTATAATAAAATGGGTACCAAAAAATTAGGACGGTAGGGGGAGACTAAGCGTCAATTTTTTTCGATATTTACTTAATCCTTCTTGGATAGTAGAGGCACAGGTAAGAAGATTGGTTTTAGAATGTGAAAATTTAATGACATTTGCCTTGTGTGCAAGACTTAAGCACTGAATAGGAATAGACTTTGTAGCAATGTCTAGCTTTCATATACATTTTTAAAAATATATTATTAATGTTAGTTACGACTGTATTATACAAAATAAATAGTACTTTATGTAGACTTAAGTACATTATCATAAAAACATTTATTTATCATTAATATATGTTTCTTCCGAATAATTAATTTTATTATAAAAATCTATACTTTACTTCTATTTTATTGATTCTTGTTAAGTCAAAAAGTCAAGATTTTAGTTTTCAAGGTTAAATATGGAATTCATTTTTGGAAGTTTTTTCAAAATGAAAGGAATATAAACGATCATATTCTCTTTTCTCTATTTGCTAATATATAATGGTTATCTTGATAATATTTTACAATAAACTTCTTAAGATCAGTAACTTTTTGATTTAACTATGCAAGGATATTGTTTGACTCTTGAAATAGGATTCAGTTGTCATTTTACCTTTTTTAATATTTACTGGATTATTTCTTAAAATTCTTCTTCTGTGGTGTTCAAGGAAAAGGAATGATTTGAATGGTATGAGAGCGGAAAAAGTGTTGTCTCTCACGATTTAGAGAAAAAAAACTCTCTGTGAACATATTACCTTGAAAAACAAAAAGTTGAATAAATTAATAATAGCTGGAACATGAATGATTGTCATAACTACGAACCGGATTTCCATGTTATTGTTCACGTTATTTATTTTTGTGTAATACACGTATCTATTTATCAGGTTCACGGTCAACAAAATATTTCATACTGTTATTCAAATTATTATTGAATAATTTAACATTAAACTTTGATATGCTTATGGTTCGATTTAGACAAGTTTGGTGTTCATTACATTAAAAAAAAATAAGATAAAATAATATATATAAATATATATATATATATATATATATATATATATATATATATATATATATATAAATGTACTGATGTAAAAAATGATTCAGTATTAAAACAATATATCATTATAATTATAATTTACTGATTTTCACTGTCAGGAAAAAAATTGAGTTTACATACTGAAGGGTATATTAATAAAGTATAGATGGTAAACAAAGAAAGAAATAATATACTAAAAAAATTTATTTTTGATCATTTATGTATATTTATACATTAGTACAATGGTAACTTTTTACATTTAAACCAATACAGGTCCTAAACGGTAGGTTCTAACGACGAATGTTGTATAGCAAAAAAATATTTTCCTCTAAATTCTGGTCAAGAAGGCTGTATTCAAAAGTTTAATTCGACGTCAACAGACATAAATCATGTAATAAACCTTTAATTTTCACCCAACTGACACATTCCTACCTCTTTGCTCGACAGCCCGTGCCCCAGTACCAACATTGCAATGGAACCCTCTCGATTGCTCATATGTTCCAGGAATGCCCTTATTATACGCCACAGCTTTGCGGAATGGGACTCTTCCCAGATTTGTCGAAGGTTCTGGGAAATAATGAGGATTTCATAAAATTACTCTTTGAATTTCTCCAGAATAACTTCTTAAAACCCAAATGATAAAATTTACTATATTACTCACTCTAACTTTATTATAAATTCTTTGCAACTTTATTCTTATTTTTATTCTAATGATTTATTGTTAGTATTAATTTTATGTTAATTTAACAACCTTTAATTTTTAGGAACATTATACAATGTAGGCATAACATGACTTTTTTCTTTCAAACCAATACAGTTCCAAAATGGTAGATAGTGGGACAAATGTTATATTGCAATAAACTTTTCTGACCCATCTCTGATGACGACACTGTCGACAAAATTTGTTCTGAGCAACACCAAAAAGCAAAAAGATGTCAAAAAAACCCCAACACTTAAAAATTGTTGGCTTAAACGCGAGTATTTTCATCCACACCAATATAACTCTAAAATGGAAGGTCCTAGAGATAAATGCTATATAACCTTTTATTTTTAGTTTATCTAATTAAATGAAAATGAAAATGAAATGAAAAGTAATTTTATTCTGGGACGAGTAGTCCCCTAAGAATAACAAGAAAGTACAATATACATGATAATTGTCTGGTCATTTTAGACTTCAGTTTAACAATAAAAGGCAGATTTTGTGACAATGAATAGTTATCATCTATAGATTTTAAATATTATACATGTCGGGAAGAGTGTTACTTTAGGAGATGGAGAAATAGTTGGTGTTTGAAAGTTATCATTTATGATCGATTTTGGATTGTAAGGATTGGATTCGGGAATATGATTTTAAAGTAGATCCCCAAATACGAACTCCGTAAACTTAATGATTCTCGTGTAAATTTTATAGTTAAGTGGAAGTTCAGAGCGGCTCCCCAGTAAGTGTTAAAGTAATAGATAAAATGCTGAGCAGCTTCTTGTCTTTTCAGTCTTGTATGTGGATTCCATGTAGGACGTTTGTCAAGAAGAAGTGCCAAATCATGTATCTGCTCAACCAGGACAAGTGGAATGACATTAAAGGGATTTGATGGAATTATTTTAATTCTACAATTATGAAACCATACCTCAAGGTCTCTGACGAGGGATTGAAGAGTTTGAGAGGCAATAGTCGAATCGTTATTAACTGATAACAACTGTGTGTAGGTAGAAAGGAAAGTGTTAGGATGGGTTGATTTGAACTGTATGTGTAATGAATGGGTCCTGGGATACTGTCTTGAGGAACACCAGCAGACTGAGTAAAAGGTATGAATAGGAACGGTTGTGGTTGATTTTAAAGGTTCTATCAGAGAGGTATGACTAGATAATGAGGAAGTATGTAGGAGGGAGGAATGTACGGAGTTTGTACAGAAGTCCTGAATACCAGACTCGGTAGAAGGTCCTTATAACTATACAAAACTATGCTATATTTTTTATTTAATTTCTCATATGTCAAATCTTCAATTGGATTAACGTTCAAGGGTTAAACGTTATACACAATTAAAGCATAACGTGACTTTTTTAATTCGAACTAATATAGCTCCTAAGTCGATAAATGCTATGTACTAAACATTTTTCATTAATTTTCTTATTAGGAAACTGTCGGCAAGTTTGGGATCCGAGCTAAACCAACTAAGGGTGTGTTAGAGACACTAACAGGGCTAGAGCGTGTCACTATTAATTAACTGAAACCTTCTACACATCTAGTGAAGCCTTTGAATGGACTTCTGATCGTTGCTACTATAGTTCGATATTTAAAAAAATAAATAACTTTAAATAAAAACCTACAGTCTTAACTAAATTTTTAGAATGTTTTATCATTAAGAACAGATATACAATTTCTTACACAGTATTTACTCATACTTACATATATATCAAATATGTATTAGTATGAGAAATTGATTATTTAAAAAAAATTATTTCGAACATCATGAAAGTGCAACTGCAGCTGCAGAATAATTATTTTTCTAAAGAATAGTGACATATATCATTGGAAAGCAAAATATTTTACTACAATTGTTATATAACATACTATGTTTTTTAAGTTCATTGAGAGTGATGAAAAACATATAAACGTAAGTGTTTATTGTAGACAATATTTTTTATTTTTATATTATTTTATCTAAAATAAATGCTTGGGGGTCACATGTGGTGTAGTGGCTATCATAAAAGGCTACTATGCCCTTTATAGGTTCAAACCAGGCATATGACCTTACGATTTTTTAAAGAGAGTGAAAAAGAACTGTGTGGTCGCTTATCATTCTCTATACTTGTGTTGCTTTATATTATTATTGTTTGTTGTTCATTGATTGCTTTATGTTTGTGTTATTTATCTTAATTTGTTTGCTATATGTGTTTCTAGTTCTGTGTTTCATTTTTTATTTATTTTATTGACAATTTTAATTTAATATTTGGACCACATAGGTTAGATTTCTTTTCTTCTTGCGGTTATAAGCAGTGGAATATTCAGATATAAGTAGTAAGAAGTGCAGAGGACTTAAGGTGAGCACGTTAGATAACTTATAAAGTAGTAATCAGCATAAACTTCAGCATCAACGTCTGTGTACTCTTGTTTCAACATTTTTAGGAAGTGTTTTAGAATTATCTTAATAGCTTGATAGTTTAATTTACTAACAGTAAGCTTCCTTGGCAACTTTATAATCTCCTTTGATTAACAGACAGTCTTTATTTGTAAAGTTTACTGGATATCAAAGTAACTTAACCTTCTCAGTATACCGTTATGGTTATTGATAAAATTGATAAAATAGATGAAATGGATAATGTTTTGAAAAAAAAGGACCTAAAAAGTTCAGCTAAAAGGGCAAGGGAAGGTTCTCCTGATAGCTTAACCAAATCTGATTTGAACAAAGCAGATAATTTTCTCATTAATGCAAAACGTATTCAAGACAATGTTAAGTCACATCTAGTCAAAAATGATAAGAAAACCGTAGCAGGGATTCGTGACTATATTAACAATAAGATACGATCCCTTATGGAAATTATAGAAACATTACAATGCAAATATGAAGAGAAGAATAATAGCGTTGCCACTCAAGTGGAGATGGCAATAAACGACGCACTTTCTTCGGGGAAAATGCGTGACCTTCTCACAGCCATTATAGTGGAGACCTCTGTTCCAAAAGTAATGGAGGCTCTCTTGGCGAAAGAAGCTCCATCCCAAAGTTTTCAACCACAGGCTGGACCGCAACCTAAGGCGTTTCCACCTAGCAGCCCACAACCTCCGGCGAACAGGGATCTGGACACAGCTGGACCGTCGACTGCCAAGGAAACATTTCAGGTCGTAACAAGTAAAAAAAAGAAAAGGAAAACTAAAGGTGCTATAAAAAATATGATAGTAAGTAAAGAAAACGCGGGGCACAACCAGGTGCAACAAGTCCAGGAGAAACCAAAAAGCATGGCAGAAATGGTTAAATCTCTACCAAAGAAGCCCTCTCAAAACCAGAAATCCACTTACATTACCATCAGTGGGAACGGAAGAAGCCTGATAGATATAGTTAATAGGCTGCCATCACCTACAGACATTGGAGTGAAAGCATCTATAGTTCGTCCGACTAAAGCAGGCTCTGTCTTGGTTCGCGTTGAAGATAGTGCTGATGCCACAAAGATGATAGGTTGGCAGAGTCTACGGGACCAAGGACTCCAAGCCAAACTGGCTCTGAGGAAAAAACCTAGATTGGAAGTTCGGGGTGTCCTCCATACTTGGAACTCATCGGAGTTAGTTAGATTTTTGTGGGGAAAAATACCCGACCAGTCGACTCCCACTCCACTGGTCATGGACGATCTCCGACCCCTATTTTCTTCAGTTGCTAGAAATGGATTCACAAGGAATTGGGTGATGGAGGTGCACCCAATGGTTCGATTCTTGCTCTTGGACATAGGAAAATTAGATGGGGGATGGTGGAATATAACCTTCAACGACTACCTTGATGCTCCTCGATGCAGTAAATGTCAGGGCTACGGTCACACCAAAGCGACATGTACAACTAATGCTGTTATTTGCATTTGGTGCGCAGATAGTGGTCACATCATTAAGGACTGCCCAAAGAAAAGGGAACAAGCAAGCCCTACATGCATTAACTGCCAGCGGGCGAATGCTCCTGAAGACCAAAGAGCGCATAAGGCTGGCAGCCGTGACTGTCCTGTGCATTTAAAGTGGGCCAATGAGGTAGCAAAAAAAACCTTTTATGAATAAAATCACCATCCTCCAGCTCAACATGGGTCGCCGGCGTTTAGTAGCAGACGAACTTCGAGCTCTCTGCCACCGCTACGATGTCTTGGCAATCCAGGAACCGAGCTGCCGTGGGAACGTGGTCACGGGTTTTGGCCTCACATCGAGAGTTATAGCTCTGAGCAGTAGAGAGAGGAGGCCCAGAGCTGCAATAGTGGTTAATAACCCCAACCTCGATGTGATGGATCTGAGACAGTATACTTCGGCGGATATTGTTGCATCTTACATCAGGTGGGGCAACCTAGCGTTTACGCTGGTGTCATCGTACCTACCTGATGGAGGTGATATCAAAGATGACATATCCGCCATGGAGATGATCGCTAACAGTACAAGGAACTTGATCATCTGCTCAGATACCAACTCCTGGAACACGGTCTGGGGATCCAATCGAACGAATCGAAGAGGCGTAGAACTCGGAGATTTTATTTCGCGGTGCCAGTTGGTCATTATGAACAATCCCTCTGCAAAACCTACCTTCAGTAGTGCAAGGGGGCAGAGTTGGATAGACGTGACAATGGCAACACCTGTGCTGGCAAACCGCATTGTCGATTGGACCCTACGATCTGAGACGAGTTCCGACCACCAAGCGATAGTCTTTAGACTTTTGGAAAATACGGAAAGTTCCCACGGTATCGATAAGGGTTTCATGACCCGAAGAGGAAATTGGAATGCCTTTCGGTCTACGCTGGAGGGAATAATAGTGGATGAAGAATGGGATGCGGCCGAGACTGATCTTACTGATGACTTGGATTACAGGGTATCCAGGATCACTGAGATCATCCGTGATGCCGCTGAGGAGACCCTCCAGCACCGGAAGGTGAGAGCTCGACCTGTCCCGTGGTGGACGCCGGCCTTAACTAATATGAAGAGAGAGCTCTACAAGGCCCGGCGATCGTACCAGAGGTGTAGATGTGACGTTACGCGCGCTACACTTCGAGACGAGTATAAGTCACAAGCCAGGGCTTACCGAAACGCAGTGCGTTTAAGAAAGCGGGAATCCTGGGACGATTTCATCGTCGAGGAGTCCTCCAAGAATCCTTGGGGTATCCCATACAGAGTGGCCTTGGGTAAGCTGACTCCACTGCAAGTAATTGCAGCGTTGAAACACGATACTGCCCAAGCAACCATCCTTGAAGAGGCGGCGAAGATATTTATTTCGGAGACCTACCCCAGAGATGATCCTTCTCAGGATGGCGAGGACGATTGTTTTATTAGACGCACTACGGTATGCCCACCTGGTACGGACTTATGCCCACCATGGGACATATGGGACCTCCGTGTTGCTGTGGATGGACAAAAGACTGGTCGTGCTCCAGGTTTAGACTCCATTGACTCGGCAATTATAAAGAACAGTATCCTATATATCAAAGATAGATTGCTATCATTATTCAATGATTGCTTGGATAGGGGATACTTTCCAAAAAACTGGAAGATTGCTGATATAAGGCTCCTGTACAAAGGAGGAGACAAAGACAGGCAAAAATCAAAATCTTACAGGCCGATATGCCTCCTACCGGTAATGAGTAAAATTTTAGAAACTCTAATGGCCTCAAGCCTACGACCGGTCTTTTTGCGAGCTGCCCATCCACGGCAGTATGGATCAACCAAAGGAAGGGGAACCGTAGATGCTCTGCTGAACATACGCCGGGACGTCGAAGGAAGGGCTGAGAAATATGTTTTACTTATTTTGTTCGACATATCCTCCGCCTTCGACAGCGTGTGGTGGCCAAGCGTACTCCAGCAGTTGCACAAATATGAAGCTCCCAGCAACTTGTACGATCTCATGAGGAGCTACCTGCAGGACAGGACTTTAAGGATAAGAGGCAACTTCTATGAAGTAGAAGATACTGAGGAAAGAGGTTGCCCACAAGGCTCTGTTCTTGCTCCTGCATTGTGGAAATTGGTGTTTGACGAGTTGCTGGGAGTACTGGAAGAAAATCGGTTCCCCGCAACGGCGTATGTAGACGATCTGGCCGTATTGGTGGCCTCGAATAGTAGAGCTGGTCTGAAAGAGTCAGGTGAACGGTGTGCCAACCTAGTAAGCAGATGGTGCGAGAGGAAAAAGTTGAAGATGGCCACAGCCAAGACTCAAACTATTCTCTTGCGAGGTGCGACTGACAGGGCCCATCCTATAACTTTAAATATTCAAGGAGCCAATATTCGTCCAAGTGAGGTTGTTACCTACCTTGGCATTAGGATTACTTCAAAGTTCAACGTCACGCCTCACTTGGACCACTTAAGAAGTAGGGTGGGCTTGACTCTTAATGGCCTCAGCCGTATAGGGGGCGCTTTTTGGGGCCTCAGGTACCCAGCGACATTGGCTATTTACAAAGGAGTGGTTTTGGGTATCCTGAGGTATGCGTCCCCAGCATGGAGTCAGAATCTCTCGCACCGACAAAAAAGTAAGTTGGCCACGATCCAGCGGACAGCTCTACTCCGGGTCACCAGAGCGTTTAGAACAGTGTCTCATGAGGCGGTGCAGATGTTAGCAGGAGAGATACCAATAGACCTTCTCCTAAGAGAAGACTATTACGTACATAAAATCAAGAGAGAAGGTATGGCGGATCTACCAGAAAACCTTGGAGTGAGGATCAGCTTAGAACCCAGCAAATGGAAGATGATTCTCCGGGAGATCACGATAGAGGAATGGAACCGTCGGTGGGTGACGACACCAAAAGGTGCTGATCTAAGGAAGTATTTCTCCACCGTCGGGTCAAGGCTGGAAAAAACATGGATCCTCCCGGACTACTGGGTTTCACAGTTCCTCACGGGGCATGGGGGCTTCCGAGCAAAACTTGCTAAGCATGGGAAAAACATAAGTCCCCTATGTCCCAGTTGTGGTGTTCCGGAGACCCGCCGAGCATATCCTCCTTGCCTGTGCCGCTTATGAGACACTAAGAACGAATCTTCTGAAGAACACAGGCCTCTACATCCTCACGGAGAGTGACATTCCTCACCTGGTAACCAAAGAAAACTACCCGTATTACAAAGCATTCGTGTACGGGTGGAAAGAATGTGTTGGTCCAAGTCCACTTCACGCTGGTTAGGGGAGAAGCATGAAGAAGGCTGCCGAACATTTGAACTAACTTGAAGACATAAATCAGCTGTGGGTTGTAACTTGGTACTTCCTACAGCTGCAAGCACCCGTATTGCCTTCAAGGCAGGGAAGGGTTTAAATAAATAAATAAATAAATAATAATAAAAGAGAGTGAAAAATCTTTAGATACGCCATACTAAGGAAGTGAACTTAAAATTGTGGTCCCAAATCTTTGCGAAGTCAAGTACTCGTTTAAGTAAACCCGGAACTAGCTCATCCCCTAGAAAAACATAAATAATCCGAAGTATAGATAATCCAGAAATTAGTTATTTATTATTTTATAATTACACATAAAACCCTCCGTTTTACGAACAGAGAAAGAGGCAGGCAATGTGGGACGAGAGTCCGGCGAGTAAGTTAAAGCTTATAAATAAAAAAAAAATGTAAAGCCCTGGTCCACATCAAGCCGTGGCAGCCGCAGGGAGGAAGTTGCATTGACCCGACTGCGGATAGGACACACCCGACTAACAAATTCCAACCTTTTCGCTCGCGAGCCTGTACCCCTGTGCCAACATTGCAATGGAGCCCTCTCGATTAATCATATCATTCAAGAATGCCCGTATTATACGTCGCAGCTTCACAGAATGGAGCTCATTCCAGATACATCGAAAGTTCTGGGAGATAATGGGGATTAAATTAAATTAATCTTTTAATTTTTTCGGAAAAACTCCTTACTACCTGAATTATAAACTTTACCATCTTCATAATTGAAACTTTATTCCAAAAACAATTTTTTTTTTTTTTTTTGTTACAACTTTATTTATTTATTCTCAATTACCTTTTCGAAAATTTATACAGTTTATTTATAATTAAGATTATTTATTTATTTCCTCCTTCTTCTAAAAGTTTAACAAATATGTGTGCGTTCGTATAGGCGTTGATGACCTTTGATGTTTTACGCCTTAAAGCCCTAATTAACAATTAACAACGAACAGAAGAAGTCCAATTTGTCTGGATAGGATAGAAATCTTTAAAAAGTGCCTGTTATTGTAGAGGCTCGGGACCAACATTTTACGTTCCCTCCAAAAGACGGTATAACCTAGGATTTTTGATAAATAAGAAATAACTGATTTCTGGGTTATGTACGATTCATTATTATCAAGGATTGTGTTTTTGTTATTATTGTTTTTTATCGAATGTAATATTCCATTTAGTTTTCATGATAACATTTATTTTTTTAAATAATATTTAAATAGAAATTATCGTCCTGTGGTACACTCAGACACTATAAAGTGGATACTTAAAATAGTACAATAAAATGGGTACCAACAAAGTGGGAGGGAGCTTAGCGACTCAGCCTGTTCATATCCATAAGTTCCATTTACCTAAAAACTGTATGAATTTCAATAAGTATTTAATCCATTTCCTTGAATAGTAGAGGTACAGGTAAAAAAGTTTGTTTTAGAATGTGAATATTTAATGACATTTGCCTTTTGTTAATGACTGTATTAAGTATATAAAAAAATAAAAATACAAAATACATTATGTAGATGTGAACAATGATTATGAGCTTAATACAGCCGTGTGAAGCATTTATTCAGTGGTAACACTTCAGCCAAATAAATTCACTTCAATCAGCACTTCAATTTTTATGTATCGAGGCCATCTTCTTTTCAGCCGCCTCGGAGGATTATCAGTGATAGAGAAAGATGAGAGGTTGCGGGCAAGTGGGTTTGAGTGGGCTAGTTTCTGAATTATAGTATTTTTGAATTTCACATAAAAGCCTACGTCTTGACTCCAACCTGTAGACGATTTTAAGGCAAGTGGATTCTGTCAGATTACAACGAGAAGAAACGTATTCCCCAGCTTTATTCTTGCCATGATGTGTTAATAATAATAAATATTATTTCTTTATTTATTCTGGGATAAATCCCTTCAGAATAATAAATACGAAAGTAAATAAAGTATTAGATGCCTTTGAGTAATAATGGAAGAAAAAAAAAATACAGTGATAAAGTAAAAAATAAATATAGAAGACAAAGGTAACATATAAAACCAAACTGATGGATATAATAAATCGACTTCTCATTCTAATGAGTGAGAGAAACAAAAAAAAATAATAATAAAAAAATAATATATATGTACATAAAACTAATTTAGATGATAGTTAAAAAAAAGAATAAAATATAAAATTTTCCTTCTGTTCCTGTGCAGAGTTTTGATAAAAAATAATTATATACAATTCCTATCTAATTAAAAAAAAACAAGAAAAAAATGAAAATAACTTATATGTTAACACTTCTATGATTTTTTTTTTTATTTGAACATTCTCATTTAAAATTGGTTATTGTCGAGATTCCTAGAAAATTGAATGGATAGGAAGTAATTAAATAGACGGGATTTAAAGGTTGGAAGGGTATTATAGTTACGGATATGAGAAGGGATAGAGTTCCATACGAAATATGATCGGATAATGAAAGATCTGTCGAAAGCAGCGGTTCGATGGGGCGGAATATACAGATCAGAATGCCGTGCATGAGTGTTGCGGGAATGAATCGAGGATTTGAATAGTAGGAAGTCGGAGATGTATGATGGACGGCGGGATCGGATTACTTGGTTGAAGAAGGATGCCAAGAAGTACTTGCGACGATAGGAAGGACAAAGCCACTTTAACTCTTTGTAGAATCGAGTGACAGAGGTGTCTCTGGAGATCCCAGAGATGAATCGGATGAAGCAATTAAATAGCCTTTGCTATTACGTTATGTGCTTTTTTAAACAATACTTAATCAAAAATCAATATTTTCATGGTAAACATTTTTTTATTTAATTTATTTTATTAAGAGATAATACAATCTGCCATCATCTGGGGCAATAAATATTACAGATGGAATAAATCATTCATCCCATATGTACATTGTAAATAAAATTAAAGAAAAAAAAAATATATATATATTCGTATACACAAAATTAAATAAATATGATAAAGAAAATAATAATAACGATCTTGATCACATTCATACCTATTTACAATATTTATAAACTGCCCCTGGGATCACTGAATCAAACCTCGAGATCCACTAGTGGATGTCGAGGCACAATGCCAGAAGATCCCAGCGCCTCTCATTCAGCCGCGTCACTGGTCTTGAGAGCCAGTGGAGGCTGAGCGAGGACGCTAGAGCCACATACACTCCGGTCATGAGTGGAGAAGCCAGCCATTGCCGGCACTCCAATGGCATATTTACAAGAGATCTCGGGGCCACTGCTGCTTCAACCTACGAAGAGGGTTATAGGGATGTTTGGAACTAGATAGGGAGTTTGCCAAGGGATTAGGAATGAGTAAGTTTCTGATGGAAGATTGTGAATTTGGATGGGATTAGATCAAGGACAAGTGGGATATTCAGGTCATGGTGTAAGGTTTTGTTGGTGACATAATATTGGGCATCTACTATTGTTCTAAGGACTTTAGACTGGAAGGATTGGATACGTTTGATATTCGAAACTTTTGCTGTTCCCCACAGTTCAAGTTCGTAGGTCCAAATAGGTTTAAGAATAGTCTTGTAAATTAAGAGTTTGTTGTCCGTTGAGAGATGAGATATTAACATTATCTTGAACATTTAAAAATTATTTGAAGTAGGAAGATAAGTGAAAGTTGTGTGCCGATCACCAGATGTTTATTTATTTTATTTCTTAATGTAAATCGTAACCACGAGTTTTACGGGTGTTTCCTCTCATACATTTTTTACTTTGATTTCTTATATTGACTTTGGAACTCCATAAAAGCTGAAAGTGGATGTTGTGTGTTTATATTCACTTATAGTCACCTGATTGTATTTTTGAGGCGCTATAAAACTATAAGTGGTGATATCAATTAACCGTTTTAGTCACGCCTAGAGATCGTGAACTACTGCCCGATAGGAAGTGGTTCCGTAACAGATAACACTTCAACCCACTTAAAACTGATCTCGTCACTATAACTATATAAAGTACTGTGTAACTTCTACAAAGGAACTGTTACATTTTTTATTTAATCGATACTTGAATTTCTATTAATTAACGTATAATGTCCTTATGATTAAAGAGTTCATTCTCAAACTAATTGCTACTTAAGCTTTATCTTTTTAAACATCTATCAGTACTCATTTTGTCTGCAGGCAAAGTAAATATTCTTAAAATGAATATTTGCCAAACGAAATTACCTGTGATAATATCACGCGAGTTACATTCTGTCATTATTTGTATATATAATATTTAAGTATGTTGGTATATTTTCTGTTTTATTTCAAATGTCATTGTTACTACATTCAAAGAATTTTCATTATCACATTAATATGTATCTCTTTTGTTCTGATGTTTGTAGCCCTGATGATGGCTCACAAGCTTGAGCCAAAACGTTGGCAAAATTAAAAAAAAATAAAAAAATGACTCATTCCTGATTATTCCACCTATAATATTTTTTAAACATTAATTTTTAGTAAACAGATAAAATGCTGAATTATAGCGGTCTGAAATAATTTTAATGTTATCATTTTAATCCAAGTTTTCAAGTCATCTGGTAGCTAGGCAAAGCGTGTTCACAGCAACTAGCGCTAACCTACACGGTTATCCTTCCCCAAAATAATAGTAATAATATGATTACTTTCTGTTCTTTATAAATATTTTATTTATATTCCAATACGAATAAAATACGATGAAATTCGAGAGTTTCGCAACTAAGATAGAGAAGTTGCATAATAAACAGATCCGGAATGCCAATTGAATACTTAGCCTCAATTGAGTATGCACGATGATTCATCGCAGATCGTTGCTCTTCCCTTCGTGATACCATTCCAATCATTGATATCCATTGCCAAACCAATGAAGCCGCAGTATTGAACTATAAAGCAAGGATTGGAAAGTGCCAATAACAATTAAATCTTTTAAATCAATAATATTTGGTTGTAGTTCTTAATTTTATCTAATCCGATTCGATCGTATCATCAACGATGTTTCTTATTAAAACGTCCATTGCTATCATACGAGAAACAAGGATAATTTAAAAAACGCTGCAGATTATTACATATTGGTTTATTGTTTCATAATAATTATATTATGGTATTATAACAAATTATATAACAGTGTAGACAATTAAATATCCTGTAAATTAAATTAAACTATGTTTACTATACAGGATTCTTTTACTTTCACTTACCTGTTTATGAAATATATAATAAAAAAAAGTATTGCGATCGTGAAAATTTTCTAATTAGAATTTTCACCCGAAATACACATTTTAGGGTCCCCTGTCGCGCAAAAAGGTGTGTGTGTGGGTGGGTGTGTGTCCGTGTGGTAAGTCTAGGGCAAAAATAAAAAGTTGAATGAAACTGATATCTCATATTCAAGAAAACTATATGCCCGATATTTTACAGTAACTTTTTCATTAAAATCAGCTAACCAGAAGTAAATTTAATCCATAAATTTTTCATCTTTTTACGATTTTCTCAAAAACGGCTCAAACAATTTTGATTAAACTTGTCGTATCGATGTAAAATTTAATGGGCTTCGATGAAAAAAAAGAAAAAAAATATTTCTTTTGCAACTTTTGCGTTTTCTAATATAAAAACAGTAATATATATGTATAAGATACAGTTGGAAAGCTAAAGATTTTAGAAGAAATATTGCCTTATACACAAAATTGTATAATTCTTTTCAAAATTTAAAATTTCTTACATTGATTTCGACTACAGAGTTAAGTGAACTGCGTGTGTTCCGCGCACCAGATGTTTTAGTTTATTTTTTTTAATAATTCCGCTTAAGGAATGGCTACTCAGCGGAGTAACTGTCGAGGAAAGGAAAGACAAATTCTCCGATGGAATCAAAATGACGTCATTTAAATAGGAATCCCATTAGAATTGGCGAAGGGTGGCGGCCATACTCAGCGGAGCGGAAAGGCAATTGTCGGTCGAGTCCATTGTTAGTTGGAGGGGAGAGAGGTCGATAGACTTTCCTTTCCTCGCCGGGAGACTCTCAGCGCTAGTAGTACTATTGTCGGTTCACTCCAGTTCGTGGCTTCTACAGTTTGAAATCGTGACGTTTTTTAACCTGTCCCGGGATGGAAGAAGAAATGCTTATTTCAGCAGTTGAAAAATATAAAGAGCTGTATGATCCCGGCAATCAATACTACCTGGACGCGAAGAGGAAAGAAAATATATGGGAAGAAATTGGGCGAGAAATACAAAAGACAGGTAAGTCGTTGTATTTTTCTTTTTTTATACTACAAAACAAAAATCGAACGTAATGTATCATACAATATAAAAAAAAAAGTATTAATGAACGTAGGTATACAATTTTAAAGAAACAGCAAAGTATAAGTCATTCTCTTCAAGAAATGTTCTATTTGATGTTGTTGTTTTTTTCATCCTAATAAAGAAAGAAAGGGCCTAGCCGGATAAGCATGTGAAATCTGCCCCCGCGTGTATTAGAACCAAATTTATACCATTGAGTCACACCTATGAGAAACAACCTTACGCAAATTTTTAGCCCCTTAATCCTAACGGGGGGGAAGTTATGGAGGGGGAAAGATAAAACAAAAAAAATTGTTTTCTCCTGAATAGCTCAACCGATTTTCACGAAAAAAATATATGTTATGGATTTTATAAATAGGTTTCAAAATATATTTTTTTAAATTTTTTCCACGAAATTGTTGGTCCCAAAAAATTTTTGAATTTTAAAAAAAAATATTTTTTGGTTATGATGGTTTGGTACACCTCCAATTTTTTGCTACTTTATTTCATTATAGGGTCCTCCATAACATATATTTTTTTCAATTTTATCGGAAGTGTACCCCATGGTGAAAAATAAAAAAAACAATTTTTTCTCCTGAACGAATCAACCGACTTTCACGAAAAAGATATATGTTAATGGCTTTCTAATAGAGTTTCAAAAAACATTTTTTTGAATTTTTTATTTCGAAAACGTGAGTCAAAATTTTTATTTTTTCAAAAATAAATTTTAAATTATGTTGGATTAGTACACCAACAATTTTTTACTAATTTGATTCATTGGAGGGTCCTGCACAATATTGTTTTTTCAAGTTGGTCTAAAATGTACCCAATAAGGAAAAATAAAAAAAACAGCATTTTTTCAGCTCTCTGAGTAGTAGTTGGTCACGCATGAAGAGCTCTATCCCTAGCTGTGGGATCGTAATGTCATTAGATATCACTTACACACTATGCACATACATTCTATTTATTATACCTATTATTATAAATACCTTATATTGGATCGAATATATTTATTTCTTTTGCATTTAGTTAATTTTTTTTTACTTGGATAACTACTATACAGCACTATATGCTATATTTATCTAAAACGTAACTAAAAAGATTTTTTTAATATATATTTTTTCATATTATTATATGTTAAATAATCGAAAAAGTTAACAGTCGACAGGCTTTTTGTCGAACAATTCATGCAAGTCTGTCATCATAACTTTTTTGATTAACATATAATAATATGAAAAAAGGGATAGAGCTCTTCATGCGTGATCAGCTACTACTAAGAGAGCTTAAAAAATGCTGTTTTTTTAATTTTTCCTTATTGGGTACATTTTAGTCCAACTTGAAAAAAACAATATTGTGCAGGACCTTCCAATGAATCAAATTAGTAAAAAATTGTTGGTGTACTAATCCAACATAATTTAAAATTTATTTTTGAAAAAATAAAAATTTTGACTCACGTTTTCGAAATAAAAAATTCAAAAAAATGTTTTTTGAAACTCTATTAGAAAGCCATTAACATATAGTTTTTTCGTGAAAGTCGGTTGATTCGTTCAGGAGAAAAAATTGTTTTTTTTATTTTTCACCATGGGGTACACTTCCGATAAAATTGAAAAAAATATATGTTATGGAGGACCCTATAATGAAATAAAGTAGCAAAAAATTGGAGGTGTACCAAACCATCATAACCAAAAAATATTTTTTTTAAAAATTCAAAAATTTTTTGGGACCAACAATTTCGTGGAAAAAAAATTAAAAAAATATTTTTTGAAACCTATTTATAAAATCCATAACATATATTTTTTTCGTGAAAATCGGTTGAGCTGTTCAGGAGAAAACAATTTTTTTTGTTTTATCTTTCTCCCTCCATAACTTCCCCCCCGTTAGGATTAAGGGGCTAAAAATTTGCGTAAGGTTGTTTCTCATAGGTGTGACTCAATGGTATAAATTTGGTTCAAATACACGCGGGGGCAGATTTCACATGCTTATCCGGCTAGGCCCTTTAGTAAAAATTCATAGAAATGCTGTCTAATATGATATGTAATAATAAATGAGATTGATTCATTCGATTTTTACTTTCACTTACCTATGTATAAAATATATAGTAAGGGAAAGTATTGCGATCGTGAAAATTTTCGAATTTCAACGGAAATTACTGGTTTTAGGATCCCCTGTGTCCAAAAGTCCTCGTAAAAAGGTCTGTGTGTTTGACTGCGTGTCTGTGTGTGTGGTAACTCCGGGGCGAAAACGAAAAGTCCTATGAAACTGAAATTTCATATTTAAGATAACTATAATGATGTTACAGAAACTTTTTCTTTAAAATCAGCTGACCGGAAGATCTCCTTCATTCCATGCATTTTGCACCTTTTTACGATTTTCTGAAAAACAGCTCTAATGATTTTGATTAAATTCGCTATATCGATGTAAAATTTTATGGGCTTTACATAAGATGTAGGTTTCATTCTGATTGAAATAGTCAGGCAGAGCTTAAATACCGATATTTTTATTTTTCTTCTTCTATAGTACCTATAATTTGGTAGAAAAAAAACAAAAATTGGACATCATCTTATTAGCATTGATAAATAACGAGTAAATATGCAAGTTGAGCGAATTGGATAAACAACTAAAAGAGAAAAGTGCAAACAAATTTTTGTATGCAATTTTTGTGTTTTTGAACACAAAGATAGTAATATAGATGTCTGATATACCGTTGGATAGCTTAAGATTTTATACAAAATTATCCAATATACGGAATTTTAAAGGGTAATTTAGAATGAAAAGCCAATAAAACTGATTGTCGTAAATAACAAAAATCTGGTGCGGGCAACACACGACTTTCACTTACCTCGGTTTTTAAAATCGATTAAAGAATTTTCAAGTACAGTAAGAGATAAAAATGAGTGAAACCATTAAAAAATTAATTAAATGAAATTTCCATAGAAACAGGTGTTTTATTAAAAAATCAATTAGGTATATTATCTAAAATAATCAGTTAGTTTTATCGGTTTTTCATCACTCTCCATTACTTTTTAAAAGCTTGTGTATGAAATAATATTTTTTCTAAAAGCTTTAGCTTTCTAACGGTATATTATATATGTATATTATTGTTCTTATGTTCAAAAACGAAATATTGCGTTTAAAAAATATTTTTTCTGTTTTTTCCTTTAGTATCGAATTCATTCAATTTATATATTTACCTGTTTTTCATCAGCGTTAACAAGATAATCTAGTTATTATTATTGAATCTACAAAATTAAAGGTACATTAGGGGAAGAAAATTTAAAATATCGGCATTTAAGCCCTGTCAGACCATTTTAATCAGAATAAAACCTACATGATATTTAAGCCAATTAAATTTTACACCGATATGGCGAGCTTAATCAAAATCGTCGGAACCGTTTTCGAGAAAATCGAAAAAAGGTGCAAAAAGCATAGTATAAAGTGGCTCTTCTGGTAAGCTCATTTTTATGAAAAAGGTTTTGTAGCGTCTCGGGCGTATATTTGTCTTAAATATGAAATTTCAGTTTCATAGGACTTACCGTTTACGTCCGGGAGTTACCACACACACAGACCTTTTTGCGGGACTTGGTTATTTGGACTCAGGGGACCCTAAAACGTGTATTTCCGTTGAAAACTTGAATTCGAAAATTTTCACGATCGCAATACTTTCCCTTACTATATATAGTAAGTGAAAGTAATATAGATTATTTAATAAAACACATGCCAAGCAGATGAGGCGGCGAAAGCGGCGTCATTGATTCCTCCATCCGATTGCTTAGACACTCCACATAATGATCTCTATAGGCTTATAAAATTATTAATCATGGACAAATGGCAGTTTAATTGTACCAAAGAAAGGGATAACAAACTCAGGGAAATAAAAGAAACAGTATTTCCGTGGAAATCATCTGTACAAAACAATAGAAGAGAGGAAGTAATATTAACAAGACTCAGAATAGGACACTCACGACTAACGCACCAACATTTACTGACTAGAACACCAAGACTTTACTGTGAACAGTGTAACGTACCAATCACTATAAAACACTTACTGACAGACTGCAGGCAACTGATAGGTGTCGACCTTCCATATCATTTAAATACTCTATTAAATGACAACAGTACACACATCCCACATTTATTTGATCATTTAAAAAGAAATAAATTATATGAATCCATCTAATGCCCCGAAGTATACTGATTTTTATTTTATCATGAATAATTTATGCTTAATATTTTGATTTTTTCTTCCAGTTGTATTTTTATTGCAATTAAATTATGTTTATCACTCCATTAATTAACCTTCTCCATATTCCTACCTACCTTTCATACCTACCTTCTCAATCTATATAACTATGAACTGTTATTGGTAATATATTTGAAATAGCAATATTTTACGTCGGCAAACATCACCTATGTTGTGGATTGCCTGTATCAATAAAATAAATAAATAAAACACATGTTTCTATTAATGTTGAAATTCAAAATAATTAATTCTTTAACAATTTATTTGTATCTTTTATGTATTTAAAAATTCTTAAATTGATTTTAACAACGGAGGTAAGTGTAAGTCGTGTGTTGCGCGGACCAGATTTTTCTTTAAAGCAATACTGCTGTGATCTATTTATTTAAAACCGAACAGCTCTGTTGGCTCAAACAGAAAAATAAAATAAATTGTTATTCAATTTGAATATAAATTGAGACGTTGATTTCCCAAAGGTGCTATATCCATTTTACTTTTTGGAATGAAACATGGATATAGTACTTATATGGATATAAAAAAGTATGTAGTTAAGAAGATTGTTTGGAACTTTTATTTACTAATTCTGTGATTTTAGCGATTGTATTTAATTTATTTAAAAATAACGGTTATCTCTTTATAGAGCATGTAGTACGTTTTGGGATGAAATAAAATGTGAATTTAGTACTTTTGGAACGAACTTCAATTTTCAAATAAATTTTGAAAGTATTTGTAAGCTTTTAGGATAAAATCTGATGACGGATTTAGACAAAACTAACCACCAAATTTCAAATATGTCACAATATCAGTTTCGAAAAAAAGTGTGTTTTACTACCTTTTAGAAATCAAGGTCTCAGTTCTTTAATAATGATCCCTGTAAAATAATCCTTGTTTGATTTTATGTTTCGTGAGTTCTTAACTTCTCACCGTTTTATTTCGCTTACTTGTTGTACTCGGCGGTAGTACTTAATTAAAATGTGTTAAATGTTATTCTATATAGTTTGTTTCGATGCGAACGGGCTTCGTTTTATTTGAAATAGATGCTCGGCTGGAATTAGTTTCCAGTTTATGTAGGTTTAGTTATATTTTAAAATTATCCATGCTTAAAAGCTGATGACGATCTTATCCTTGCTATACAACAGTCGTTGTTTTTATAATTTTGATGGTGGATTATTAAGTTTGTAAGTTTTTGGATCACAATCGATTGCACGATTTTCCACAGACCTTGCATGCGTCATACACAATAGATCTGACGGTGATTCGTCCTAATCTGTAGCTTAAGTCCACAGTTCTCTACGATTCTCCTGTAACCAAAAAATCTGAAAATTATAATAAATCATATGAATATAAGAGATGGGTAACTTAATTGATAGTTATAATAAATAATTGCTATGATTTTGAGCGGCTGCTTTTCTTAGGTAGCGGTACCTTCAAAAACTAGCTTACTTGATATATTTAATCGATATATGGACTAATATTACTGTAACTATTGGATTTCCTTTCCAAAGGTATCGTGTTTACCAACATAATAGGTGCATTCAGGAGAAGATTAAAGTAAACAAGTTTAAATAAATGATATTATTATTTTAAAAAACAACCTATCAATCTTTACACTACGTCTAGAATACTGAGAGATTCTTATAGTTGAACTGCCATACAATATTACAATAAAGAAAATACCTTTATAACACTTAGTCGGCTGACGAAGGTGGAATCAGTCTTAGCGCCCCTTCTAGGCTCTAGATCTCACTGCTCTCTGATCTCCGAGGAGCTCCCTTCTCTTGAGGATGGAATCACTGTCCTCTGCGGACTTCAACTCTCGTGCTGAATAAATTGACTTTCTTATCTAAAATCGCACCATCACCTGCGATCGCTATCAGATGAAGGAAGGCGGGGCTGATATGGGAAGTGCCCAGTCTATCCTAGTAGCTGGGGTCTAGAAAGTACTAGGTGTACCGCAGGGTATGGCCCACAGACAGTCCAAGCCCTCGGACAATCGGAAATAAGAGGGTTTGGGAAATGTCTTTTGCCGACAAAGCTTATTAATATTTATTTAATTAATATAGTTTCTTTTCTTTTTTAATTTTTTCGGAAGTTTTTCTTAATTTAAACACTTAAAAGAGTACACATTGACTTCCATTTCTCACTTAATCAATTTATTTCATATGCTTTTCATATTTGTCGACGTTTCGTGGCTTTTTCCCCATTTTCAAGACTTATTTTTTCATTATATAATTACTATTTTAAAATAGAAAAATAATAGAAACAGTGAGCCAATGAACACCAATAAGGACAAATAGCAGTGTGCTATGAAATAAAATGATGGGTGATATATGAAATAGCAATTATATAATGAAAAAAATAAGTCTTGAAAATGGGGAAACAGCCCCGAAACGTCGACAAATATGAAAACTTATGAAATAAAGTGATTAAGAGAGAAATGGAAGTCAATGTGTACTCTTTTAAGTGTTTAATTAATATAATTATTATCCAATCCTAACTTACTCCCCTCAGTATGCTTAATACATAACATAATATTTATGAAGAATTGATAGTTTCCTAAATCCACAGTCATAAGTGAGAGACACACAAAATGCTAGACCATGATATAACTATAATTTAAAAACTAATTATTGTTTCTATTTCAGGTGAGGAATGCAAGATATTATGGACGAAGGTGAGGACAAATTACCGAAAGGCTCTGAAGTGGAGACAAAAGAAAAGCGGCCAAGCATCACTTAGCAATAAACCAATCCGATTTGAAAAGGAATTGGAGTTCCTTCAACCTTTCTTGCGGATGAGAGGATCCTCACCAAACTACCATTCGGTGAAGAAGACGACGAGGCGCCGAAAGGGACCCATTGAAAGAAACTAGAAAAGCGCTCATGGGACGAATGCTCATACTGTGAAGAAACGTCCCTCCAACTCGAATCCGAAAGAGCCAAGTACATAAAAGAACAAGATAAACAAAATAAATACGGAGACAAACAGTTCCTCGACAGCTTGCTGCCATTTTTAAACGATATTCCCAAAAACCGAAAATTGTTCGTGCGTACCAAAATCATGGAGGTATTAATGGAAGAACTAAATCGACAGGAAAGTTCTTCGCAGCATCTTTCTCATACTTTCACTCCCTATAAAGCTTTTTCTACACCTCGAACCACAATCCTACCGATATTCATGAAAACTCGGCAGACGGACTAGTTTAATACTTATCTATATATAGGTATATAAAAATGAAGCGATTTTACCTTGGTCATCGCATCCCGCGTGAACGGCTTGAACGATTTACTTAATTCTTTTTTTGTTATGTTTATATCAGTCAGGAGAAGGAAGTTATAAAAGAAAAAAAAGAGAAAAGTCACTTCAGTAGATAAGTTTTTTTTTTATTTTGCAAGGTAACAATAATCTCTATATCTTTAGATATAAAATTAAAGTCAGGAGAAGAATATTATGGAAGCAAAAAAGAGAAAAGTTACTTAGGTCAATAGGTTTTTTTTTTGTTTTTTTACATATTTTAAGTCAATAGTCCCTCTATCTATCTAGGTATATATATTATATAAATAATAATAATAATAGTCTTTATTGATATACATATAAACATTCAATACAGTTTTATTTACATTTTTTCTTCTTTCTTTATATACATATACATATATAGACCTTCCTTTTCCTATATCACATATATCACAATATATATATATATATATATATATATATATATATATATATTATATATATATATATATAAATGAATCGCCTTTCCCCTTGATAATCGTATTAGGCGTGAACGACTTGACCGATTTCGTTAAGTTATAGTTAAGGCAGGACATAGTCTATCGGGTCAACTAGTTATTAATAAAAATAAATTTCTTGTTTTTATAAAATAAAATACTTGTTTTTAATATTTTTTAAATAAAATAAATTGTTATTATTAATTTATAAGAGGCTCTACTAAACCATCAGATTCCTCTCGAATCCAATCCTTATAATCCGAAATCCATTGTCATGAACAACTCATCCATAATGACCTTATTGTTCCCTATGTCACTGATTTGGCACGAACGAGATAACTCTCTTTCCATGACAAAATCCTTTCACACTCTAAAGCTAGTTTATCCTTCAACTCTAAGCATAGTTTCAATCCTTTCACACTCTAAAGCACTAGTTTCAATCCTTCCTCTTCAATACCTGATAATCCTCCGAGGCGTCTGAAAAGAAGATGGCCTTGAGACTATCTAGTTTAGAATATTTTTAGAGAGTTACAAGTCTTGTTCATGTATATTTTACAAGTTGTGTTAGGGTTAGGGTTAGGGTATTGGAATAGGTGCTCAACCTTTTTGGTTATTAGCACCGAATAAATTTGTAGTAACAGATTTGTTTTACTCTTTTTCTTCTTTTCATTCATTTATTTTCCTTCTATTTTTTTTATTGTTTATTTTTTTTATTATTATTTTGTTGACACATTCTGAATTAGTGAATTTATTCCAATTTTTTTATTTTTTTACTTATTTTTTTTTCTTTCTTTATTTTTTTTTTCGTGTGGATATAATTAGTTGACCGTTGAGAATTACTGAAGGAATTAGTCGGTGGCGGTCATTAAATGAAACAACTGAATAGTTCAACTATTTTATTGTTTGCCAACGTTTCGACCCCCATTGTGGGTCATCATCAGGGCTTCTAGTTTCCACTCACCTACCAGACGCCCTGATGATGACCCACAATGGGGGTCGAAACGTTGGCAAACAATAAAATAGTTGAAACTATTCAGTTGTTTCATTTAATGACCGCCACCCGGACTAATTCCTTCAGTATTTTTTTTTTCGTATAGTTTCGGGAGCAGAGAACATTCTTTGATGAACCTAATCAGTGAACTAACTGTTTCACTAGAGTCCTTCAAGCTCTCACTCAACGATCTAGCTAGGTTAAGTTTATCCATTTGTACATGGAATTTGGGGCAGTTCTCAATTATGTTTTTTATTGAGAGAGGCACTCTACACAAGTCACACATTGGTACGGGCTGCCTGAGGATGAGATGGTGATGTGTGAGTCTGCTATGTCCGATGCGAAGTCTCGCCAAAGCAGTTGTGTTATGTAATACAGTTGTATATATCAATAAATAATCTATAATAAAATAAATGCAAAAATAGCCTTCCAAAATTAAAATGATAAAGTGAATACACGCTTCGTCGTTCAGAATAAACAATGTAACAATCAATGAACGCTTCTTTCTTAAGTGGTGGGGTTCAGCGGCCAACGAGGTAGGTGGTGCTAGGCTATTTTCTTTCCCCTGAGTGTGGCCTAGCATTTAGGCACCTGAAAATAACGGTCGCTTCGAGAACTGCTAATAAAATAAACATTGAAGTGCTACATTTTTGTAGCTTCTTTATAAGACTTTTTTAGGTCATCATCACTCTAACGTACATTTAGTTTTAGTACATTTACTTATCAATAAATAAGTACAAAATCCTTGTGTTCTTGAATTGACATGAACTTACATTTTTCTGCATCTTAAAGAATAACTGAGTTATAGGAGAAAATATAGGCAGTTATTATAAAACCTACCACCACAACTCATGAAGGGTCGTTCAGCCGCCACGTTTTTCCCCACTTTTTGGTATCCACTTTATATAGGCTGGGTCTGCCCCAGGAGGGTCTCCATACCCTAGGGTCACCCTCCAGCTGCATAAACAGAGTAAATAATATTCTGCTACAGCCGGGATTCGAATAAAGGATCCAGAGAACTGTAGACTAGTGATATATATATAATTAATCACGGTGTCCTGATCCCTGAAAGGGAGAGGAGTAGGAGATTTTTCAGTAGATTGCAAAGGTTCATTATCAAAAGTAACAATCCTTCCAAAAAATTAATGATTACTCTTTAAATCCCCTTATTCACTTGACAATTTTCATTAAGCGTAGATCGCGCTGATCGGGGTATCATGTAAGCTTACAGATTCCCTTAAATACTGGATTCAAATATTTTTACTATGCATTATAATTTTGCTTAAATGTCATTCTTGTTTATAATATATTTTCCTGAGTTCCTCTTTCCATCACGACATTAAAAAAAAATCATAGAAATCATCACATGTGTATTCAATTACACATGGTGGTGTTTACTCGTTAATGCTTTTTTGTTGTATATAGGTATGAGTGACTATTGTATATATTTTTATTGATTTTATTTTGTATATATGTATATTTTATTATTATTATTATAATATAAATTTATTGTTTTGTATATATCGTGTGAATGTAGTATGAATGTTGTACGTTATCACTATTAAAAATGTCCTGAATTGGACAGATTGTAATATTGCTCGATAAATAAAAAAAATAAAATAAAATAAAATAAAAAAAATGCTTTCATTACTTGGTACTGCTTGCATGAAAAATCAAAATGTTAGAAGAAAAATCAAAACAACTTTTGCTAACCAGCCCAACTCTCTCTTGCATATTGTATGCAACGTTGGATGAAAGATTGGGTTGTCCGAAATAATAGTCAATAGCGTTTGAAATTACGGTCGACTTGCTTATGTTAGGTTCCCCTACAAGTTCTCAAACAGTTGTTCCAGGGTTTTCTTCCACCAAAGCCCGTAGTCCATCGCCATCAAGACAGGAATTCCTTCCACGACCTTCTTTGTCTTCAAGGCTGAAGTATCCCTCCCGAAAATTTACAATCATTGTTAAACAAAGCACTCAATAATGTTGCCCACGCCCATGATTTGATTCATAATTCTGGCCGTCTGGACTCCGTTCCAGCCGAGAACAAACTCATAAAACAAGATATAGGAATATCAAGCGTTGACATCTTGAATTATTTCAAAATATCTGAATTACTGTGGATAATGCATAAAACGTTAATTGCTTGTTATTTAGAGTTTTATTTTAAAGAAAATTCAAAATCCTGCATTGTGTTCTGGACAACATAATTAAATAAATATAATAAATCACTACAACTATAATAAATCCAAAAACTACAACAAGATATTGACAACATCAATGCATGGGCTACGACAAATGATTTGAAGTTGAATGTTGGGAAAACCAAAGCCATTCTCATCGATTCCAAGAACCTTGTAAATTCTCTTCCATATTATCCACTCCTTTACCTCAATAGCATACCTATCCACTTCCACACCTCTGTAAGAAATCTTGGAGTCATTATTGATCAGAACCTATCTTGGAGTAATCATATTTCTCAAATCACCCGAAAATCCATCGCTATCCTAAAACAATTTCTAAGATTTCGTGACTCTATTCCACCTAAAACCCGTATGCTACTCGTCTCTTCGCTCATTTTCCCCCAGTTTGACTACGGTTGCCTCTTATATGGCGGGCTGTCTGAGAAATTCGATATGAGACTTAAAAGACTTATGAATTGTTTCATTAGATTCACATGTGGAATCCCCAGACTCCCATTTTTCTGGTAGGTATACTCAGTTGAATTGGCTGTATCTCTCTTTCCGTCGGCAGTACCTCCTTGGTATCTTTCTCTTCCGATTTTTAACCTCCATATATTCTTGATATGCTTAATACTTGTTCCTCTGTTCATTCAGTAAAAACTATCCCATAAACTTGTATATACCTTCTCACAGATCTGCCTCCTTCAAAAAATCCTTTGTTATTCGTGCTACCCTATTTTGGAATTCCTTGCCTGTATCCATTCGTAAATCCTTATCATTATCCACTTTTAAACACCAACTATTTCTCCATCTCCTAAAGTATCAATCTTCCCAACATATGTAATATTTAAAAGTTATAGATGATAACTATTCATTGTCACAAAACCTGTCTTTTAATGTTAAACTGAAGTCTTGAACGACCAGATAATTATTATTTATATTGTACTTTTCTTGTTATTCTTAGGGGACTACTCGTCCTAGAATAAAATTACTTTTCATTTCAAATCACATGAATCAATTTCAGTCAACTGTTAAAGCAATTGAATTGGAGACATATTGGACGGAACGTCTCTGTTTAATATTTTTAATCGGATATAAGAGTATTCAAATGTAAAAAAATTAACAAATATTAGGATTATTAATTTTTTTTCGGGGTCACTACCTAGTAATGTTTGATGTCTAATTAATCAGTAGGTAAGATAAACCTCTTTAGATTATGTTAATTTCATGAAATTCTCACGGCTTGAGTATTTAATTTCTTATTTACCTAAATGTTCACTTAAACGGAAGCCTGATAACGGTTAATACACGTACGTTTCCATAACAGCATAACATTTTGAGAATAAAAAAAAATATATTTAAGTTTCAAACATTAATAATTTTTTTCATTACAGGAATATTTCGGGAGGTAATAGCTTTTTCATCTAAGGAACATTAATACATCAAACATAAATTAAGGATTCCGTTTGAACAAACAGACCTCTAGAAGGCAGGAATATTCTCTTTGTGAGGATCTCCGGCCCAAGATAGGACCTCCCGTCTCATCAAAGTTTATTTGATTACATCGTAAAATTTACAGTTACTAGACGGCGAATCGACCTCACACAAGGTTTCCTATTCAGAAGTTCTTTATATATTTTGCGATTCGTGGCAGACATGGAAATAACTCTTACCTGAACATAAAATTCAAAATTTTATGAGAGATATTAGCAGAATGATGGTGCAATATAATATTTACAATTATGGCTTTTTAATGTTCACGAACTTTATTACAATTTACATATCTCTAGTATCTCTCTAGTATGAGGGCCCCTGAAGGTGTCCCTGTGAATTGTTTGAAAGAATAATTACAAAGCAATTTTTATTATTATTATATTTGCAACTCAGTTATTGAATACATCTAGTATATTTGAGATATAAATATAAATAATGATGTGATGTACTTGTAGAGAAACTAACACTCAAATTCTATTCTTAATAGTCTCGGGACCATCTTCTTTTCAGATACCTCGAAGGATTATCAGGAATCTAAGAAAAAGAAGGGATTGAAACTTGGGTGTTAGAGCGGGAACGGAATTTCTCATGATAAGAATGAAGGCTCAATTAGAAAAATATGGAACATTTTAAAGACTCTCTAAAACGCTAAATACACAGAAGGACAAAACATTTATTATTAAATTCATAAGGAATATTATATCAATTTACCAGATAATTGATAAATTTAACTTGAAAAATATTATGTACAAATATATATGCATGTGTGTGTATGTGTATATATATATATATATATATATATATATATATATA
Source organism: Piezodorus guildinii (assembly GCA_023052935.1). Taxonomy (NCBI): domain Eukaryota; kingdom Metazoa; phylum Arthropoda; class Insecta; order Hemiptera; family Pentatomidae; genus Piezodorus; species Piezodorus guildinii. Next base: position 38,312,809 of record CM041297.1, on the reverse strand, counting down.
TATATATATATATATATATATATATATATATATATATATATATATGTATATGTATATTTATGTGTGTTTATGTTACTACCTCAATTGGTTTTATTCATAAAAATACTGTATAATAATCATTATTGTTATTTCATCCCGTTCTAGTGTATTTAATTGTTTATTTTTTTTCATATTTCTCATCCATAATTTTTTTTTTTAATTTATTTACTTTATTATTATTATTTTATTTTTATTTATTAATTTTTTTGAGTAGGTTTTTGTATATGTTTCCTACTATTCTTAATACCTTCTACTGCATGTTCAATTAGTGTCAGACCAAAATTATATTATTGATTTTATTATAGGTGGAATAATCAGGAATCAGTAATTTTTTTAAATCTTGCCAACGTTTCGGCTCAAGCTTGTGAGCCATCATCAGGGCATTACTAAGCCATGTCCAAGCATAAACACGTGTACCAGTTGGTGGATAGTGAATTATAGGAATTTTTTACGATAAGGAGGTCGAGGAACGGAAGTGAGTTATTGTTTTCTGTTTCAATGGTAAATTGGAGTCGAGGATGGTAAGAGTTGAAAGGAGTCAAGATATTAGGGATGGCTTTGGGATTGAGGATCAGGAAAAGGTCATCAACATATTTTTTAATGAAAAAAATATCTGAGGAAAAATTAGGTATAACGGTGTCAAGAAGTTCAGGAGCAAGACAGTTTCCCATAGCTAAACCCGAAATTTGTTTATAAAATTTCTCTTGGAAACATAGGTAGCCCGAGTTACAGCACAGAGAGAGGTATTCAAGGTATGAGGGAGGTATGCGGTTCTAAGGTCAGCCAATTTTCATCGATTATTTTAAGAGCACGGTCAGTAGGGATGTTGGTAAAACGGTTTACAGCATCTAGGGAGGCTAAAATGAAATTTTGAGGAATATGTAGGGATTTCAGTTCTTCAAGGAGTTGCTGTGAATTTTGGATGTCATATAGGTTGTTTTGGCTGAGTTTTTGTAAGGGAGAGAGAAGGAATGAACTGAGTTTAGAGGATGGTGAGTTAATATTTGAAATGATGGGACTTAATGGGTTCCCTGGTTTATGGTAAGCCGTAACATCGGGGAGCGACTGAATTATAGGAGATGTGGTTTTTGTAGGTAGAGAGAGTGATCTGTTTGGATTCGTGGAGATATTTTAAATGCTGGTTAAATTTAGTGGTGAGAGAGGATGTAGGATCGCGTTTAGTTGGAAGGTATGTGGTTTGGTCAGAAAGAAGGGATTTTAGTTTTTCATCGTATTCTGCACGGTCCATGATAACGGTTTTGTTTCCTTTATCTGCACGGGTGACTATTATATGGTTATTGGTCTTGAGAAAGGATCGGGTAGAGGATAGGTCCTTAGTAAATTGAGGTGAAAATGGAGAAGGGTTGGAGGGTTGGAGTTTATGCTTGGACATGGCTCAGTAATGCCCTGATGATGGCTCACAAGCTTGAGCCGAAACGTTGGCAAAATTAAAAAAAATCCTGATTATTCCACCTATAATAGTTTCTACAGTCGACTATACCTCCTCAATATTATTGATTTTAAAGAATTCCGATATGATTACAAATATGATTAACAATTGCTTGTATATTGTAATTACTTAAATAAATATTTTATATATTTCTATCCAACATTAAGGTTATTATGCATGGAGTTTATTCATGACTACTGGATACGAGAGGAGTTCGACGGCTAATGAGAAAACCAAAGCTCCCGATTAATCTTTGTCATGTAGATAAACCTTTTATAGTTAAGTAGAAGGTTTGAGCGTTTGTCCAGTGAGTGTTGAACTAACCGAAAACAGCAAGCAGTTTCTTTTCGTTTCAGTTCTTGTAGAATAGGGGAATGTCAAGTTAGACGTTTATCAAGATGAAGTCCAAGGCATCGAAACTGTTCTACAGGGACGAGAGGAATATTGTTAAAGGATAATGTAGGGCAAGCAGTTGTAGGTAAAAGTTATATAGTGGGATTTCTTGGACTTTATTTTTATTCTTTAATTCTGACACCAAATAACAAGGTCTCTAATGTGGGATTGGATAGTGTGGGAAAATATGTGGATGATTAGGATGAGTTTGGATATCAGCTGTATAGGCTATGTAAAGAATGGTTCCTAGGAGGCTGTGAGAAAAAGGAAGAATAGGAACTATTGTGATTTATTTTGAAAGATCCGTTTGTGATATTAGACAGGAAATGAGGAAGCATGACGGTGTTTTTAAAGCAACCCTTAGTGAAAGGTTTGTTTTACATTCAAAATGGCTCTCGTGCAGTACAATCCGCGTTGCAATGAAGATGTGACATCTTTAACCACAGGGTGACATTGATAGCATAAATGATGTTTTGATCCGCTTTTGCAGGATCAGAGAGACGTCTCCTAGGCTTTTTATTTGCTAATCTATAGTGTATTGCGATATAGTGATCTATTTATAATCTTGGGCGGATAGCGATTCCAGAAAGGCGTTTTCAAATGAAGGTCCAGCAGATTAACCCTACAATTTTACCTAGTATGTGTTCCTGTAACAAGTGAGTAGTGTTAAAATCCAGAAAAGAATATATCAAAATCACTAAACAATTGACAAAATCAAGTTGTTTTTGAATATTTATTAGGAAGTTTACTTATTAAGAGGGTTTAAGAATTTTTTACACTAAAAGTGATGTTAGAGTATTATTCATAAAACGATATTTTTTTGTTACTATGTTTATTCATATTTAAAACTGTACATAAAAATACAACTAGCAAATGTGTATAATACAATGTTCATTTTATTAGCAGGTCCGATACCAGCGTTTTTTCAGACGCCACAGAGGAATGATAATAGGGGTACCCACTACGTTTGCTATAGCATATTTTTTGTGCTATATCAAACGTAGTGAGTACCCCTAATGTTGAAAACATCATCGTAAACGAAAAATATGAAGTTTTAATATCAAAAGTTGACTGTCAGGAAATTAAGTAAGATGATCCCGGTGGCTATAAAAAAAAATGTAATAGACTAATTATTACCAACAATATATACATTTTAACATTAGGGGTACTCACTACGTTTGCTATAGCATATTTTTTGTGCTATTTTGCTAAACCCGTCGAGTTCCTGGTACAGTTATTGCCTGTAGAAACTCGATGGGTGAGTACCCCTATTATATTTCTTCATCAGGCTCTCAGGGTATCACAGGGTACAACTGTGCCTTCTGGTGTGCTAACAATCTGGACTGAAACATTAGCATTAAATTGTTTATACTGTTTCATTTTATTTATAGAACATCCTAAATCCTAATTAAAAATTAATTTATTTATTTTGAAGTTACAAGAGGTTCGAAATTATTAAAATACATGAAACTATTTCAATTGGAAGCTATCTAGCACAACGCACAGTGAGAAAAATAAAGATTGGGGGGGGGGAGAGGAGAAATGCTATAATTTTTTATGAAATTGTGATAAATAAAATTTTTATTTTTTTATTTATCAGTATAAGATATTCTTTATAAGTGGAAAAATTACACACATAGCGTATCTTTAGATTTCCGAAGTGAAATAAATTATCTATTATTCGTCTCTGTTTCTGCATATATAATTATCTTTTTTAGGCATCACTACATATGCATGATTAAACTTTGACACGACGAACTGGAAATAAAATTAAAACGTCTGATGAACTGCTTTATAAGATTTATTTTTGGAGCCCGTAGAAGTGACCACATTTCTGGCTATTATACCGACTCAAAATGGCTTTATTCTTCTGTTCGACGTGAATATTTCCATGGTCCTAACCTTTCTTAAACCTTGAAAAATAGTAAACCTTCCGATATAACTGAACTTCTCATGATAAATTTAATCAAAAGTAACTAGAACATTTATTTAATTTATTTCATTTCATGTGCGAGATTTATAAGTAATTACTTTTTCAAGACAAAACATTAAACTTAATAAAATAATACCTTTTCTCTAAATATGTTTTTCAAAAAAATACTAATAGAACAAATAAATGATAAATAAAAAATTTAAGCTATTGCATGTAATAATGTTGAAAAAAAGGGACTACAAATGTTTACATCAATATACCTCTAATCTACAGCAGTTGGTCGATCAAATGGTTCTTGGAACCCTGGACAGCGCATTCTATAACACATTAAAAACAAATGTATCCAATAAAAAGTTTTATGATAATTTTATTATATTTTCAAAAAACCGGTATTTTCAACTTGTCTAAATTACTTCTGAATTTGTATTCAATAATTTTGAATTGCCAGCAATTATGCCTCTGGCCAATCATAGTACAAAAAAAAAAAACTAATTCGGCTTTATTTTTAGTTTTATCACAACAAATATAATTAAAAATCTACTTAGTGCTACACACGACTTTCACTTACCTCCGTTGTTAAAATCAATTTAAGAATTTTTAACTATATTTAGAAATAAAAATGAACTGTTCAAGAATTAATTACTTTATTTTTATATTTAATAAAATATTTAGCTCTCCAACATTATATTATACATACATATTACTATTTTTATGTTCAAAATCACAAAAATTGCATCACAAAATATTTTTCCTCATTTCTCTTATCATTATGTATCGAATTCGTTAAAATTGTATTTTTATCCGTTTTTTAACAATGCTAAAGAGATTATGTAGTTATTTTTATAGAAACTATAAAATTAAAGGAACTTTGGAGGAAGAAAATTTAAAATATTAGTATTTAAGCCCTGTCAGACTATTTCAATCAGAATGAAACCAATATTATATTAAAGCCCATCAAATATTACATTTATGTTGCGAGTTAATTCAAAATAGTTATAGCCGATTTTTACAAAATAGTAAAATTGTGAAAAACTCAAGGTATAAAGTGGCTCATTTGGTTAGTTAATTTTAATAAAAAAGTTGCTGTAACATCTCGAGCAGATAAGTGTTTTAAATATTAAATTTTAGTTTGATAAGACTTTTCGTTTTCGCGATAGACTTACCACACACAAACCCACAGAGACATTTTTGTGGGACTTGTGCCATTTGGACTCTGGGTACCCTAAAACGTGTATTTCTGTTGAAAACTTTAATTCGAAAATTTTCACGATCGCAAAACTTTCCCTTCATATATATATTTCATTTATAGGAATGTGAAAGTAAAAATTATTTAATACAAACTTATAATTAGTTTATACAGGTTAGAACAGTCATTAAAAAATTAATTTAAATAAAACGTGCCGAATTTTAGCTTGCAGTATCAAAGGCATTTTCAGAATTTATCCACTAGCGTACTTACTATGATTTTATACATCTTTTTCAACAACTAAAAGTACAGAGAACACATTTAGAACATTTGTGGTCTCATGCGATGTTTCAAAAGAAGAAAATTCCTTCAAGCAACAGCTTAAAAGAAAGTTCAATTTATACCAGAGACCTGTTGGAGATATCTAAATCAGTAGATTAAAGAGGTGCTTGGTGTAAGGGAGGCTCATCGCGGCCTTATCTTAGATCTGCATCGATCGGGGTCAGTCCTGGCTTCTCCAGGGTCAATCTCCTTCATTTCTCCAAACTCTCACTCCGAAGATAGTTATCCAAGTGTTATAATATTGTTAATCTTAAGTTTTTTATTCTTTAAATGCAAAGTTGCACGGCTTAATCTTTTATTTCTAGAGATATATGGCGTGACAAAGCAAAGAGATGCATTTTGCAAATGACTGATATTAAACGCAAATGCACAGCGGAATACCGACCTTGTGAGGTTCTTTGACCCCGACTGTTATCAGTCAGTTCTTGTTTTTCCAAACTCAAAATCTCGCGTATAAATTTCCGGAGGTAGAAGAAGTGCCATCAAAGTCGAAATCTGGTTCTGCGGATCTCGGTTAATTATTTAAATTTTCTTAATATCCCAGAAAGTGGTCAACCGAAACTCTTCAAAACTCCAAAGCTTTACAGGCCTGTTCGTTTGGACACTAAGGCAACATTCACCTGTGGTAGCCTCACGAGTGAGTAATAAATTGAGAGGTTGATTTCCAAAAGGTAATATAACTTTGCAGGAAGTGCAGAAATTGCTTTTTAAATTATTTGGTTCTTTTCGCATAAAGGTCTGTACTATATAAATTGTACTTTTTTCGTGTGAAAAAAAAAAAAATAATAAACAACTATTTGATAGAACACTATTTTACGGTTCTCCGTGTCCCGGGCTCGAATTCCGGCTATGGCTGAATATTATTTATTCTCTTATTTCAGAAGTTTTGTCTTCGAATGATCAGCCCAGATATACATCTAATTGTAAAATATTTAATAATATTTCTCCCCTTATTAGCAACATTGAGTTTTTAAAATACCCTAATTTTTCAAAATCAGCATTGAGCGATCGCATGACGAGGGGTGTGCGTGGTTAGGACATTGTCAGCTTTTCCCGATTTATGAGGGCCATTCTAAACCGTAATTATTCCAACTCATTTGCTACACTTGTTATACGGTAATAATTAACAGAAAGATAAGAATATGCTATTTGGACCGGGCATTAGGGACACTATTCGATGAAGATGTCCTTTTCTTAGAAATAATTTATCGAGGCTACAATTTTTCTTTTTTTAAATCCCTAAATTAGAGTGCTATGTATTTACTATATTTGCATAAGTGATGTCTCCTGTGTCGGTGATACTATTTAGAAAAGCTTTTGTAGCTGCCGCATTCCTAATATTCGGCGATAGTTACCGGATAGATAGTCAAAAGAAAGAAGAAAAAAACCCTTTATTCTGGGACCAAGTCCTCTAAGAATGACATTTGAGAATTTGACAAAATATAATAGCTATATCTGGCCAAGAGAAAAAATTAATGAGAAAAAAAATATAATAATAATAATAATAAATAAATTATGAGGAAGCAAAAATGATGATATTCGTGTGGTCTTAAAATGACGTTCCGTGTAAAAAATTAACAAATTTATTATTTTGGCGGAAATATAATTAAATACAATTTAATGCTAATGACTAAACTAAAAGTGCATTGACAAAAAAGAAAAGTTGAAATAATGACACATTTAAATAATTACATAAATACATGTGAAAAACTTGAAATATTGGGTACAATCATACTAAAACCTTCCACCTATCCCAACTCTATTTCTCAATGATAATCCAATAAAGTTCCACCAAACTGTTAAAAACCAAGGAATCGCCATCAATCAAACTTTGTCCTGGAAAAACCATGTCTCTGATATCTCTCGCCGCATATTTTCCACCTTAAAACTCCTAAATCATCTTCACCACCTTCTTCCATCTGAACCAATTTTATTTTACCGATGTAAGGACTTTCTGGCATCCTTCCTCTTCCAAGTTCTCCAATCCTACTGCCCATCGTACATCTCAGATTTGTTTCTTTTCGAATCCTCAGTCTACTCCCGCAGCACTCACTCACGGCCTTCAGACCTGTATGTAACGCCCCATCGAACCGCAGCTTTCGACAGATCTTTTCTAATTCGATCCTCCTAGGTTTGGAACTCCATTCCTTCTAATTTTTTAAACTTACGTAAAACGTAATGTGAATTTTTTACGCTCTCAACCTTCTCCTTGATGAATAGAACAAAAGTTATTTTTTCTATAGTTTATTAAGTTTATAGTTTTATTATAATTATATGAAGCTAATAGTTTATTATTAAGAATTTGATTAATTCAGAGTAAATTCGATACTGAGCAGTATTTGTTTAAAGGTCTGTTTTATCATTATACGTTGACGATTAGTATGGTCTTATAAATGTGAATATTCTCATATCTTTTCGGAAGACGATGAGTTGCTGAAAGTTCCATCCTCAATTTTAGCTTTATAATTTAGTATTTAACTGTTCTATGAAGTAACACTGGAAATGCCGACTTTAGATTATGCTTAGAGTAATGTCACCAATAGAGAATATTATTCATGGATTATTGGTCCATAAATTTGAAGCACGTGCCTCAAAGAAAATGTTAATAATGTACAATTATGAAACAAAGTTTAGTATGAGTTGATATTTAATTGTGTATTTATTTTAAATTATTAGCATCACAATCAACCAGAATTTCTGGTTTAAACTAATATGCGAGGAAATACTTTGATGTTTGATGCTATGGAGTTCCTTCACAAAGTCGGCTTGGTGAGCAGCCGCAATGGATTTGTACTCTGTTTAGCGAGATATGTCGTAAAAATTTATTCTCATCGTGACATTGACAGAAAATTTGAAATTCAATTAGAGTGAATGGTAATGTGAGATTAAAACTAATATATTAAATTATTAGTTTATTTTTACTATTTACATTTTCTTAATTTTTTTAACAGTCTACCAATAGCTTGGCCTGAAACTAGGTTGCGGCGAATTATATTTGACACTTTGAAGTGCTTTTGTATATTCTGCCTGGTGAGCAGCAGCAACAGCTTGGTACTCCGCCGTGTGAGCTACCGTGCCGTCGTGGTTCAGAGGGGCTGGGATGTGAGCCAGAGGGTTGTGGCTGGTGGAGGGTTCTTGCTGATAGTGGCCGGTACTGTGATGGTCTGGGTTGTATTGGAGGTCTTCTTGGCGTAGGTTGTAATCTCCGTTATTGTAGAGGTGAGGTTTGTACTGTCCGTCGTCTTCCGGCTGGTGACTGTAGTCCTGGAGAGCAGTAGCCTGGAGCTTTTGGTATTCTTGAGCATAAGCAGCTTTGAGTTCTGCGATGGCGTGCTCAACCTCAGGAGTATTTGCGACTGTTCCATCGTGGTTGAGTGGAGCTGGAGGTCCTTGGTAGTGGTTAAGCGATCTTCGATGTCTGGTATGGGTTTGTGGAATGGGGTTGTGGAGGGAAGCTGCTAGTGCAAGGTACTCCGGAGTGTGAGCGACTGTACCATCTGGGTTTAAAGGAGCTGGAACGAAAGCTTTTGGGTTCTGTGGGGCTGGGTTATATTGCTGTTGATTGCGCTGTGTTGAGGAAGTGTAAGGTGCTGCGTTGTGAGTGGCTGGGCTAAAGAGTTGTTGAGTAGTGTATAATCCATTGTTGTATTGTACTTGAGGTTGATGTGGTACTTGTGCAGGGGACGAGGAGTATTGTTGATTAGACTCTATATTCTCGTAAAGTTGAGGCTTGTATTGCCCGTCGTCTTCCTGCTGGAGTGTGGTCTGTCCGTTATACTGTTGGTTTTGCTGTACGTTTCCTTGAGGATTGTAATCCTTGGACGGAGGAGATGTGCGATCTGGATGCGCTGCCGCAAAAGCTTCTGCCGCTTGAAGCCTCTGATACTCCTCGGCGTAAGCGGCGTTGTGGATATCGTTGGCCTGAAGGAACTCTTGTGTGAAGGCCACCGTGCCGTCGTGGTTCAGCGGAGCCGGCGGGCCTCTGTAAGGTGCGTCTCTTTTACTACGAGAAGATCCTATGCCATCACTTCTTATAGTGAAACCCGCTGCTATGCTTAGGGTAACAATTAGAACTGTACTCTGGGAGATCATGTTGGTTTGTGGCTAACAGACATCTGGCTCATTGTTATATATCCTTCCCCACCCTCAAGAGTGGTGTAACTGGGCCTAATTAGTTCAAATATTCGATCGATGTCTTCACATAGCCAATGGTCTATATCAACAATGTACAGCTAATTTAGTTATGCATAAAGAAGTATTGCAGTAAAAAATTTGAAGTTTTTTTTCGTGTCGTGAAAATAAATAATACGAATCAGTGAAAGTATTATTTAGTAATGATTTTTATTCTATTTGATCGAAATATGTGAGACTTTGAAATTTATGAATTATAAAGGCAGAAGTGGAAAAAAAATCATCGATATAAAATACAAATAAAAATGAAGTAATAATATCTAAATAATAAATTAAGAACATTTACTTAGTATTACCTACATTAACAATCTATGAATAAGTTAAATATTATAATCTATTTAATTTGTCAACCATTAAAAGTCTCTTGACTGTGAAACATTGCAGGTTAGCAAGTGTCGTGTGTAGTAATCTAAATAATGAATATGTATTATAACATTATTAATAGTTACTCAGTTTACAAAATGTAATGATACGGCATTTAGTCAAAAGTAACGGAACATTTACCGTGATGTCTTCAATAGAGTTAAAGTTCGATTTCTCGTTTATTCGTAACCAAGCTGTTCTCAACTTAAGATGCTGAATTCTTAAAACTGGCCGGTACGAGCCAATTTACTAAAAAAATTACTTTTTATGTAAAATTGAGTGAGGGATATTTTTGCCTCTCTTCTTTATTTTTCCCTGACCCATGCATTCTGAGTTAAATGAGAAAAACTGGCAAAAACTACTTTTTGAAACAGCTTTTTGTTTTTTTTTACATTTTCCGGCCAAAGTTCACATAACACGCACCAGTTATGGACAGAAAGAGTTGAGAAGTATTTTTGTACTAGTTGAGAATTAATATCTGTTGAATAAATGTTCCCTTTGCTCCTATACCTAACTTCTTTGTAATCCTACTCGCATTGTACTGACTCGAACATGATACTGTTTCCTATTGACCCTTCTGAATTATAAATATTTGGTATAGTCGATTTCAATTTTGGTTAAATTAACACGCCTTAGGTTTGTCAAATACATTTGATATTTTATAAAGTATTGTTGAGGTGAAAGCCTGCAGTTGGAACCACCACATAAAGTGGACTTGGGAATGCTCAACTTGAAATGAAAGTGTAAGTTCGGATAAGGCCTGTACTGTTGCACTAATTTGTTTTTGCAACATTGTTTTTTTTTGTTACTGGAGTTCTCAACAATAAAGGAGATAAGAAATAAAAAATAAATAAATTGATGTCAATTTATTGTAATCAACTAGTGAGCCACATCACTAGAAACTGAAAACCCACTTGATAAATATTTCCTTCCAGTCCCGTTCATTAGAACCCTCTTAAAATGCATGCAATGCTGCAGAAGAGACCAACAGAAGAGTAATTAGAAAATTAAGTCCGACCACAACGCTGTGTCTTCTAGAGATAAGAAAAACAAAATTAAAATAAATTGGTATGATATGTAGTAAAGGGTTAAGGTTGTGCAGAGAGCGATTAGGAAATGGGTGCAATGCTTTCTAATAACAAATCTTTAATATTTTCCACCTAATTTGACATATAAAACCAGCATAAATAAATAAGATCGGTTAACCATTTGAGGGTTTCAAACCCTGAATTAATCAAACTTTTTATGACATTGAAAATATACAACTTTAAATCACGAGAAAACTGTCTTTTTTGTTACCAATTTATTATAAATAACCTGTTCCACATTCTTCTCTTCTGTGAAAAACTTATTGAAGACAGAGAAAAGTATTTAAGACCATTTTTATCCGCACATAATGGTCAACAGAACATCGAAAATATACTCCAAGTCAACAGCCTACAAAAACTAAATACAATTTACATGTTTTTAGTGTCAGCGTGTATAACTCTAGATTCCTTAAATAGTGATGGCCCACACAACAATTAAGTGATGTAACATAATTCAGTTTATTATTTTTGTTTTATGATTGTTGTTCGTTCATTTAAAGTCACTTTATACTGCTGTGGCTAATCGGACGATGCTACAGTGGGAGTCCTAAATTTTGCCTATCCAGGTTTTATTAGGATAGGGATCTTTAACGAGTACCTGACATCGCACATGTTCGGGACCACCTTCTTACCTTTCCCTCTAAAGGACGGCAAAAATAAGGATTTTTTACTCCCATTAAAAAATCCTAGGACTACCTGCGGCTTTGAACACGTGACCTTTGGTTAGAAGGCTGTTATGCTATCAATCCTGCTACAGGTGATCTCATTTGATTTTATTTTAGCTATTATTTGTAATAAGTCACGCCACCATGAGGCCATAGTGCACCTGCAGATCACACCATATTCCTTGAATCTTATTCAGCAGTCCTATTAACCTATATATACCCTGTCCCTTCTCCCAGGGAACACAGACAGACTCACTCTCTTCAAGTCCTCGCAGTAATTACGGTACGTAATCTATGTCAGATCTAGTATAGCCATATTGTTATTATCAAGATTGTCATTATTGTCTTTTAAAGTGTTATTATCGATATTTTGTAACTTTTGAATAAATAAAATATTTTTTTTTACAATAACGAGCACGAACACCAAAATTGGCGCCCAAATAGGGACTGCATATTTTTATCGCAGTTTTAAGAACCGAGTTTCCGCAGATCCGAACTTTTTCCGCAAATCCAGAATTAGGACTACCGCCTAGGATTCCTCACCTGTGAAGACTCAAGATTTTGGCTTACCTACCGAGGACTACCAACTTCGAGATCTTCAGATTCTGGACGAGTTCACTCACCCCGAGCATCTCGCAACGCAGGCAAAGTCTCTTATCTGCACTCAACCTTGGCCGGACTTCACTGTCGTCAGGTATCCAGCTCAAGGACAGATCTTCACACCCCGTCGAAGATTATTTTGACAGCGTACTCAATTTTTGTAAGTTAATTTCCTTTACTATTGTAATTTTATGTCTGATGATTATTTAAATTCTTTAATCCTGCGAGTAAATAATTTAATATTAACTACAAATATGGCAAGCTTTCAAATTAAATCGGCAGACTACGATCATATCCCTAATTTTAATGGAAATCCACACAATCTGTTAAAATTCGTGACAGTTTGTAGACAAGTTTACCAAATCGTGTGTAAACCGGACAACTCGTTTAAGGAACTAAACGAACAAAGATTATTAAGTAAACTTTTAGCAAAACTTACGGATGAAGCTGATTATATAAATACAACGTGCGAATTTAGTCGTGTTGAAGAATTACTAAATTATCTCGAAAGAACCTTCAGAGACAGCCGCTCAATTGAACAATTATCGCATGAATTATTTAATAACAAAATACATCATAAGGAACACCCTCTTGATTTCCTTCAAAGAATTGATAAGATCCGCACTTTAATAATTTCTAAACATCGGATAGAAAACACACCAAATAGAGAAACAATTATTAGCGCATTAGAGAAAAGTATTCTTTATTTTTTTTACACTAACATGCCCCTTCACATAAGAACATATCTTATGACTAAAGCAGAAAAGTTAAGAACATTAGATGATTTGAGAAATTTAATTCAGAATGAGAACCATCTACTCTTCGATGACCTCATAAATTCGGGAAATATGAGAAGACCCGGAGAACATGATTACAAAAGAGGCTTCGACCATAAGAAAAAGTTCGATAAAAAACATCACAAACGATTTAATAATTGGCAAAATCCCAATAACCCGTATAACCCACATAATCAAAGACAAGAGCATCAATATCGACAACAAGAACCTCCACAAGACTACCGGCAGAATAATAATAATAATAATTATTACCAACAATGGCCCCGTCAAGAACAACAAAGGTATTTCAACGGTTCAGGTCGATACCGGAATCAAAATTATAATAATAATAAGAAAGATGAAAATCCAACTGTATCCATGAGAACAGTTAGCGCATTCGGGAATAAACCGAAACAGCCTAATTTCCAAATTCAGCAAGAAGACCCGAAAGACCAAGAAATCAGAGAATTAAGAGAGAAATTAGAAAAATTAGATCCAAATAATTCTTTTTTAGAGAAAGGCCCGCCAGACAATCAAAACACATAAAAGAAGAGAATAAAAGCCAACTGCCTTATGTTAAAGACCACGCGAATCGTAAATGGCTTATTGATACCGGATCTTGGAAGAATTATATAAGACCAGACATTGTACCACCAGATGTTGAAAGAGAAAAAGAAAATTTTACAATAAAAACAGCAACCGGAGAAGAACTTGGCACGGAATCTATTTCAGTTTATTGCAGAAATAATTTTCTTAAAAACCCCGAAAAAATAAAATTTTATCTATTTAATTTCAGTCCCAATTACGAAATACTACTAGGAAATGAGACAATGAGGGAAATGAAATTTAATATCGATTTCGAAACCAACAAAATAAAAACTCGCTATACAGAGTTTGATTTTATTATGGAAGACGAAGTTTTAAAATTAGTTTTGAAAGAAGGCGAAAATCAGATAAAAGTAGAACAAAATAAAAATCTATATTTTATTGACTATGAAGATGATAAGATTAAAATTAAACCTGGCATCTATGATCAAAATATAATAATCGACAGTAAAGTTAACGAAACCATATATTTACCTTTATACTATTTGCAAAAAGAAGAAGTAGAATTAACAGATTCTAATAAAAAAGGAAACCATGAAATAATAAAACAAATCCCCCAACTAATCAGAACCGACCATATACCTCCTCAAGAAAAATCAAATTTAATTAAATTATTATCGAAATATCCATCAGTATTTAAGACTGAAAATGATCCCCTTTCAGCCACTGATTTATTGGAGCATAAGATTAAAACAAAAACCGAAGACCCGATATATTCGAAAAATTACAGATATCCCCACCAATTCAAAGAAAATATTAAGGAAGAAATTAAAAAGATGTTAGAATCCAAAATAATAAGACCCAGCAATTCCCCTTACAATTCTCCCGTTTGGATTGTCCCGAAAAAGCCAGACGCATCAGGAAAAAGAAAAATACGAATGGTGATTGATTACAGGAAATTAAATCGAGAAACAACCCCGGATAAATTCCCCATTCCTAATATTGAAGACCTTTTAGGCAAATTAGGAAAAGCGACGATATTTACAGCAATGGACCTTTGCTCAGGCTTCCATCAAATAAAAGTCGAAGAAAGTTCTATCCCAAAAACAGCATTTTCTACAGATCAAGGCCACTTTGAATTCCTTCGCATGCCATTTGGACTCAGTAATGCCCCAGCAACGTTTCAAAGAGCCATGAATATCATTTTTTCAGATTCTATTAACGTTTTAGTCTATATGGACGATATTATAATTTTTTCTGAAAATTACAAAGATCATTGGAAACATTTAGAAGAAACTCTTAAAAAGTTAGAAAAACATAACTTAAAGATTCAGCTCGATAAGACAGAATTTTGCAAGAAAGAATTGTTATTCCTCGGACATATTATCAGCGAACGCGGCATAGAACCTAATCCAGAAAAGATAAAAGCAGTAAAAGATTTTAAACTCCCTAAAAATGAAAAAGAAATTAAAAGCTTTTTAGGATTAACTGGTTTCTATAGGAAAATGATACCAAATTACGCAAAGATAGCTTCCCCATTAACGAGATGTCTTCGAAAAGATCAAAAAGAAATCAAACCAGAGTTATATGAAAACGCTTTTGAGAAATTGAAACAACTTGTATGTAGTAGCCCCATTTTGCAAATTCCAGATTTCAATCAGGACTTTTTCTTAACAACTGACGCAAGTAATTTCGCCATTGGTGCAGTATTAGCACAGAAGAAAGATGGAAAAGAACTCCCTGTATGTTTTGCATCCAGAACACTTAATAAAGCAGAACAAAATTACTCAACAACGGAAAAGGAATGTTTAGCCATTATTTGGGCTTGCAATCATTTTCGACCCTACTTATACGGTAGAAAATTTTTCATATATTCAGATCACAAACCTTTAGAATATTTAAGAACGTGTAAAACACAGAACGCCAGATTAATTAGATGGAAATTATTGTTAGAAGATTTCGAATATGACATAAAATACATTGAAGGAAAGGCTAATAAAGTCGCCGATCATTTATCCCGTTACCCTATTGAAGAAAGGAAATTAAAAGAACCAGAATTTGATATTTTTCATACAGAAAATTCTCCTAATAACTATTCACAAGAAATCGTAGATTTATTACAAGAAATGGGAATAGAAGAAACCCAAGAAGAAGCTAACAATGAAAACTTAGAAGGAATTAATAATGATGAAAACATAGAAGAAAATAATAATGGTGAACACCAAGAAATAATTCAAGATGATATATCTTCTTTAGCAACGCAGCACTCCACAGAATCCTCCGATAACAGAATCTTAATAGTTGATGATAAATCTAGACCAGTAAATGTTGAGAAAAATCAAATAATAATAAAAAAGGGACACGCGAAAATTCAACGCGAAACAATATTCAATAATAAGCAAAGAACAAACAATTGAATTTACTTGGCCTTATCATGAAAAAGATTTTGAAATAGAAGAAAAACTTTTAGAAATCTTAAGACCAAATATAAGTTACGGCATATACTGCTCACCCATATCAGATTCTATAGAAAGTGAAAATAATTGGTATAATGCATTATTTAATAAAGTTGCATCACTCATTAGAGAAAAATTTCCCACAAATAGAATTAAAAGATATTATAAACTATTGCCAGATGTAAAGAACACGGAAGACCAGAAATTACTTATCCTTGATTATCATATCGCCAAGACATGCCACAGAGGTATAAATGAAACATATTTAGTTTTGAAAACCAAATTTTATTGGCCCAATATGAAAGATCATATCACAGAAATTATAAACAAATGTGACACATGTGGAAAAGCCAAATACGATAGAAGACCTATAAAACAAAAATTTAAAATTACTCCCACACCTGAGAAACCCTTTACAGATTTAATGATTGATACCTTACACATGAGTAATTATTACATTTATTTAATAGTAGATACTTTTTCCAAAAGAATATTTTCTTATTACGCAACGAGTTATAATGCCATAGAAAGCATGAAAGTATTGAAAAAATATTTAGCATATTTTCCAAAACCCCAAAAAATATCATGTGACAACGGAAGAGAATTCGACAATAACTTGTTTAAAGATTTTCTAAACTACTTAAATATTGAATTACATTATACTACCCCCAATCACCCTAACTCTCTTGGATTGCTTAATCGAGCAAGCTCTTCGTTATTAGAAATTTTAAGACTTATAAACATAGAAAACAAAGATGATAAAGAGGAAGATAAGTTAGAGCAAGCAACGACAGCATATAATAATTCCCTTAATCAAGATCTTAAAATGACCCCTAACGAAATAACTTTCGGTATCACTAATGAAACTTATAATGAATCCCCGGAAATAAAAGAATATCTTGTTCATGAGTACCATCGGAAAATGAAGCAGCTTTTCGAAATAACTAAGAAAGGTATAGAACAAAATAAAGAGAGAAAAATAGGCAAGTTAAATGAAAATAGAGAAGACATAGAAATCCCGGAAGATGTGTATATAAAGAGACAACAGAAAAAGAAAATAGATCCTAAATACGAAAAAGGAAAGTATGTTGATAAAAGATTTCAAAATAGAAATAAAGGTAGAAAGAAAAAACTCCACCCTGATCAAGTCAAACGACCGAAAAAGGTCACTAAGAAAAAGAAATCAAATAATAATAATAATAAACCTAGTACAAGTCAAAAAAACCCAGGAATAACTGATGAAGATATTGAGAATGTCATAAAAGAAATAGAAACGTCTAATGTTACAGGAGTTAGCCAAGATGACTTTGAGTTCGACGACGAATTGTTTCAAGTATCTTCTGATCGCAGCGCTTACGGTTCAGATACAGACCCTGCTAATACAAGATTTATCTGACGGACCAGGAGCATCCATCGTACAAATTAATCCATCTTTTATAATTGAAGATTGGTACACATTTTTACATTATAAGAATCTTACAAATTTAACAAGAGAAATTCAAACTCTTAAGATTAGCATTGACGTATTAACAATTAGTAATGAATATAAAACTTTGCATAATATTATTGAACAAAAATATAACAAGATATTAGAAAAAATTAATCATATTGTAAATATAAATCGGAATAACCGATCAAAAAGAGGTTTAATTAACGGACTAGGCAATGCTATTAGTTGGCTCACCGGCAATATGGACGCCGATGACAAAGAAAAGTATGATAATATTTTAAATAAAATCGAGAGAAATATGTATCACATAGAGCATAATGAAAATGTTAGATTAGGATTAAATAAAGAATTAACATCTAAACTTAATAAAGAAATAATTGTTTTAAATAAATATAAGGATAGTATAGAAAAAATAAATAATTTTACAGATTTAGCTCTTACTAAGTTAATGTATCATGATTTATTAGCCGTATTAGATTTAGTAGAAAATCAATTAAATGATATAGAATTTTCCTTAGAACAATGTAAATTAGGAATTACCCATCCAAGCATATTAACGACTAGAGAACTAGAACAATTAAACATACCGTTCGGAGAACCAATCACAGAAAATGTAGAATTAAACTGGTTACTTAGCTCCACATTTTGTTCCCTATCAGATACAGGATTAATTTATTATTTTATTAAAATCCCTTTGAAATCATTGCCAAAAACAACTTATTATGCTATGTCATATCCAGTTACAAGGAATAATAAAGTCATTACTCTAAAGATTAAAGAACAACTAATCATTAGATTTAAAAATTCGTTTTACAATGGAAATTGTATTAAATTCAATAATCATCATTACTGTAAAGACATGATAGAGATTAAGGACAAATGTATTTTAGAATTATGTAAGAATATAGAATTAAATGATTGTAAAGCTGTAGAAATAAGAACAAACCCTATAATCAAACTTATACCCACATTACACCAATATTTAACCTTTAATATTAGCAATGTAACAACTAGTGTAACAAACACACAAATGTATCATCTACCATCTACTAGCCTCCTTAATCTTAATGAAAATGAGAAATTTGTAAATATAAATGTACCACTTTCTTATGTTGACAATGTAAATATTCCTTTTATTTCCTATCATTCTGTTAATAATAAAACTATTGTATCAACAAATTTTACTTTTGAGGAATTACAACAAATAGACTTAAGTAATATAGAAATAGAAGAATTAGAACCTTATGATATAACTGTATCCCAATTTATTTCTTATATATTTTATGTAATATGTTTATATCTTTTATGCTATAATCTTTATCGTCAGTATTGTAAACTGGAATTACTGTGTTCTAATCCTTCAAATGATAATCCAAGTACCCATCCTCAACCACCTGAATGTTTTGATGGCAGAGCCAGAGCTTGGTTTCAATATTTACAGAATAGACAAACCGTCCCAAATCCTTAAATTTAGAGTTCAGTGGGCTTCACTCTCATAAGGACGGAGGAGTCACGCCACCATGAGGCCATAGTGCACCTGCAGATCACACCATATTCCTTGAATCTTATTCAGCAGTCCTATTAACCTATATATACCCTGTCCCTTCTCCCAGGGAACACAGACAGACTCACTCTCTTCAAGTCCTCGCAGTAATTACGGTACGTAATCTATGTCAGATCTAGTATAGCCATATTGTTATTATCAAGATTGTCATTATTGTCTTTTAAAGTGTTATTATCGATATTTTGTAACTTTTGAATAAATAAAATATTTTTTTTTACAATAACGAGCACGAACACCAAAATTATATTTTATTTATTGTCATCCGACTAGAAACAAAAGAAATTCATAATTTGTGTGTGATGTGAATTTGTTCAGAATGTGTGTGAAGTGAAATTGGCTATATTTAACTAAATTTGCAAAATATGTATATCTTTAAAAAATAAAAATATATTATGAGTTAGATTTTATAAAACTATTAAGGTTAGAATTTATAAAACTATTATTCTTCCGACGGTTCTTTACGGGTTTGAAAAGTGGCCGCTTACTTTGAAGGATGAACAACGGCTTGAGGTTTTCGAAAATAAGGTACTGCGTAAAATATTTGGTCCGAAGAGAGATGAGACCACTGGGGAGTTTAGAAGGTTGCACAACGCGGAATTGCGGAACTTGTATCCTGTGAATATAATCTAGTTGATAGCATCGCGGAGACTTAAATGGGCGAGTAAAATTGTTGGGCTCGGTGAGGAGCGGATTCCGAGAAAGTTGGTATTCGCTGATCCGACTGGTAGGCGTCCGAAAGGCAGGCCGAAAATTGATGGGAGGATTGCGTTAAGGCTGATCACGGGGACTTGAACGGTGAGCATTGGAGTCTGTGCAGGCTGAGTTTGGTGGTATCGGCATCGAACCTTCGGGTTCGCTATGCCTGTTATTATTATTATTTATTATTATATATAGTAGGATTAAGGTACATAACAAGATTCCTGTCCTGACTTTAGATACAGTTCCTGGCCCTAATAAGTCTGTTAGTTACTATCTTCGCAACCCTAACTAATCTTAAGGAAACTTCTAACTACTCTTTATCTCGATCAACCAAAGAAGTATACCTAACAGATCTTTCTTCTTCTTGACTCACTCCTCTCTGATTTGTTTAATGCTGAATATCAGATCCTTTGCGCTTCTTTGGTTGTTCTCTTATTTAGGTATCCCCAGACTCTTGCCTCTAACATTGTTAAGTGTATTTTACTGGTACACTAAGAGTGGTATAACTCAATAAAAATACATTTATGAAGCTCCTTTATCACGATTCATATTTAATGTTTTGATATTAGGAGAAACATCCCCTGATTAAACTCCCATATGCTCATCCAGTCCCTCTGATCTGACTCTATGAGAATCATTTTGGATTGTCTCTTCTTCTTAGGAATCTTCTCCGATAGTATATAATATAGGTTTAAGCGATATTTATGTATAAAAGAGCCGATTCGATACTACAGCTCAGATTGGCTTCAATACTTTAATCGATTGGCCCTCAATGAGACGACCGCGGATGAAGAGAGGATGATTGATGATAGCGGAGGTGTGGTGGCCGGGGGTGGCCATGGCTACTGCCGGGGGCGGCTGGTTCAGAGCGCAGTCACCCGCCAACCACGATGGAGGCCTGCGGGATGAGCTTCATCAAGTATCTGCTCTTCTTCTTCAACCTCGTCTTCGCCGTGAGTACGATACCATCGTTCTTAGGGCTAATTTCTACTTCTGTTAACTTCAATATAATCAACAGTATACAAAAAAAAAAATGTATAAACAATGATCAGGTCATGAAAATATGTTGAGATTTCAAATGTTATCTCCAATGACAAGGCTGAGAGAAAAGCGAAGGAAAGTCCTGCTTTCTCTCACAAGTGGAGTTCCGCACGTTCAATTTTAATTTATTCATCTTGACAAACGCCCAGTTGGATTCTTGATAAAAAACCTAAACTACAAGAAACTGCTCGTAGATACCGTTTATACAACATTTACTTGACAAACGACTTATATAACCATTTTTTTTTTTTTTGAGCTATGGGACTCTACTAAACCATCGAATTCCTCTCGTATCTAATCCTTGCAATCCAAAATCCTGCAAAAAATCCATAATTTTGTTTCTCAGAAAACCATCCATAGAGACCTCAATATCGCAATAGTTGCACACTTAGCCTAAATTCAATGCACCTTTAATTCCAAGCTACAAGCCCCAACAAACCCCTTGTACGTATACTCTCATTTCCAACTCTTCCTGATAATACTCCAAGGCGCCTGAAAAGATAGTTGCCTTGATACCTGTTAATAAAAGAAACATTACAGTGTTACCTAGAAGAATGATTAATGCGCTACCACTGCGTGGTCTCTTCACAAGACTATTTCACGCCATATTTGTAATTTTAGACCTTTTACTTGTTGTATAAGTATTTCTTCGTAATAAGCATAACAGCCTTCTATGCCCAAGATCACATGTTCAAACCCGGCAGATGCCCTACGGTTTTTCAAAGGGAGTTTGTGTGGATCTTAAACCTCTAAGGTCATCAACTCCTTGATATATTATGTATATTCAACCTCTAGAATGAAAAACTATATAGTTAAAAAAAAATGTACATATGATTACAAAATAATCACAGAGGGGAGTGTCGTGATATAGTGGATAGAGCACTTAACCTATTGTTCTCCGGGTCCCGGGTTCCATCCCCGGCTGAAGCAGAATTATCTATTTCAGTCGTGGAGTGACCCTGGGGTATGGAAATCTTCCTAGGGCAAACCCAGCTTCTATAAAGTGGGTACCCAAAATAGGAAAAAACCTGAGTTTAGTTGACCGTTGAGAATATTAGACGAGGAAGATGGTTGGGAGTGCGGTCATCAGAAAGAAACGCACATTAAAAAGTAGTACTTATTTTAATTGTGTGCCGACGATTCGGCCTGCATTGTGGGCCTTCTTCAGGGCTAAGAGAAAAAAAACACAACCATTAGAAACGAGAAAAATATAAATGAAAAAAATTATTATGTTCTTTTTGTATACTACCTATATTATTTACTAGGTTTTTTATATATTACCGTCAAATATCACTTCAAAATTGTCCAAATTTAAAATTTTAATTGTTTTTTGTTTTAATTGTTATTTTAACATTTAATTATTTGCTTATTTTCTCTTTAAATATTCTTATTGAAATATTATCATCGTAATGCAGTTTACTTCCATACTTTATAACTCAATCTTATTATCATTTTTCATTTAATTTTATGTTATTTTCCATATTATATTACTGTCACCATATTATTATTATACACCTAACGTATTATTAAGTTTATAATTATATTGGTTGTTATCGTGTTTCTCTTAGCCCGGTGAAGGCCCACAATTAGGCCGAAATGTCGGCACTCAATTTAAAATAAGTACTGCTTTTTAATGTGTGTTTCTTTCTAATGACAGCATCCTCAACCATCTTCCCCATCTATATATCATTTGTATTCATAAATATTAATTATAACTAATCCTAGAAAGAAAATAAACTTTGCACGTCGAGCGTATTCTGAACCAAGCAAAAAACAGAATGGTCCTCTTTACCAGAAATCTTCAAGAGTTGGCATTTAATAAACAGTTGGTAACCCGTGGTATTATAATTCCAATTCAATTTTTGACGTAGCTGTTTAAATGCACTTTTATAACCCGAGCTTTCAAGAAATTACATTTTCTGTATGAAGTGTTATTGGTTGTATAAACAACCATTTTAGGTTTCATAATTAGATATCACGGTGCAATAATGTCGCAATACGTTGAAACTAAAAACCTTTCAAAGGAACAGTTTAGAGTTGTATTCATGAATAGGTTCCTATAAGGAAGAGGTCGTCATTAAAAGACCCTACAGAAGTCTATAGCTAGCAGCGCTTTCAATACACACTTTGAGTAATGGTTCTTATCAGAGGCAACACAATTGAGCGATAGTAAATAGTAAATCTTGAGGTCAAAGACCTATGAGAACCTTCCGCTTTGATATTGCCTCTTGTGCGGGATTGCGAAGATTTTATTCTGAAATAATGGACATTTTTTAATAATTAATAAGCACTTGAGCATCTCAGATAGTAGTGAATAACCATTTATTCGACGTTTTCTCAATTCAGGCACCATAAGAACTGAAAGACATAAAATCACAATATCCAGACTAGAGATAGCAGTCTAAACTCTACTTGAACTAGACAAACTGTTCTGTGACTCTACATTATTATTATTATAAAATGATCCAAAATATTCTAATTTTTCGCAACTATAAAAACATGTATTGGCGTAGTTGCACATTATGTAAGGTTGGTCCTATAGGAGGTTCCTCAGAAGTTCACCCCTTTCTTCCTTGGAGGATGATTCCATGGAGATACCCATTGATACTTTGTCTAGCTTACTAAATGCTTTTTCTTCTCTTTTCTGTATATGAAATATAAAATATGAAAAGGTATCCACAACGTAAAGATTTCCTAATTTTTGTTTCTCTTGAAATTCTAAAAAGGAAAAAGTATTAGGATCTTCTGAGCCAAAATGATCAAGTTTCACAAAAAGATCTGTGTGTCTGTGGCGAGTCCAGCTTACAAACAAAAAGTCATTTAATTATGAAATTTCAAATTTAAAACTTTATGTGAACAGATCCGCTATTTAGGACTCCTGCTTGACAAACGTCTTACATGGAATCCGCATACAAGACTGAAAAGACAAGAAACTGCTCGACGTTTTCGGCTACTCCAACACTTACTTGACAGACGCTCGAACCTTTTATTTAACTACAAAAAACTCATTTACATAACAATCATAAGGCTTATCTGGACTTACGGAGTTGAGCTATGGGGCTCTACTAAACCATCCAATGCTTACCGTATCCAATCCTTACAATCCAAAATCCTCAACGTTCTTTACTTTGTCACGAACAAAATCATTCATAAAGACCTCCATGTTCCGTATGTAGCTGATTTGGCCCGTACCATGTATCATTCCTTCCATGACAAACTCCATTACCACTCTAATCCACTAGTTTCAATCATTACTTCCTCTAAAATTCCTGATAATCCACCAAGGCTTCTGAAGAGAAGATGGCCTCGAGACCTTCTTGTTTAGATTGATTACTAGAATGCTGCCAATGGGCAGTTTCTCTTCGTTTTTCATGTACATATCTTTTATCAGCATATTTACTTGATGTATTGTAGTATACAGTTGTAAATTTCAATAAAATATAATAAAAAAAACTATTATGAACCTGGGATGTTAAAGCAACGTTTTCAACGAACTAGAAGTCCCACTTTGTAACTTACATTTTACACCTTATTATGATTTTATCAAAAACGGCTCTAACGATTATTAAAGTTATAGAGTATTAGGCAGTGGAATAAAAGAACCTTGTACTAGACAGCTTGTTTATTACTGCTATATATACAAACAACATGGCGCAGGGGACGCTACCTACTGGACTGTACTGTTTGTTGTTGGGCTGCTGTACACCTAGATGGAAGTTCAGTGCCACAACTATCTTTACATATACAATCGATATTTAACACACCCCCTCAATTGAATGTTTTCAAATATATACATACACAAGTAAATATTCAATTGTATCTCACATACAAAACAAGTAAAAATATTATTCTACTACAAAATTCTACACCACAAAACAAGTAAAAATATTATTTCTATTACAAAATTCTATACAACAAAACAAGTAAAAATAAGATCTTTAACAAAATGGAATTTTATATCAATGTGTTTTGCTCGTTTAGAGTTTTCACAATTCTTTATAAAAGCTATAGCACTAGTGTTATCCACCAACAGTTTTCCACTTAATGTTTCACCACTGAACTCACTAATTATTCCACTTAAACTCACAATTTCCTGTGATGCCATTCCTGCTGCAATGTACTCCGCTTCCATCGTTGACAGAGCCACACATGCTTGCTTTCTTGAATGCCAAGCTATAGGATTGCTTCCGCAGAATGCTGCAAAGCCACTTACACTCTTTCGTGTTTCTATGTCACCTGCCCAGTCAGCATCTGAATAACCAATAAGTCCTAGGTTGTCACTTGGTTTGAAAGTAAGACCCATATCTCGAGTTTCTTTGAGATATCTGAGTATTCGTTTTGCAGCTTTCCAAGACTGCTGAGTAGCTTTATCTAAACATCTAGATAAATAGCTAATTGGGAATGATAAATCCGGGCGAGTTGTTGTGCTCAGATACATAAGTCCACATACCAAGCTCCTGTATGGTATATTTTCATCTAAAGGTGGACTGTCAGCGTTAAGTTTAAATCCAACCTCCATGGGGGTTGATACCTTCCTGCACTCTTCCATATTATAATCTTCAAGGAGTTTATCAATAAAGCGGATTTGTGTAACCCTTATATTCTTTTCTTGCCTTTCAATCTTCATCCCTAAAAATTGAGAAGCCTTCATTTCTTTAATGCTGAACTCTCCTTTTAAATTGTTCACTAATTCTTCAATAGCCTTTTCATCCCCTGTAATTAGGCCATCATCCACAAAAAGAACAAAGAATACCCTACTCTTGTAGTAAAGGCATAAATCATATTGGGATCTTTTAAATCCCAGTTTTAACATAAAAGAATTAAATCTTTCATTCCAATACTTCGGTGCTTTCTTAAGTCCATAAAGTGGCCTATTTAGTCTCAGAGTTTTTGTAGAACAACTTACACCTTTAGGTGGTTTTATAAACACAGGATAGTCCAGTGAGCCATTGAGAAAGGCTGTTGGCACGTCAACTTGTCTAATACTCCAATTGTTTTGGCATGCAAATGACAAGAGAGTTCTTACAGTATCCATTCGGCAAACTGGTGAGTAATTAAATACACAATCACCTTGAGTTTGTTCTTCAAACCCTCTTGCTACCAATCTGGCCTTTTTGATTCCATCTTCCTTCACTGTGAAAACCCATTTAGTTGTGATTGGGACACTTCCATTCGGTGCTTCCTCTTCAGACCAAGTGTTCATCTTCTCATGAGCTTTTAATTCTTTAATAATGGCTTCCTGCCATTCCTCTTTTTTATTAGCATCCTCATAAGATGATGGAACTCCATCTGATCGGCTTATCATACAGTATGCATTATATAACTCATAATCATTTAGGAAATGAGGTTTTGGCCGGTTTCTCTGAGGTCTAGAAGTTTCTTCT
The DNA here is from genome assembly GCA_023052935.1 of Piezodorus guildinii. Taxonomy (NCBI): domain Eukaryota; kingdom Metazoa; phylum Arthropoda; class Insecta; order Hemiptera; family Pentatomidae; genus Piezodorus; species Piezodorus guildinii. The sequence goes on along the minus strand of CM041297.1, from coordinate 38,286,643 downwards.
GAATGCTCTGGATTGGATTCTTCATTCTGAAGTCTTGAAGGGTTTTCTGACTGCTCTGGATTACAATCATTCTGAGGTCTAGAAGTTTCTTCTGGCTGCTCTGAAATATTAGTGTTATTCTCTTCACCATTTTTCCTTCCCTCTTCATAGCTTCCACCACTATTATGATAGACAATAGGTACATTTTTAACTTCTTTATAGGGCATTTGGCTCTCCTCGAATATCACATCTCTAGATCTAATAACTTTCTGCTCGTCTGGCAACCAAATCCTATACCCACCACCACAATAACCAACCATCACCCCCTCCTTGCTTCTGGGATCCAATTTGGAACCTTTAGGAAGAATGGTAGGCCATGCTCGGCAACCAAATATACGAAGTTTAGACAGATCATTTCTGCCATTCCATATTAATGAGGGAGTTTCACCTTTATTTAAGGCTGAAGTAGGTGACCTATTCAGTTCATACGCACAACATCGAGCTGCTTCCCCCCACAAGAACTTGGGGATGCCGGAATCTGATACCTTAGTACGCATCATATCTAATAGTGTCCTATTCATTCTTTCACTCTTTCCGTTCATTTGAGGGCTATATGGCAAAGAATATTCTAATTTTATACCTTTATCTGAACAATATTTTTGAAAAAATTTAGACGTAAATTCTCCTCCATTATCTAAACGTAGCCTTTTCACTGGGACACCCTGTTGCCTTTCTAGTTCTACTATATAATCCATCAGGTTTGTTTCAGCTTCGCTTTTCATATGGAGAAGTTTAACGTACACAAAATGAGTAAAGTCGTCTAAAATCACCTGCATATACCTATGGCCTTCAACTGATTCAGGATTGAAAGGACCACATATATCAGAGTGAATTAATTCACCAACCTTTGAAGTGCGTTTCCTATTATTTGAAAAGGGCTGTCTAGTAGCCTTACCTTCAATGCATGCCGAACACTTCTTGTCACTATAGGGTAATCCTAAACTTTTGAGTCCATGCCGATTCAAATGTCCTAGACGTTTATGCCATAAATCTCCATCCGTAGCACTTGTAATGTTGCACTTGACTTGATTATCACTGGGATCATCAAAAGTAAATATGTACAATCCATTCACTCGTGGACAACTCAGCTTAAAATTTCTTCCGCAGATTTTCATCTCCTTAGAGTCTGTAATTACTTTTAAGCCTTTTGAGGTAACTGCACTCACTGATAATAAATTATGTTTTAACCCCGGGACTATTAAACCTTTAATGTTTACAATCCTACCTTGAGAGGTTACTCTTAGGGTACCTTCTTTTCTAGTAAACATCTTATCACCATTAGCTATATGTATGGCAACATCATGATCAAGATTCGAAACATTTGACAAAAGGGGTTCCAATTCTGCCTTAAAAAGATGGTTACTCGCACCTGAATCGACTAAAAACACATTGTTAGATGATAGTTTAATATTACCACAATTTAGGGCCACCATTACAACTTCTTCATCTACATCTGCTGAATTACCCTGGATTGTTCCTCTTCTTTTCCCACGAAAGCTTCTATTAAAGGATTTACTTCCACGGTTCTGCTTATTTTTGGGACACTGTGCCTTGAAATGTCTTTTATCCCCACATATAAAGCAACCACTCTGTGCTTTAAATGATACTTCTGATGTAGTAACTGATGCCATAGTACCGGTAAACAAAAATCACTAATAAAATAATATCACTTCGCGACTACGCGTTGACACTATACACAAATACTATGCTCTGCACAAAAATACTCTGGGCCCATAAACTATTAAAGTTATAGAGTATTAGGCAGTGGAATAAAAGAACCTTGTACTAGACAGCTTGTTTATTACTGCTATATATACAAACAACATGGCGCAGGGGACGCTACCTACTGGACTGTACTGTTTGTTGTTGGGCTGCTGTACACCTAGGTGGAAGTTCAGTGCCACAACTATCTTTACATATACAATCGATATTTAACAACGATTTGATGCATTGACCAAAACTTACTTTATTGATGTTAAATTACATTCACTTTAAATTTACATAAGTTTTCTTCTGATCTTTGTTTATTCGTGATAATTAACATTTTCTCTATTTTGGCATTGATAAAACGCGGATAAACAAATAGTCAAATGAAGGAGAAAACAACAGAAATATTTTTTCAGATTAATTTTTCTTTTCTCTGCAAGTAGAAATAGTAATATAGATGTATAATATACCTTTGAAAAGCTTAAGTTTTTAGGAAAAACTGTATACAACATAAAAATGTTTTAGAAGGTATGAGCTATGAGTATAAGATATGAGAGACGAAAAGGGTATGAGCTTGAGTGATTGTTGAATAAAATAATTTCTATTATATGTTATTCAATCTGAAAAATTTGTTGAACTAGATGGGAGGTAAGAGAAGAAGATAGCAATTTTTTTAGCTATTGTCATATGTGCTTCAAAACCACTATCAAAAAATGAAATCCTATTATCACCAGCTTACATAAATTCAATAACTACTAAGTGAAATATGCATAAAACTTCAAGTTTCATAAAAATGCCAAAGATCAATATTTACTTGTCATAAATTCATTGGTTGGTATTTTGTATCTCGTTATCATTGCACATTTTTAAGGTTAAGTTATGTATTGAGATTGTACAATAAGATGATCTTATATATATATATATATATATATATATATATATATATATATATATATATATATATATATAATTATTGGAGCATTTATGGTTATTTAAAAAAATTGTATCAATAACAAACCCAATGTTGCGCTTTAATCTTTAGAGCTTTAAGAACGATTATAAGCTAAAAATTGTATAATGACGATGGACTAAATATCAATAAAATGCAGAAATCCATCCTGCTTATATGAGGTTATTGAATTACTCTCAATAAATCAGCTAGAAAGTAACAAGATCAGCCTTTCACTAAAGATTATTTGATATAGATAAACTGAATACTCTTATTTTTTGTAAATTAATCTTTAACGTTGTTGATTCTCTCAGTGTTATAGAGAATTATCTTAAAGAGCTTTAAATAATAAAGTTGCTTCAGCTTTAAACCTAGAGATCCACATAGTTCCACCCATACCTATAAAGAATGCTAGAAGAAAATAGATCCTGAAAATTAACCATGATCCAGAAGATTATTAGATCCTTACCGTGACAATAACCAAATGAGCTATAATATACTTGATTAAACAGCTGACATGTCAGGTATGAGGGAGGTAAGTAACCAGCAGCACCTCCTCCTTTAAATTATCTATTTTGTATTAATCCTTGCTTGGTCAAACAATTTCAACATATTTTTTTTTATTTGACCAATTTTTTTACAACTTAGTTGTTTCTCATTCCTAAATTTTCTTGCCACTCCTTTTGGTCTAGCCAGTCTCCCTCTCGAAGACCCCTCGCAGCCATGCCTTCCTCCACATCCTGTACCCATCTCTTCCTTGGTCTTCCGTTTTTCGCCTTTCCATCGGTTGATAGAGAAAGGTCATCTTTGGCCATCGCTCCTCTTCATTCTTTGTACATGTCCATACCATTTTAAACTTTTTATATCTATTTCATTGAGAATATTTTTATCTTCCTGGACATTCCACCTAATAGTTTGGTTGGAAACATGCTGTAGTCTAAATATGACACAAGAGTGCCTCCAAAAGTCCATCTCCAATGATGTTAGCCTTGCCTCCTCCCTTTTGGTAATCATCCATGTTTCTGCTGCATATAGCGTGACACTTCCCAAAAAGGAATGTTATAGTATTTTTTTTAGTTTGGAGACACCTGCTTGCTAATTTCTACATATTACAACTAGATATTGTAATAATATAATTTATGATAGTAAAATGTTGGCAAGGAAAGTCAATAGGATTGGCAAGTGTGATACTTTCTATATACTGTGATTAAAAATTAGAATTGCTCACTTTTAGGTGATTCTTTAGTTTATAGAATTTACTTAAATTAACTAGGAAAAGTGATTACAGATTAAATCAAATAATAGGAGAATAGAGTCGAGATAAATGATAGAATTAAAAATAGCTTTAGAATGATACAGTACCATGAAACGTTGGTGGAGTGATGTAAAGAAAAACTAATAAAGTAATAATTGTATTAAAAACGGATAAAATAAAGAAAACGTTTATTACTTTAGTACAGAATGATAATTATAATATATATTAGTATCGAATAATTAGTATAGTAGAAATATAGTGATAATATAATAGTTTCTCAGTTTTAACAAAATAAGTAACTGTGCAGTCAAAGATATAGACCAACAGTTGGATTATAATGGAAATCCTTATATCTGACGATGCTCTCTAATCAAATCAGGAGTAAAATTACATATTTTGCATAGAAGAAGAACAATTTAATTTTACAGATTAATAATGGCATATGATAGCAAGACAATTAATTTTACAGAATAGGTATATTAATTTAGATAATCTAAATACTATCATAATTATCTAAATACTTATCTAATAATTTTGGCTCTCTTAAAATGTTAAAATTATGGGTAAAAAATAGTATTTTAAATACCGTCACAGCAAACAATTGTAAAAGTTCATTGATCAATTTGTCCTCTTGCCTTAAGTGACTATATAATATAATATCATATTTAATAAAATAAATATGGAAGAAGTTGGTTCAGGGTGCAGTCAATAGAACGCACAATTAAGTATAAACTTAATTTATTGGTGCCAATAAATTGAGTTTATACTTAATTATGTGTCCTATTGACTGCACCCTGAACCAACTTCTCCCATATATATACACACAGTCAACCATTGTCACTTCATTAATAAAGTAAGTACAATAATTTCTCAAAAAAAAAAAAAAAAAAAACATTCACTTTTTATATATTTGCTAACGGTAATGGTAGTATTAATTTATCTTGGGTTTTTTTTTTCTAGTATTTTCAATATTAACCGTTTTTATCTATTCTATTTTATGTAATGTAAAAGAAAATAAATCATAAGAAACTAAGAAAAAGAGATTTAAAAAATCAGCCACTGATATTAATATGTTCTTTTATAAATTTAGATTTGATATTTTAAAATTAAAATGTGGCATACTAAAAATATATATCATGATGTAAACTGGTAAAATAATTATAATATAACTCATAAATTATGAGATTGATAAAGAATTTGTAATTATTAGCTGGAAATAATTGTGATTTTCATTTAATTTCATGTTTTAGTAGAAATTATTACATTAGATTAGTACTGCTCTCTACCGCTGAATAGTAGAACTAAAAGAGAAGAAGAATTGAGACGTTGATTTCCAAAAGGTACTAAAGGACATTTTTCACGAAATTGATATTTTTACATATTTATATTCTCCTCATTTAGTTTTATCTGAATCTTAAATTTGATCGTATCTAATGAACACTCATGTCCTTTAATAACGTGATTTAGAAATGCTATTAATTTATTAAGATACTAATTACACATTTAGTTTCATTCCAAATCATACCAGAACATTTCATTTCATAACTTTAATATGGTTTTATTCATATATTAAAGAAATAAATTCTAGATTTTAATGCGAAAAAAAATCAATTTAGCTGGTTTAATAATATAGTAATGAGAGATTTTCGCGCTTCCTGTAAAATTCCCCAGAATGGATATAGTACCTTTTGGAAATCAACGTCTCAATTTTCAAAATGTACTGCTAAAATTATTATAAATTTTCTGATAGTCCAGTGCAGTTACTTTAATATTTTTATTAAAATCAGTTCTTTGTAATATATTCCTAAAATTAATAACATTATGACCCCAAGAAATTAAAGGTATTTATTTATTCACTATAAACTCTCATTATTTATTTAATAATTATAAAATACAGAAATAGCATTTCAATATAATTATATTTAAAATCTGCAAAAATAATCATGTGAACTTTATTAATTATTGGGTCCTCTTTAGTTCTACTTTATGTAACATTTTTCTTTCCCATAATTACATTGTTAATGCTATGAATTTACCTTTGTTTCTCTGATCCTTAAATTTTAAAGATTAATTTTAATCATATTCCATCTAATTATCTAGTATTACATAAGTACTAATCATACTAAATTTAATATATATTTCTGAACGAGCCTCATATTAAAATAAATAATTTCAATGATTCTCTCAACCGAAAAGTATTTAAATTGTAAAAGTTATTAATATTAAGAGATGTGTAGCAGAAGAGCCCCCTCTTCGTTGCAAGATAAATCTACAGAGGCTGGAATAATCGATCTTGAAAAATTTTTAATCATAAAAAAACATGTGTTAAAGTTGTTAATAAGAATAATCTAGGTTATAACCTGTTCTCTGATCTTTTTATTGTTAATTTATTTGTTCAATAAATATTATGTAAAAACGTAGTTAGTTTTACTCCGACCTGCCAAAGATAAATTAAATTAAACATTAATGAAAACTTGATTTTTAATCATTATCAGGAAATGAACATTAACAACTTATTTAGACTAAAAAGAATATAAGTTTATTATTTTGTTCACAAGTCTTAGAATTTTTATAAGCTGTTAAAAGAATATTTCTCGAGAAATTAGGGAAAAAAAACCGTTTATGAGGGATATTAATTTGGCTTATTTCCTTAACTAAAGTATGCATAAAAAATCTAATAATTACAATTTATATTCACATATTATTATTATTTGCATAAAATCTATCCACAACCTATTATGTCTCCTGTTTAAATAATACGAGTATTGAAGGAACAGAATTTAAATAAATTAAAAGAAAACAGAATATTTTATTTTTTTATCATTCTTGTCATTTCAATGTCCACATAGATTGTTCCCCCCCTAATTATGCAATCAGGAATTATACAATTCAACTTTAAGTATTTTTATCCCTAAATTAAATATGGATTAGTTCAGCAGCAGTGGTAATAGTTTTCAGTATGTGGTAATAAAATATTTTCATATGAGATGGAGGAATATTGAAATATTGGTTTTATTTGGGGAATACATGCGAAGGAAAAACCCTCTGTCAATTTAGAATGGTGCTTTCATTCTGGATACTCAGTACATAGTATAGAGACTAGAAGTTCAGAATAATATTTTAAGATGTATTTGTAGCATTTCTTATAAAAAGAAAAATATCTAGGTTAATGTCAAGTGAGGATTTAAAAATCTATTTTTTAATTATTTTTGTTATAAAATAAATGTACTTTTCAATCTATGAAGAAAAAATACATTGATGGAAAGTAACCTTGAGCTCCAATATGTGTTGTTTCAATGTCAAAGAAACCAAATTTTAACTTGGTATGCGAGGTCTAAGTTTTTCCAACTGTAGCTGGATATTTATTTATTTCATTCCAGCAGTGACAGAAATCATGGAAAAACTATCTGAAGGATTCAACAAGGACCCACACAGCTTCTATAAAGTGGATAACCGAAAAAATGAAGAAGAAAAAAAATGTCTGAGGGGGATGAAGGCCTAACACCTTCTTGCAAAACTATTGGCTAAAAAAATGCACAGATCCTTCCTGTTTACTCAATGACCCTTAATACATGACCATTAATACTATTAATAACCATTAATACATGACCCTTCAAGTAGTACAGTTTTTTAAAGATTTTTTTTGATTTAGTTGGTTAATCAATACAGAAGGGGTCACTATGTTTACGGCCACATGTTTGGGGTCATCTGAAGCATAGTGGTTAGCATATCAGTCTTATATTCCAAAGGTCACGGGTTCCAACCCACAAGTGGTCCTAGGATTTTTTAATGGGAGTAAAAAATCCTTAGTTAAGCCATCCTTCACAGGGGACGTTAAAAGGTGATCCCGAGCCTGGACAATGTCAGGTACCCGTTAAAGATCTCTATCCTAATTAAATCTGTTTAGGCAAAATTTAGAACTCCCACTGTAGCATCGTCCGATTAGCCACAGTAGCATGAAGTGACGTTAAATAAATAAACAAACAAACGTCCAGATGTTATAAGCCCTAATATAAGGAGTTGATCTCCTAGCTCCCGATAAGCACGGCACTTAGTTGCTCGTTAGTTGAACTTGACTAGATAAGGAAGGAAGAAGATGATAAATCCTCGGCTGATACATATACATAAACATATACATATGGGCAAATGCAGATCAACCTACAAGCTACGTTTCTAAACTCGCGTGCTTAGAACCTGTACATGTGAGAGTCCGGAGTTCTCGCACAGAAGAAATGGTTTGCGAGGAGTACGGAGACAATAATAAATGCTTTTATCATATGTAATTAGCAGAAAATTAAACAAAAATATGATGTACCTGATTTGTTATTAGGTAGCAACGATGTTTTTTCTTTATAAGAAAAAAATATTATATATTTATTTATTATCAAAGAGTTACAACGATCATTTGGAAACAATTTATTTTACTTGCAAGTAAGAAATTATTAAAAAGACATATTTGGACTGTTTTGTTTTGACTATGGAAACCTTGAAGCGCGTTTTTCTGTTGAAAGGTGGATTCCAGAAATTAGTACTTTCCCTTGTTAAATATTGGTACATATGAAAGTTCTTTATTATATACGTTCTTTTAAGGCTGCAATTTAAGACGAACTCATTAAAAACAATTTTTTTGTTTTTTAATCTTGGACTGCACTCCTCAATTAATGCCCAACATTCTAGTTCATTTCCCATAGTACAAGAATTGATTTAAAAAATAATATTTATGCATATAAAACCTGCACTTCTACAAACCATGAAGGTTCAATACTTACAGAGATTCCCACTGTTCCACGGCCAACAGCCCGTACAATGTGATGAGGCGTAGATTACGCTCAGCCACCATGTTTCCCTCCAATTTTTGGGCACCCACTTTATAGAGGGTGGGTATGCCCCCGGAGGATCTCTATAGCCCAGGGTCGTTACACGGCTGTAATAACAAAAAGAAAATAATTCTGCCTCAGCCGAGGCTCAAACCCGGGACCTGGAGAACAGTAAACTAGTGCTCTACCAACTAGAGCACGCTGCTCTCAATATATATATAATTTTATTTTTGTTATTTTTCGATATATTTAATGTTTAAAATGAAGATCAAAATAATGTAAACTTAATAATTTGTGAAATATAACATAGATTACCTGTAGTGTGCCTAAGAACAGGCATGGAACATGTATATAAAAAATTAACTCTCCTTCTTTGGGGTTACCATAGGAGGAAAATATATTTAAAAAAAAAAAAAAAAATATATATATATATATATATATATATATATATATATATATATATATATATATCTGTATATATGTATATATATTTGAAGAAAATACAAATAAAAGAAATATTTATTGGCCAAAAAACAATCGTTTTCTTAAATGTGGGTCTAAACTACGAAAAATATCCAATATTGATCAATATTTATAAATTTTATTATATATATATATATATATATATATATATATATATATATATAATATATATATATATATATATATATATATATATATATATATATATATATATGAATTGTAGAAATAAATGGATTCCTTGAAAATGGCATAGTCAGAAAAAATAAATTATGGCAAAAAAATATGCATTAAATTTATAAATAAACCAGTAATGGTTACTTATTTAATTTTTTTTTTAATATTAGAAATAAGAAATTTCAGATTTATACTTAAAAAGACTTGTGAGTAGCCGCTAACACCTATCAAAATAATTAATAATAATAACTATTTTTTGGTCTATATTGAATATTTCATTTTAGGTGATTTACTTAAACATGATTCATTTATACATATTCAATTTTAAACAGCTTAAAAATATTCCAAGTTTTTTTTCTAACCTTTAAAATGCTTGGAACCAATTCTTGTTGGCTTTAGTGGATCACAGCTTTAATTTTAGAGATTTTGCCGAAAAATCAATTCTTGAGAAGCTAAAAGCTGGTAATGCCTGAAAAACATTTTTGACTTAATGGATTTTCGACAGTAGCTCCTTGTTAGCGCATTTATTTTCCTTGTTTTGCGGTCCTTAATTTACTCCTGAAGTCAGGTTACTTAACATTAAAACACCCTGTATAATTAGCACTTTCTAATTTGCTTGGTGTTATATTTATAAAAATAAGTTTTCTATAAAATTTATAGTAAATTGTATGCACTTGTTATGTGATTTTTCGGGCAAATGAATTTAGGAAAGCAGATATTTTTTTTAAATAAAACACTGTGCATGTTTTTGTGAGTTTTTTTAGCAGAATTTATGTATTTGTAAATATAGAAGTGTTTACCATTACCAGAAATTCCTCCATCCATAGCAACAAGGAAAATACATGGTTATATTTTTTAATTAAAGGTCTAAACTAGGCGATGGTCTTCCGAAACTGATGAGTTAGCAATCGCCCGCCTACCACGAATTAATCAGAGCGAACTCACGCAATGGTCTATTGCAGGGTACCCGTCATGGATGAGGTGAACCAATTGCGTATTTGTAAAGAAGAAGAGGATATCCAGCAGGTAACCGCTCATTGGGGAATGCATAGATAGCATCGAGTCAGGCCGTGAAGATATCTAGAAGATATCTCGGTGTGGGCTTCGCACTTTGGGGTGTAATAAGGCCGATCGATGTCTATGTAGCTGAGGCACGCATCCCTGTCTCGACTAATTTTCTATAATCAAGAAATGAACTATAATTCTTAACTAAAATCCAAAGATTCACACCATAAAATCTAAAAATCTGTACTTATACAACCCAAGAAGGGTCTTGGGTTCTGTACTTATATAGATTCGTACTGTTTGCAGGCCAACGGCCGTGTTTATTCTGTTAATTCAGCCACGGGACGGCCCTAGGGTATAATATTCCCCAACAATCCCTAATAATAATCCCGGCAGAATAAATAATATTCTATCACAGCCGGTATTCGAGCCAGGACCCGGAGAACAGTAGCCTAGTGCTCTATCCACTAGACCACGCCGCTCCCCATAAAATGAAAACATAAATTTTTATTTTGACTAACCTATATCTTAAGTATAAATTAAAAACAACTTAAATAAACCTATGAAGGATTCAATATTTCAGTATGGATCGGTACTGTTTCTTAGCCAACGCATGGGCAAGGTAATTTGGTCGAGATCACGCTCAAACCTGTTATTCTCCCATTATGGTATCCTCTGGGTGAGAGCAGAGGATTAGGGTCACCAGATCCCAGTTATAAAGCATGTAATAAAAAAATCATATTTTCCATGAAATAACCAATTACACTCCTGTTTGTTAAGTCCAGTTGAAAAACGAAAGATCACACAATAGATTTTTTTTTTTATTCAAAACAATTTTCATTGAGTGATATTACGATCTGTCCTAATTAGGACATTTAATATTATATAAATATAAAAATGACTTATAAAAACATTAAATTTCATAGATATTATATTTATAAGCCTTTGATGTTACAGGGACATTTTTACCGAAATCAACCTTCTAACACTCCTTAAAACAGCCAAAGGTTTAAATTAAATTTACAGACATGTATATGTATAGCTATATAATAAGGTGTATAAAAAAATGACCATTTTATCAAATTTAAGATTCTATTTAAAACTCATCATTACTTAATAATCTTTTTATTTATATGACTTATTTAAAAAAAACCTTAGTTTAATTATTTATTTGAATGAAGAAAAATTACAGTGCCCTACCAAATCTTCATCATTTTAAGAGATTACTGAAAAAAAAGTCACAGTCGTTGAAGCAGGTCCTGAAATTATTAAGTAAAAAGTGGATGAATTCCTTGACCAGCGAACTGAGCTGCGTTGGTTTCAGAAATTTAGCAGTAGAGGTACGACATTGGAAAGGAATCAAGGCTTTGGGCGAACTTTAATGGATATTGATGAGGCTCTGCAGGAAGTTCTTGAATAAAATCCGTCCACAAGTACTCGCGAACTTGTCAGGGAGTTTTGTTTGTAGAAAGGTACTGTTATTTTTATTTACTCTCCATGTGGAAGGTAAAAAAGAGCAGTTGTCTAGTCCCTAACGAACACCCTCCTCAGCAATCAGCTAAGACCTTAGAAACCCCTTATGATATGGATTTTAACGAAAGATTGTCACCTGTGATGATAAATGGGTTTTCTACTCATAACTATTTATTGCCTTTCAGCGTGCCATCAAATTCAAAAAATCTGGTGCGGGCAAAACACAACTCTCACTTACCTCCGTTCTTAGAATCAATTAAAGAATTTTTAAATACAGTAAGAGATAAAAATGAGTGAAACCATTGAAGAATTAATTCAATGGAATTTCTATAGAAACATGTGTTTTATTAAAAAAATCTATTATATTATTATATGAAATAATCACTTAGTTTTATCGGCTTTTCATCACTCTCTACTAACTTTTAAAAGCTTGTGTATGACATGATATTTTTTCTAAAATCTTTAGCTTTCCAACGGTATATCATACATGTATATTACTGCTCTTATGTTCAAAAACGAAAAATTGTATTAAAAAAATATTTTTTCTGTTTTCTCCTTTAGTGGGTATCGACTTTATTCAATTTATATATTTACCTGTTTTTCATCAGCGCTAACAAGATAATCTAGTTATTATTACTGAATCTACAAAATTAAAGGTACTTTAGGGGAAGAAAATTTAAAATATCGGTATTTAAGCCCTGTCAGACCATTTTTATCCAAATAAAATCTACATGATATTAAAGCCCATTAAATTTTACATCGATATAGCGAGTTTAATCAAAATCGTCGGAACCGTTTTCGAGAAAATCGAAAAAAGGTGCAAAATGCATGGTATAAAGTGCCTCTTCTGGTAAGATCATTTTGATGAAAAAAGTTTTGTCACGTCTCGGGCGTATAGTTGTCTTAAATATGAAATTTCAGTTTCATAGGACTTACCGTTTCCGCCCGGGAGTTACCACACACACACATACACACACACACACACACACACACACACACACACACAGACCTTTTTGCGGGACTTGGTTATTTGGACTCAGGGGACCCTAAAACGTGTATTTCCGTTGAAAACTGGAATTCGAAAACTTTCACGATCGCAATACTTTCCCTTACTATATATAGTAAGTGAAAGTAAAATAATTATGAAATGTGTTATTGATGCCTATGCGGAAAAAAAAAAAACCCTGACATGTTAAAAATCGTGAAAATGTAAATGACAAACAAAAAATAAATATTTAAAATAAAGTAATAATTCCACATAGATAAAAGAAGTATATTAGTATTTGAAAATACGAACTTACTCCTCAGCAATCAGCTAACATTTTAGAAATTTATGGAAATATATTTTTTAAAAACCCTTATGATATGGTTTTTACAGGAAGATTGTCACTTGTGATGAAAAGTGGGCTTACTGGCGATAACTGAATACCCATGAGCAATAGCAGTCAAACAAAACATTTGAAAAACATGTCCATGCATTGCATTTTTTGGTGCAATTTGGTAGGTGTTATTTATCACGAGTTTGAATTATGGGAAAAATATTTACTCTAAAAGATGAACAAATTTGCTTTTATTTTTAATGTAAGTAAATTATAATTGGAAATTTGCTAATAGTATAGAATATAAGAAGTTATGCCTAGATGAATGTTTGAATAATAAGGAAACAGAGAAATATACACATATATATACATGATTATGCATCATCACGAATTATTCCGTTTATAATGTGTTATAAAAAAATGCAAAATAATAATAACATAATTGTACGACGAAATAATTACACAAATCATTAAATTTTGGGATCTACTTCAAACAATGAAATAATACCTATGGATTAAACATAAATAAATATAGTTATAGTTGCGTATATGACCCAAAATGTGCAATTAATTTTTTTTCAAATTTTCTGAGAAAAATAAAACCTTGAAGACACGTAAGAATATAACGGATTAAATTAAAAGTAAAGAAATCATTTCGCATAGATAAAAGAAATATTTTAATATTTGAAAATAAATATTATGAAACAATTTAAATGTTATTACACTATAATTATACTCAGATGAAGAGGCAATACTGCAAAGCTTAAAAATGTTTATACATTCACGCAGTGCAGAATATAAAAATCAGAAAATTTTCCATTTTTTATTTAATTTTAATTTTTGAATGTAATAGTTCAATTTATTTCTTGTATTAATTATAAGGTTGTAATATTACTTTGTAGGGAAGCCCGGGCTGAGTGGCTAGCGCGCTTGTCTCTCATGCTAAAGGTTTTGAGATCGAATCCCAGTCCGAGGGATTTTGTCAAACATTTAATTAATGGGAATTCACTCACAACTTCTCCCCGGGTATGTGAGACCCTTCAGCCAAATGGTGACCACTCAAAAAATTCGGTGTAGGGAGTGATGACCCTACAATATAAAATGCATCGAGAAAAGTGAGTGTAGCTTACAGGAGATTACACCGCGAGGCCACTGAAAAAAAATATTACCTTGTACATATATATATATATATATATATATGTGTGTGTGTGTGTAAGTGTATATATGTATTTTTGTATTCATTATATGAAGTATAATTTGTTATATTTTAATTGATGTATTTTTTAAATACTTAATAGCCTGGAGATGAATATTTAATGTGCATTTATATTACTCTTAGGGGACTAGCTTTCCCAGCATAAAAATTATTTTTCATTTCATAATGCGGAAATTCCTTTTCCGATCAATACTTAACTGACAAACGCTTGAACCTTTACATGTCTGTAATGAGGTCTATTTGTACTTAAAAAGTTGGGGTTTGTGGCTCTACTAAATCGAATCCCTCTCGAACCCAATTACAACAATAACCTTGGTAAAATCATCGATACTCCCCACTTAGTCTGGAATAAACCCATCCATAATGGCCTTAATGTTCCATGTGTTGCTGAATTGGCCCTAATCAGGAACCTTTTCCTCCATGAAAAACTCCATTCTCATCCTAATCCGCTAGTTAACTTCTTAACCTGCTTCCTCTTCGATTCCTGATAACCATCCGAGGCGTATGAAAAGAAAATAATCTCGGGACCTTCTAAATTAGAATGTTTATTGGGGTGCTACCAATGTGCAGTTGGTAGTTGGGTGGTATTTAATTATGATTCATGGCAGTAAATCATTACTATATTACGTATGCTAATTGTAATTTTATTAATAAGGTTAAATAATATCTCGTTAAATAATAAGTCTATAAATAATAAGCAAAGTCACAAAAATGGTTATCCCTTAATGCATATTCCTTTTTCGTTTGGAGCAGTTTCGTTAATGTATATTCGTTCCGAAACGCCAATAATGATTATTCAAGAAGTGACTCTGTACACAGAATGATTATCGCATTAACGGGAATTGTGTTAACCATTTCACCTAGTATTTATTTACTTTAAAATAAATATTCATTCATTCGACGATAAGTATTCGTTGTTTTAAACTATACTTCATTCTTAGAAGTGAAAGAATGATTCCAAAAACGTTCTGGTTTTTTATATTGAGAAAAAAAAAAAATACCCCCCTTAAAACTCGAAGGCTTACTTTTTAGGGTACGTAGAATCTAAATAACGAATAGAAAAAAAAAAATCCGTTTGTCCGCCGTCTGTGGCTTTTCTCCGAAACCACGTGACCGAATTTTTTGAAACTTGGCACAAAAATACTAGTGCATTCAGATATGATACGTTCATACGCACCTAGACGTTCATACCCACCCATATGTTTTGAAATGGCCGTTTAAGTATGATTTAATTCAATAACTTAGTTATTTTTGCAGATAGACGAAAAATTATTTAGAGTTTATATCCAATAAACTACGAATAATAATTTAAAAAAATGAAATTTCACTCATGAATTCGCCTATAACTCAGCTAATTTTTAGATAGAGAAAAAATTATTGTAATAAGTTTTATGATCAGTTGATAGCGACGAATAGAAATTTTTATTTTTTTTTATTTATTTATTGTAATTTACAACTGTGTTAAAGAACACAATAAGTAAATATGAGGAATGAAAAAAAAAAAATGTCATGAAAATGGTTGAGAAAGAACTACCCAGTGGTAGCACTTCACTAACTATTTCAACTCAGTAGTTCCCGAGGCCACCTTCTTTTCAGTCGCCTTGGAGGATTATCTGGGATATCTAAGGAAGATAAGTTACGGACAAGTGGATTTGTATGGACAGGGAGTTTAGAATGAAAAGAGGAGTATCTATCACGGGCTATGTCTGCAACAAATGGGATGTTAAGGTCATTATGAATGAGTTGATTTGTAACAAAATAAGGAGCATTCAGGATTTTTCGAAGGATTTTGGATTGTAAGGAATGGATGCGGGAGGAATTAGATAGGTTTCGTCGAGCCCCAAAGCTCGATTGAATAGAAATTAAAAAAAAAAAAAAAGACAAAAAAAAATCTTGCCTATATAAGTGCTATTAACTTATTATTTTCGAAGATAGAGACAAAATTCTATTGAGTTTTAGAATTAGTATACCGCTATTAATCATGAAAAAGAAAAGAAATTGAAATATCACCAATAATATATACGCTCAGTTATTCTTGAAGATAAATGAATACCAAATAATTAAAAAAATACCATAAATTATTGATTATGTATTTAATATAAATTAAATTTTCTAAAAAACGAAAAAAGATTCATTAAAATCTGTTTACAAAAAGCAGAGATGTATAGTTTTGAAATTGGAAGTGGTGATTGACTATTTTCCTTTGAATTATTATTAGTTAATTGCCTTTAAACAGCTATGTAAACTGTTATAGTTATTTGGTAATAATTGGCAGCGTTTTTTTTGTTAACTGGTAACACGTTATAGTTCCAGAATATCCGATTTTAGGCTGCATTGTTTTTTCTATTCTAACATTCCTTGTTATTCAATTTTACTGAAGTAACGCCTAATTATTCAGGATCTTGGTTATATATGATTGTCCGTATTTAATCATATTTTTCATGATAACTTGCTATCGCTAGATTTTTCCGAAAATGTTATATTAAATAAGAACCGGATAATTTAGTCTACACCTTGTACAAACAAGGAGTTGAATTTTGATATGGAAGTTGAGAAATGCCATTTCCTCTGTATTTCACTCACCAGTTGAATGACAGGCAAATGAGACAAAAGAATTGGAGTAGAATTGCACGTGTCGGTAAGTCACGCAAGAAAATACTCGTGAATGAATGGAAAGCAGATAACCTAGATAGCAATATATTACAGCGGCCTATCATAGTAATTACTTGCTTAACCTCTCACCAATCTTCTTCACTCTTTTCCAATTTATTTTAATAAAATCATATATTTGTAATTATATTACATATAATGTATATATTCTTTAGCATAATTTAGTGATAGTTTATCACCAGGTCGAGAGATCTCTTGAAGGAAAACCAAATCTCAATAAAACAAGCATCTGATCTTTCAGTAGTAGTCCGGGAGGCCGTGACAGTTTTGTGGACTGATCTCCGCTACGATTCTAATAATTTTTTTTCAATTTTGCTACTTGTTTAAATGAGCAAAATAACAGTCTGCCAACCAGAAACTACAACAGTGACTTTCAGGAAACCCGGAAAATTTTGGAAGCTAGGACTAATTTCGCTATGAATAAAACTTTGGGTAAAGATTATTTATAATTTGTAAGGACTAAAAATGACAGTCTGCCGAACGGATCGTACAACCCCGAGCGTCTGCCATCCTTATAAACTGATTTTTTTTTTTAGAAAATGGACTCATACCGCTATACTTTAAAAAAAATATTTTATTGAAATTTACAACTGTACATAGTACAATAAGTAAATGAGCTATTTACAGAACATTGGCTTAAAAAAGTCTTGAGAAGAATCTACCCAGCGGTAGCACTTCAATGTTTATTTTATCAGCAGGTCTCAAGGCCACCATCTTTTCAGACGCATCCGAGGATTATCAAGAATAATTGTAGATGAGAAGATACGGAGAAGCGGGTTTGTATAGGCGGGTAATTTGAAACGAAAGAAGGTGTATCTTTTTTTTTTATATTTCAGCAACTAGTGGAATATTCAGGTCTCTATGGATGAGTTTATTGGTAACAAAGTAAGGAGCAATGAGGATTTTTCGAAAGATTTTCGATTGCAAGGATTGGATGCGGGGAGGAATTCGATGGTCTAGTGGACCCCCATAGCTGAATGTCTTAAGTCCAAATAGGTCTGATAATGGTTGTGTAAATGAATTTTTTTTAGTAGAGAGGGAGTTTTGATCGTTTGTCGAGTAACTGTTTTCATAGTCGATATCTACGAGCAGTTTCCTGTCGTTTATGTCTTGTATGAGGATTCCATGTCAGACGTTTGTCAAGATGAAGTCCAAGGTATCGCATTTGTTCTACAGTGATTTTTTTATTTTTTTTTATTAGTCTATTTATTTAAAAATATGAAAAATGAGTACTTACTTTAATGTGCAATTATATGGAGTAGCCTATCCTAAAGTGCCTATCTAGATTTAATTCGGATTGGGATTTTTGACTAGTACATGAAATCGCAAAGGCTCGGGATCATCATTTTAAGTCTCCTCCGGAGGGCAGGATAAGCAATGATATTTTATTCCCATTGAAAAAGCCTGTGACCATCTGCCGGGTTCGTATCCGCGACCTTCGGCTAATGCTAAACCAATTAATAATGCTGTTATGCCACTAAACAAAAGGTGACTCCTGTTATGGTGGAGTATGTAAAAGTTAAACATAGAATCATTTTGCAAGATTAGTGTAACACATGTTTTTCGATTTTCATTCAAATATTTTTTTTTTAATTCCCCATTGCAGAACACCTTACATTTTTCCTTCTTAATATCCGAGCTGTCAGCGGATCACATCTCTTATAAGATGTGGCTTGACCATATAATTTTTTTTTTTTTGTTCATCGCAGTGTCTTAATATCAAAAACCTTTTCGAATATTCTCTATCTTCAATAATAACCGCGTTTTGGCGGAATCATCTTTCAAAAGTTAAAGGTTTTTAGGAAGGAATTTCAATATAAGTTCCAATATAAAATCTATGAAAAATCTAAAATAAAACGAGTGCGAAAGTGCTAGTTAAGTTTAGCAAAATCTAATGAACCTCGTCGTCAATAATTTTTAAAAAATTGTAAATATAAGCTTATACAAACATTATACTCGATGATTCTGAGATTGAGTTATGAAATACGGATTTTATGGAGACATTTCAGCGTTTTATTAGAATAGAAAATTATTTTTGGGTAATTCTTATATTTTAAATAAATAAATGCTTTATTATCCTGGGACAAGTCCCTCTGGAATAACATTAACATAATATATAAAATGACTTCAGAGTCTTAGAGTTATTAATTATTTATAAACATGTTAACTAAAATTAATCTAAAACAGACATACGCAAATATGTAGAAAACAAAATAAAATAGAGTCTTATTTACAATTTTGTTATGACTGAATGGTCATGAGATGAATGAAGAAGCGGGATTTGATTTTATTATTATATTTTTATCCTCTTTCCTAATTTTTTTTTTAATTTTATTAAAACCCATATTAGGACGACTTGTGATGGAGAAATAAGAATAGGGCACTCCACGAATCTTCATCATAGGGCCACATGACAGTAAACTTTATAGGGCTTTATATCGTGCAAAACTTGTAATGGCAGAGCTGAAATCGATTCATAAGATAGTATCGAGTATTATTATAACCTTTTATCACGAATGCCAAATGTGTCTTAAATCATACGATGAAAACAAAAACCCGATCAGTAATAGGCAGCTTTAAAAACATATTACATTGATTGATTCAAATTTAAAAGATTAAGTTCCTCTTAAGTATAAATATTTTTTAAAAAATCTGCCTCAAATGTTTTTTTTGAATATTTTGTTGAGATTTACAACTGTATATTATAATACATTAAGTAAGTATGCTGATAAAAGATATTGTACATGAAAAACATAAAGAGAAACTGCCCATTGGCAGCACTCTAGTAGTCAATCTAAACAAGAAGGTCTCGAGGTCATCTTCTCTTCAGACGCCTCTGTGGATTATCAGGAATTGAAGGGGAAGCAATGATTAAAACTATTGGATTAGAGTGGGGATGGAGTTTGTCACGACCAAATCAGCTACATATGGAACATGGAGGTCTTTATGAATGATTTTGTAAAGGAGCGATGACGATTTTACGAAGGATTTGGGATTGTAAGAATTGGATGGTTTAGTAGTGCCCCAAAGCTCAACTCCGTAGGTCCAGATAAGCCTTATGCTTTTCATGTAAATGAGTCTTTTTTAGTTAAGTGAAAGGTTAGAGCGTCAGACTAGTAACTGTTGGAGTAGCCGAAAACGCCCAGCAGTTTCTTGTCTTTTATGCAGGTTCCATGTAAGGCGTTTGTCAAGCAGGTGTCCTAAATAGCGGATCTGTTCAACCGGGACAAGCGGAATATCATTAAAGGACACTGTAGGGCAGGATGTCATAGATTTTCTACGAAGGGTAAAAGTAATTTGTTGGGATTTATTAGAATTGATTTTAATTCTCCAATTCTGACACCATATCTCGTGGGATTGGAGAGTTTGAGAGCCGATTGTACGATCGTTATTAACTGATAACACGCAAGTGTCATCGACATAAGTAGAAAGGAATGTGTCAGGATGGGTTGGGATATCAGCTGTATAGACTGTGTAAAGGATGGGCCCTGTAAAGGGTACTGTCTTGAGTAACACCAGCAGACTGAGTAAAAAGCGTGAATAGAAACGATTGTCGTTTATTTTGAAGGATCTGTCGGAGAGGTAGGACTGGATGATTAGGAAGTATGTAGGAGGAATGAATTTACGGAGTTTATACTGCAGTCCTGGGTGCCAGACTCGGTCGAAAGTCTGTTCTACTTCGAGAAAGGCTCCCGTGCAGTAAAATCCACGCTCCAATGCAGAAGAGACCACATCCACCACACGGTGACATTGCTGGATGGTATTATGTGATATGATTCTAGGATAGGGTATAGTCGTTTATAGTCAAGGAGGAGCTTTTCTAGGATTTTACCCATGATGGGTAGAAGAGATGTAGGACGGTAAGAAAAAGAGCTCTAGTGGTTTTTTGGGTTTGGGGATCATTTTAACTATAACTAATTTCAGGATTGAGGAAAATATGTAGTGCGGAGTACGGAATTGTAAATATAGGTCAGGAATAGAATGGCTTAAGAAGTTGCTTAAGGATTTGAGCAGTGATTAGATCATGTCCAGGAGCTTTTTGGGAAGATAATTTGTGGATTAAGTTCAAAATTTCTGAAGAATGAAATGCTTTAGGAGGAAGGGCCAACTGGAGTGGAATATCCAGTTCTGCTTCAATTTTTTACCAAAGCTAACAAGATATAGTTATTTTTTTTGAATCTACAAAATTAAAGATACTTAAAACGTTTTATAAACTATTTGAAACGTTCCACTCACCACACCCCAACCAACTTCTCCTTCACTCACCAAATATAACAACAAACCGTTGATCAAGATAATAAATAGTAAAATATTTTTTTTAAATGTAACTAAAGTAATACTATACGTCATTTTGATTGATCAATACGCTGTGTGAAAGAACATTGCAATACAGATTGGATTAGTGTATAAATTGTTTGGTTTAGTGTATTAATAAAAAAAAAAGTATTTTTTTAGCTATATACTCTATATACCATACATATAGAATACACTATGATATCATATAATTTAACTGCTTCTCTATATCCATCCTGGGAGCGGCGTGGTCTAGTGGGTAGAGCGCTATTCTACTGTGCTTCGGGTCCTGGGTTCGAATTCAGGCTCTGGCGGAATCTTATTTATTCTGTTATTTCAGCCTGGGGGCGATCCTGGGGTATGGAGACCATCCTGGGGCACACCCATCCTCAATCAAGTGGATACCCAAAAATGGGGAAAAAACCTGGCTGCTGAGCGTGATCTCGGCCGAATAACCTCATTGCACGGCCGTTTGCCCAGAAACAGTACGAATCTCTACATGCACTGAGCCCAAAACTCTTCATGGGTTGTAGTGGCACGGGTTTTTTTTTTATGTCCATTGAGTGGAACTTTATAGAATAGACATCAACATCAAATAGACTACTATAATTCTTATTTATAGACTCATTTTACGATAATGTTATGTCCTAGAACATAGGAAATCCGGCCAATGATAATGACTGATGCTAAAAAAATCTAATTTCTTTTTATAACATCAGGTAGTTTATTGTTTTGAATTTATTTAGTTATTTATATCATGTGACCTTCAGAGCAAAATCGAAACTTACAGGACAAATATGCACCAATAAAAACCGAATCTTACTAACGTCTTTGTCGCGTGTCGAAAAAATGTTTGTGAATATCATCTACAAAATTATTAAAGGTTATCCGAGAATCATATCTATGATCTAATAACTGGAATTAAGCCCTAAACTACAAACTTCTATGACTCGTTTTTTTTGCTCTTTGTGCGACAGTTCAAAGGATAGAAAAACTAGGTAGGAAAAGTGATCATTTGGTAAATTGCTGATTCAGCAAGGTCTTTCTTGGAAACTAGTTCTGGATTCTTATCGGGAAAAGCCTTTATCTGATAAGGAGTCACGCGCAACTGAAAACAAGACCATTTAAGTGCTCCCTATTCTATTTCTTCTTAAAATGCTGAGTAATGAGATATGTTTGAATATAATTCCTAGGCGCGTAACATGAATGATGACCAGGATCAATAAAAGATGTTATGTATTAATTTGTAAAACTTCTCAATTCAAAACTATTTAGTATTTAATACAATATTTGTAATTTTAATTATTTAAAAAACCTCTTGAATAAACACAAGAAACAAAATAGCTTTCTATGTATCAAGAGATTTGTTCTATGCTGTAACAATTTATTCTTATCATGATATCGACAGAAAATTTGAAATTTAATTAGAGTGGAAGGTAATGCGGGATTAAAACTAATATATTAAATTTTTAATTTATTTTTACTATTTACATTTTCTTAATTTTTAACATTCTACCAATAGATTGGCCTCAAACTAGGTTGCGGCGAATTATATTTGACACTTTGAAGTGCTTTTGTATACTCTGCCTGGTGAGCAGCAGCAACAGCTCGGTACTCCGCTGTGTGAGCTACCGTGCCGTCGTGGTTCAGAGGGGCTGGGATGTGAGCCAGAGGGTTGTGGCTGGTGGAGGGTTCTTGCTGATAGTGGCCGGTACTGTGTTGGTCTGGGTTGTATTGGAGGTCTTCTTGGTGCAGGTTGTAATCTCCGTTATCGTAAAGGTGAGGTTTATACTGTCCATCGTCTTCCGGCTGGTGACTGTAATGTTGGAGAGCAGTAGCCTGGAGCTTTTGGTATTCTTGAGCATAAGCAGCTTTGAGTTCTGCGATGGCGTGCTCAACCTCGGGGGTATTTGCGACTGTTCCATCGTGGTTGAGTGGAGCTGGAGGTCCTTGGTAATGGTTCAGCGATCTTCGATGTCTGGTATGGGTTTGTGGAATGGGGTTGTGGAGGGAAGCTGCTTGTGCAAGGTACTCCGGAGTGTGAGCGACTGTACCATCTGGGTTCAAAGGAGCTGGAACGAAGGCTTGTTGATTCTGAGGTCCTGAGCTATACTGCTGATGATTGTGCTGCGTTTGTGGAGTGTAAGGTGCTGGGTTAAAGAGTTGTTGTGCCGCCCCTTGGTTGTATGGTACTTGAGGTTGGTGTGATGGCTGTGCAGGTAAGGAGTACTGTTGATTAGATTCTGTTTTCTCGTAAAGATGAGGCTTGTATTGCCCGTCGTCTTCCTGCTGGGTTGCGTGCTGTCCGTTATACTGGGTGTTGTACTGTCCGTTGTCCTGAGGGTTGTAATCCTTGGACGGTGGAGAAGTGCGATCAGGATGCGCTGCCGCAAGATCCGCCGCCGCTTGAAGCCTCTGGTACTCCTCGGCGTAGGCGGCGTTGTGGATATCGTTGGCCTGAAGGAACTCTGGTGTGAAGGCTACCGTGCCGTCGTGGTTCAGTGGAGCCGGCGGGCCGCGATAAGGTGCGTCTCTTCTAGCTCGAACGCCATCACCCCGGATGACGGAAGCCGCTGCTAACCCTAGGCTGAGGATGAGAACCGTACACTTGGAGATCATGTTGGTTTGTGGTTGACACTGACCGCCAGGATGTTTATATACAACTTCCCACTCCGGGTGGTGAGGCAACGGGACCTAATTAGTCAAAATATTCGAGCACTCTACATTCCTAGCACTTAGTGATCCATAATATTGTTCGAAGAATAATTGTGTTATTGATAATTAACAAAACTGATTCACGATCTTTTATAAGAACGCTATATTAAATACTAATTCCTGATAAATTTCATGTTTTTCTTAAAATTGTATTGGAAAAATAGTAATTACCCTGAGAATGTTCCTCGCGTTCATTTATTTTATTAATCACCTTCCACTAATTCCAAAAAACAAGTCATACCTACATTTCGCGAACTAACTACGAAGTGAGAAAAAATGGCTTTTAAAAAAATGTGACTCCAATGGCAATATTTTCTCTAATCTTGGTCCGATTATGAATTTAAATATACAGTTTCTTATCAACGAAAAATTCTTATCCTAATGTTAGTGCCATATATTTATAGTCGGTGGCCTAAGGATCTAGTAACTTAAATGGATATTTGAAGAGCTTTCGCTGAGTAGCTTCTTCACAAACATTTTTCACACTCATAACTACAGTAGCACTTTTACTGGTTTTATTTATATTAAGTACAGTTGTAAATATCAATGAAATATATCATAATAAAATAATAACAATTACGTGTTTTCTCTAGGGGGGTGTGAAACAGATGAATGAAACAGATTTAATACTTTATAAATATTATGAAAAAAAAAGATCCAAGGCAAGACCGATTCAACATAATTAATATGGTTAAATATGTTTATTTGGAAATATGCCACTCTTTTTTTTCTTTTTTTTTTGTTAAAGATAATCGTCAATACTGATGAGTAAGCTGTGTATTAATAGAAACTTGGCAAAGTTGAGAAGCCGATCCAATTGGGAATTTCTCTCTTGATACGTTAATTACTTTCAAGAAATTTGGAACAGACAAGATATATATATATATATATATAATATGTATAGTTTCCTTTTTAGTTTTTTTTTAGTATTTAGTAGTACAGTTTAGGATCAGTAAGAGAGAATATATATATATATATATATATATATATATATATATATATATATATATATGTGTTTTTTTTTTTTTTTTCAAATTTTATTTAATAAGATAGTGTATTTTTTCCAAACATGTTTGTATTCCATTATGTGAGAAGATTATTGTAAATAGTTATGACAAACAATTAAAAACCGAAATTGATGTTTTTGTAGTTCTAAAATAAAATTTATATCAACGATGGTTCTTAAGTCTATAGGAACATTACCATAGCAAATCACCTCGTATAAAGACTTTTACAAACTTTTTTTATTGTTTGTAATAATATTATTTTCCGATGGAATGTTGTTTTATTTTTCATTAGTGAACTTTTCTTTTTTTTGAGAGAGAGAGAGAGATTATACATTTTTTGGACAAGACTTCATAGAATAAATATATTATAAAGAAGTATAAAAATGCAAAAAAAAAGATATATATTATATATATATATATTTTTTTTTTTTTTTTGTGGGATATTAAATAAAAATTATTGGAAAATTGCTTTATGACTATAGGTTGAAGAAGGGATTTTACACTAATCTAAAAACAATGACTTTATGTTCAACTCACAAACAATCAATCCCAACAGCCTTCTGTGCCTGAGGTCGTGGGTTCAAACCTAGCAAATGGTCCTAGGATTTTTCAAAGGGAGTAAAATATTCTTGGTTTTACCGTACATGGTAGAAGACTTTAAATGGTGGTCCCAAGCCTTTTAGATATCACTTGTAAAAAATCCCTATTATAATTTAACTTGGATAGGCATAATTTAGGACCCCCACACTAGTATAGTCCGATCAGTCACAGTAAATTTGAATCGTCAATATATTAATTACAAAAATTATAATAATAATAACGCTATTATTATTATTATAATTATTAATAATAATCAGACAAGAGGTGTACTGAAGGATGGAAACAGGAACATGCAAAAAATATGAGTTAATACTGGGCCAAAAGAAACAGCAGTAGCGTGGTCCTAAGTTAGCCGTAACGAAAAAAAAAATAAGGCTATTAAAATATAAGCATGAACATAGTATTTTATATTTAACTATGATAAAATCAAATCACACCAGAGATAAAAAATATTGACATCCTTTAGCTCAATATTTTGTAAAATAGTATATTTAATCTTATTGTAAATGTATCTCTTTTGTATATTTTTAGCCCTGATGATGACCAACAATCGGGGTGGAAACGTTGGCAGAAAATAAATGGTTGAATCTACCTAATTGTTTCATTCATCTGCCGCCACACGGACTAATTCCTTCTTGTAGTTTTTTTTTTTATTTATACAAAATTTACTTTTTTATTTAGTATATTAATTAATTTGTTGCTTACTGAGAGGAAATGTAATAATTTCTTTTGTAAGAATATTTAATTGCTCAATATATTAATATAATTACTAGATTATTATTTCATTTAATTGTAAATTTATTGACGTTTATGGTAAAGAGTAACTATAATACAAATACCTTCGCTCTTGGTCAATCCAGTTACTCATTTTATTATTTTTATGCACAACGAATAAATTTATTGTGTAGTGCCAGACCTTAATTGTATTCTCTTAATTATTCAGTAGCACGCAAGAAGAGGTTAAAATACTCATGATTACTCAATAGGATATAGCTTTGTTTTTTTTTTTGTTTTTTTTTTCCTTATCCCCTTAATTTAAAATTCTTAATTTTTCGTTTTCGTTACTAAATTATTCCTTTTTCTGTAACTTGCATAAATTTTAAGGAATTGCGGAGTTCTTAATAGTTTTAAAATGATTTTCAAAATGAAGTATATCTGCGACGGGGCTAGCTTCTGGCTGTAAATAGTCCTTCAAATTACCTCTTAAGCCTATCTTATTCTATAATAACTTAATCAGATACAACAGCATTTTGCCACCGTTTTGGGGCTGATGGAGGTATTAAGCTAGAAACTAGCGGATTCCCAATTTGTTTTGTAGTTTCAAAAAACTTGTCCTGACGTCGCTTCATAAACTCTTGTACAGTTGGGATGTTCAAAATTTTATGGACATTGAGAGGTTTTTCCCTCCAGAGTGAAGTACTTCTGCATATTTTTTGACCACCCCATTTTGAAATTGCTGCAATTTCTTCGCTGTGTGCTGTGTGTTATGAGGAAACATAGGAGCACCGTACAGCAGAGCTGGCCGGATGAAGCTGCTGTAAATAATGATTTTCAGTCACAAACTTAAGTGTGGCGAGGTGAGGAAATGGGCTAGTCCGTACGACTTGTTTCTAACATGATTTAGTTTTTTTCTAAAGTGACCTGCAAAAGTCAAGTGTCGGTCAAATTTGATTCCTAGGTATAATATTGTCCTGGAAATGGATTTCTTTACATTTTCTATCGTAAACTGTTTAGGTCATTTCTTTTTATTTTTTTGGAAAGAAAAACTTATACCATCCGTTTTCTCAGGATTTGCGATTATATTTAAAAATCGAAGTGGTTTCAGCATACGCCATAGCCTTGGATGAGTTAGTTCTTGAACTATAAATGGCAATGTCATCAGCGTACGCCAGTCATCAGGTTTTTATTAAACATAATCGTTTTATATCGCCAAAACACATTAGCAACATAAATTCCATCCGTGAGTGAAGCTTTCATAAATAATTTTACAAAAAACAATAAAAAATTAACGTCTTTTCAATGTAAACTATACACAAAACGTAGGTGCGAACACTAATTTCCTTGATATATATATTATACATTTACTATTGTTTCTCGTAGCTCTAGTACTGGTCTGATTAAGATGACGTTCCTTTAATATGGTTAAAAAATTGAGTACTTATAATTGTACACGTATAATGGGGACGTGTAGTATTTGAGTTATTCAAAAAACTAAGTTTTTAAATTATTTTTTAAAAAATCAACCAGTTATAAGACGATTATTTCCAAAACTTACACATCCACACTGTATGAGGTAAACCTCCAGAAAAAATTTCAGCTTCAAAGGTATTTTCACTTTTGATATACCGCGATGGGGGTGAGTGAATGGTAACTTACTTTTATAAAAATAGAATATAATACTTGAATAACTAGTTAACATTATTTATTTATTCTTTAATAAGAAAAAAGTTACTAATCTTGAGGGTCACTCCTGTCGTCAAATTTTAAGAAACACTGAAAAATACTTCTTAATGGACTAGCACGTTGATTTCCAAAAGGTAATAAAATACATTTTTACGAATGTGATATTTTGACAAATTTATATTCTCATCATTTAGTTTTATCTAAATCTTCTATTGGATTTTATCTAATGAACACTCAAATCCTTTAAAAATGCGATATAGAAATGCAGTTATTTTCTAAAGATACTAATTACACATTATTTTCGACACAAATCTTACTAAAACATTTCATTCCATAACATTAATATAGTACTGTCAATATAGTAAAATATTAAAAAAAAAAAGTGTAGATTTTAATGTGAAAATGATCAAATAAATGGGTTTAACAATAAAGTAATAAGTGAGTTTTGCGCTTCCTGTAAAATTTGTTAGAATGGATAAAGTACTTTTTTTGAAATCAACGTCTTAATTGGCTATCCCACATATAAAATCTAACATCGTCGGGCATATACCTAAAAGGCGAAAGATTTATTCGTTTTGAAGGGAGACCAGAGGTTTTTGAACACAAGAATAGTAATATAGACGTATAATATACCGCTGGATAGCTAAAGATTTTAGAAAAAATATTATCTTATACACGGTATTGTAAAGGCTAATGGAGAGTGATAAAAAACCGATAAAACTAACTGCTTGTTGTAGATAAAAATATAATGGATTATTTAATAAAACACAGATTTCTATTGAAATTCATTTAATTGAGGATTTATTTTTATCTATTAAATCTATTTAAAAATCTTTAATTTGAGGTAAGTGAAAATCGTGTGTTGGACGCACCAGATTTTTTAATTTTAAAGCTTTACTCAATGGTTAATTATGGTTTTTAGTCATAATTGAATAAGAATTTTCTTGTGTATTAACTGTGATTAATCATATCTACGATATATGGTGTTAAATAATCAAATCAAGTGTGGCAGTTGCCCATGAACACTCATATTTCGTGGAGTTTGAAGGAATTTTTACAACCTGAGGAAAACCTCTGTATATTACCACTTCGGTAAAGGTAAAGGTAAGGTATATTTGTGTATTTATTTTGTAAATAAAGTTGGAGGATAAGAAAAAAAAACAAAAAAAACATATACCTAATATTTGTTTATTGGACCTTATCTATACTAATATTATAAAGCTGAAGAGTTCGTGTGTTGGTTTGTTTGTTTGAACGCGCTAATCCCAGAAACTGCTATTTCGAATTGAATTATTTTTGTGTTAGATAGTCCATTTATCGAGGAAGACTTTAGGCTATATAACATCACGCTGCGACCAATAGGAGTAAAGTAACAGTGGAAAATCTGGAAAAAACGAGGAAAATTAACCTCTCATCCCAATGATTCCAAATGATTTACCTTTTAATTTTAAAAGAATTCAATTTCCCGTTAATTTGTCTTTTGCCATAACAATTAATAGACGTTTAAACAAGTAGGAATCGATTTACGTCAAGATCGTTTAGCGGAGAAAATCAGTATGTTCTTCTGCAACAAGAAAATAAAACTAAAAATGTCATTTACGCAGAAGTGCTTTCAAATATATTCTTTTAAAAACTTTTTAATAGCGATCATAATTATAGAAATTGACGCATACGAAGTCGCAGGCAATAGCTAGTATATAATATTTATCTTTTGGCCCTTATAATTAAAAATAACATTTTATTGATGAACTATGTTTATTTAAAAAGTAATAAGTACTCATAAGACTCGTCGAGTCGATATTTTCTTTATAGATTTATTTTTTGTATGTTTCTTGATATACGAAAGCGAAAAAGTATAGGCAAAAACGATAATACATATCAAATTGAATCACGAAGATACACATACGAAGGCATGCATCTCCTCTGGACTATGTCAGCCTCGCCGTATGAAATAATCGCTCCGTATTGCACCACTACTAGAGGAGAGAGGTGGCTCATATATATTGCGATTCCGCCGAGGAGCAGGCACAGACCAACATGTTCTCTTGTGCAGTTCTCATCGCTATTCTCAACATAGCAGCTGGCTTCACCTTACCGGGTGACTTCAGGATCCGTTCAAGAAGAGACGCTCCCCCTACCGCGGCCCACCAGCTCCACTCAACCACGACGGAACCGTAGCGTTCACGCCAGAGTTTCACGAAGTAAACGCAGCGCATAATGCAGCTTACTTGGAAGAGTACCAAAGGCTCGAGGCTGCAGAGAACCTTGCAAAAGCACATCCAGACCTTACTTCTCCGCCGGAATATAAATCCCAAGGTAGTGTAGAATATAGTTCCCAACCCGAAGGAGAATACAGAGAGCACTCCTACGAGGCCGAACAGTCCTACCAGCATACACCTCAGTACAATCAACATCCACAAGGAGTAGCTCATACCCCAGAGTACAACGCTATAGCGGCAGCTCTGGAAGCAGCCCGAAGCAAGAACCACGGAAGACAAAGGAGATCTATAAAAAACTATCAAGCTTCTCCTATCAAACACTATCAACCAGCTCCTCTGAAACACTACCAACCTGCACCCCTCAACCACGACGGGACAGTAGCTAACACTCCCGAAATCGAACAAGCCATCGCTGCACATTACGCCGCTTACAACCTGCAGTATCAGAAGCTCCAAGAAGCCAAAACCCTAGCAGATGCCCAACCAGATCTTAGTTCTCACAAAGAATACGAAAATGCGCCGTACGACTCTCATCAACAGGTCAACGAGCAGCCTCTGCACTCTTCGTATGACCTTAATCTTGCCCACAACAACGGTCAGTACCTTCAAGAAGACAAGTCCTACATAGGAGACAGCGCTGCTTTCAGCTTACCACAGCACAGCGCCGACCTGTACAACCAAGAACCCTCCTACAACCACAACCAGGTACAGTACTCCCAAGAACCCTCCTACAACCACAACCAAATACAGTACTCCCAAGAACCCTCCTACAAGCAGAACCCAGAGGCTCACATCCCAGCGCCTCTGAATCACGACGGGACGGTGGCACACACCCCAGAGTACAAAGCAGTGGCGGCGGCACACCAAGCAGAGTACTCCAGGGCAGCTCAGAGGGCCAAGTACTCGAGTCATCCTTCATCTCACTCCACTCACAGCTACGGGCATTACTAAGTTTATGAGAAGATTGACAAATAATGTTATTGTAAACATAAAATTCTATTTTTTATAATTAATCTGTTCCTATAAGACTTATGTAAGATTCGGTGATAATAATTGTATATTGTAAATGTGATAATAAAGTATAATGTTTTATATAAATGTGTTCTAATAGTAATTAATACTAGTTTTAATATTTCCTAATTTATTATAATAAAAGATACGCAACTTTCACTTACGTACATGGTTAAAATCAATTAACATTCTGATAGAAAAACAAGTATCATTAAATAATCTACTATATTAGTATCTACAACAATCAGGGTTTTTTTATCCGCTAATCATCATTTTCTATTATATTTTACGATTTTTTGTATATATATTTTTTTTTCTGAAATCTTTAGCTTTCTAAGGGTAAAAAGAATAATTTCTGCTCCTTTCTTCTTTAGTTGGTTATGAAATACGTCCAACACACACACACACACACACACACACACACACACACCACACACACACACACACACACACATACATACATACATACATACATATATATATATATATATATATATATATATATATATATATATATATATATATATATATATATATAAAACCTTTACCACTACAACCCATGGAGGGTCTTGGGCTCACTACATATAGAGATTCGTACTGTTTCAAGGCCAAAGGCAGTGCAATGAGGTGACTAGGCCTTAATCGCGCTCAGCCGCCAGGTTTTTCCTCAATTAATTTGGGTACCCACTTTATAGAGGCTAGGTCTGCCCCAGGAGGGTCTCCATACCCTAGGGTCGCCCCCGACTGAATTAACAGAATAAATAATATTCTGCCACAGCCGGGATTCGAACCCAGAACCCGGAGCACAGCAGAGTAGCGCTCTATCCACTAGACCACGCCGCTCCCATATATATATATATATATAAGTTATGGTTAGACGGAAATGAAACAATAAAAAAAAGGAGGGGTTGGGGCAGAGTAACGACACAGCTTCTAGAATACAACTGATCTTTATTTGTCTTTATCTCATATACATAGGGAAACAATGTTTATTTACAATCTCTACTGAGTCTTAACTAAAGTCTTACTTCTAATCCTTAAAGTCTATTTACACACACTTAACTCCCCCCCTCCAGTTCCTTCGGTAGGAGGAACTTAACTAAAAACACTGAACAAAACACAATCCTTAATAATAACAACAATACAGGTGCGGTAGTACAGAACAAACCGTCAATCAAGAAAATAAATACATAATTGGCCTAGAAGAAAAGAAAAAAAAACAAAAAACAAATACCACTGAGTAACAAAAATAATAAAAATAAATAAAAAACAAAGACAAAGTTATAGTGACTGGGCCGCGTCTGCCGGCCCGGGGGACGACACGAAGTGAGGTAGCCGCAGCTCCTCGAGATGGACCGTACGAACGCGGCATGGATTTTCAACGTCCCGCACGGTGAACAAATTATGCTCGCGGATGGTGATTACCTTGAACGGACCCTCGTAACGTGGAGCAGTTTTGTTGCGTGCCTTGTCCACCCTTTTTGCCTTTTCGCGAAGTAAACGGTTGCGCACACGGTCCCACAGCCCCCGTTGATGTAGCCGCACCCCCACACACTTAACTTATATATATATATATATATATATATATATATATATATATATATATATATATATTTATATATATATATATATTTACCTGTTTCCTGTCTGTCAAGATGATATGGTTTTCGAATCTACGAAATTAAAGGTACTTTAGAAAAAGGAAATTCAAAATATCGTAGTTTAAGCTCCGTCAGACTATTTCAATCCGAATGAAATCTACACGATATTGAATCATATTACATTTTACACCAACATATACAATAGCGAGTTTAATAAAGAAATTCGGAACTACTTTTGAGAAAATTGTTAAAAGCCGTACAATGCATTATATAAAGTGGTTCTTCTGGTTTGCCGATTTCGTAAAAAAAAAAAAGTTGCTGTAACATATCAGCCTTATATGCTCCTAAAATATAAAATTACATTTTGATACAACTTTTTGATTGAGCTAGACTGACCACACACTGAGACCGCTATCCTTACTTTACAGGATAGATCAGTTGGACTCAGGTGACCCGTAAACGTGTGTTTATGGTGTTTAAGTATTCATAGTTTTTTAGGTGTAATCATAAAGTAGCAAGCAAAAAAAAATTTAAATAAATCTTCTTTTTTACCACTGAAGTAAATAACTCATCCTTGATTCACTTTGAATTTCAGTACATCATGTTTACAGAAAAGTCTTTTTTTTTATAATCTATCCGGTTTTGGTTTTGTTCCGGTTTTTCTTTTATGTTTATTCTCTTTTAGTAATTATTGGGTTTTTTCACATGAAATGTTCATTTTTATAGGTTCTGAAATACATAAAGGATTTTGCAGGTACCTGTTGTTTTCTTCCGAATGTTTACATATTTAAAGTAAACAGTTACTAATCCTCTACCTTTGTATTATAAAAATTAGCTTCCCAATCAATTACCCACTTTTTAGTATACCTCCAAATATGAACATGGAAACACGCGATTTTCGAGTAATATTTTTGTACGAGTTTAAACTCGGCCATTCAGCAGCTGAGGCCGCTAGGAATATTTGCAAGGCGTTTGGGGAAGGGAGTGTTAATGAACGAACCATTTGCCGTTGGTTTGCTAAGTTTTCAGCTGGGGATACCGACTTGGAAAACTTGCCCCGAGGAAGACCTCCGTCCATAATAAACAACGATGTCCTCTAACATACAGTAGAAGGAAACCCCCACCAAGCATAACTAAATGCAAGTGCATATACCGTTTCCAGACATTTAAAGTGTATTGGGAATGTAAAAAAGCTCGATACATGGGTACCTCATGATGTCACTGAGCGGCATGTTTCAAAACATACCGTGCAAAAATCGAAAGAACTGGTCTACGAAGTTCTTCCGCACTCACCATATTCTCCCGACTAGTCTCCAACAGATTACCACCTGTTCAGGAATTTAGATAACTTCGTCAAAGGAAAACTTTTTGTAAATGATGATCAAGTGAAAAGTGTATTTTCAGATTTTGTTTTTCTTCTAAGTTCAGAGTTTTTTATTTTGGGGATAAAAAAGTTGGTGTCACGTTGGGAAAAATGTGTAAAAAAAGAAGGGAAATAATTCGAATAGAATTATCTTGTTTTCATATCGTATTTTAAATAAAAATCCTTTACCTTGAAAATGGACATTTAATGTGACACAACCCAATAATTATAGGACCTTTTCTACCATATTTTTTTTAACTTTACTGACTGAAGTTCGAGTACAATGGAAGAACTTTCCCATTCCAAGGTTTTAATTAGTTTTACATCTTATTTTCAAATATAATTTTGTTACGAACAGCTATTTTCAATCAACTCCGCGACTTACAGAGATTTCTCTTTTCAATTACTTTAAATTCTTTCCTAATAGCTTTTAACTATGTTCTTGTAATGATTGATGTGAAAACAACAAACAGCCTGTTTCACTTCCCCCCTCTCCTCGTTATTTAAGAACATTATTCTAAGTGTAAATTTTACTCTCATCGATATCGAAAATATTTTGGAATTTTCACAATCTATAAGTTATGCTATCATAACTTAAAATGGATTCAATAGTTATATTTCAAAATTCTTAGTCTCGTGTAAGCCCAGTGATCTTCTAACTATTTTTTAATATTCTGAGTGTCTTTCATCTATAATCAGGGTCGTTAAATTTTTATAATTCCAGCTTTCGACGGAAATACCCGTTTTAAGGCCTCCTGAGTCCAGATGCCCAAGTCTGTGAGCGTGATCATTTAATACGTCTTGCTCAAAAACGAAAAATTGTACAAAACTAAAATAACACATTCCAGACAAGTATGGGCCTACGATGTTACAGCAACTATTTCACTAAAAGCGGCTTAATAGAGGAACCACTTTATGCTATCATTTGCACTATACGATTTTCTCAAATAACTATTTCGAATAAACTCGCTATATCGAAACAAAATAAAATAAATTAAATATAATGTAGATTTCATTATGATGGAAATAGTGTGATAAGGTTTAAATGCCAAAATTTTTAATGTTCTTCTCATAAATACCTCAAAGTTTGTCAATTCGAAATAATTCATTATTCTATATTATTATTATTTAAAAAAAAAAAACAAAACTAAATATAGAATATTAAAAAAATTTGATGAACAACTGTTGGAGTAAACAGAAGATATATTTTCAAGGCTAATTTTTTTCCATGAATACATACTGTAATAAGGTAATAAAAATAATATTTATTTATATACAATATTTACAATTACATATAGATACAAATAAGTTTTCTTACATGATTTCAGTTATCCTTTATCATGATAATATAGTTTCAATCATTGTTCGATTTAGCATAATGATAATGCAATGTTTTGCTTAGACATACGAAAAATAACATGAGAAAAAAACCTACACAATATACTTACATATTAATTTAAAAGTACATGCTTTGTTCTTTTGTGCGTGTATCGCTTTACTGAAGTTTTGTTGTAATTACCAATTTCGAATTTCAAAGGGTTTTCAGAAGTTGTGGTTTTATCAAAATATGTTTTGGTTTCTGTGTACATAAACTGTTGTAATTCGGGAACATTTAGTTCAAAGAGAATTTTTGAAATTTTTGTATACCGTGGGTAGTTACTGATGATTCGCATACATGTATTTTGTATTGTTTCTAATTTAATAATTCATTATAAAGGTAAATATTTCAGAACAGTTCTAATTTAGATAGCTGTGGAAGGTATTAAAGAGTGACAAAAAGCAGATAAAAGCTAATATTGCTGTACATAATAATTTATATTGTTATATTAGTCAATCTAAAATAAATATTATCATCGATAAATAATCTGATTATTTTATGTTTACTCAAATTGAAATTGATTAGTATGGTAGAGATGATACAATTAGTATTGTAGAAAATCGTTTTGTTATGAAAGGTCGTCAAAGATAACATAAATAAACTCATCAATAAATTAACAAGAGAAATATTACGCGAAAGATTATTTACTGTTAAAGGACTTTGGTTCAGAAGCAGGGGGCCATCCCACAACTATGAGAGCATTTTTTAAAAAGGAATCAGTTCCTGAACATGGCTGGAACTATTATATTAGACTCACAAAGGAATCTTCCACCATCATTTACAATATGTTAACCTTAGGCTGAACTTTTGGATTTCCCAAACCAATTTCAATAATAGTATCGCTTTACACATTTATTTAGCAGAATCTCTATTTATTTTTTTTTTTTTTTATAAGATTATCTTCCGGAGTGATCCAGTATGCTGTGTTCGTAGCAACTCAGCGAAGTTGAGCAGTCACTCCGATTCGGGATTAATTGTAAACATAAATTGAATTCTTGTGAAAATATAGTTTGGAGCTGGAAAGAACTACTTGTGACTACTTCAGCGCACTCGAATCCTTGTACATTGTATTCGTCTCGGGTGGGCACTTAACCCTTTTTAGGATACAACATGACGGCATCAAGCCTGGTTTCGTCCGCATCATATAAAAACCAACTAATTTATAATTTTTTATTGAAATTTACAAGTTTATTGGGTAATACATAAAGTAAATAATATTTAAGAATGCTTGAAAAAAACATGCAAGAAACTGATCGTTGGCCGAATTCCAGTTGGTAATCTAACCCAGACGGTCTCGTGGCCATCTCTTTTGAAGTTACCTCGGAGGATAATAAGGAATGGAAGAGGAAGCAAAAGCTGTGGATTAGAGTGGGAATGGAGTTTTTCATTAAAAGAGTGATACCTGGTTCAAATCAAATCAGAAACATCGCATATTTGAAAACATTTTAAGGTCTTTATGGATGAGTTTATTCTTGACAATAAGGAGCGTGAGGATTTCACGAGGTTTGGATTTAAGGATTGGATACGAAAGGAATACGATGGTTTAGTAGAGCCCCATAGGTCAATTCATACGACCAGATAGGCCTTATGACAGTCATGTAGATTAGAATTTTATACTTAAGTGGAAGTAAGTTAGAGCGACGGTCTAGTAATTTTGAAATAACCGAAGCTAATAGGAATGATTTATTTAATGTAAAAATCAGGATGATTCATTAATAAAAGAAACGTATAAAAATATAAATATATTTTCTAAAATTATATCACAGGAACATTTATCAGCTACCAATAATTATTACTATAACTGTGACCACCTTTTAATTGTTGCAGCGTGCTCTGATATTTGGAATTTTGGACAGCTTTTGCATACTCCGCCTGGTGTGCTGCAGCGATGGCTTTGTACGCAGGTGTTTGCGCTACTGTGCCGTCGTAGTTAAGAGGTGCTGGGATTCGAGCCTCCGGATTGTAGCTGTAGGAAGATTGTTGACTATGTTGAGGAATGGCCTGTTGGTTGATATTGTACTGAATAGGTGTGCTGTAGCTCTTTTGAGGTGAGGTGAGGTCTGGGTGTGCTGCTGCCAACCTCGCGGCTTCTTGGTATCGTTGATATTCAGCAGCGTATGCTGCTTGGAGAGCTGCTTTGGCTTGCTGGAGTTCTGGAGTCAGAGCGACCGTCCCGTCGGGGTTTAGTGGAGCTGGGTTATATACCTGAGGGAAACTGTATGACTTGCCTTGATCATACTGATTGTAATTCTGTTGGTTGTGAGATCCCTTGCTGTATGAAGGAGAAGTGAAGTCCGGATGTGCCGCCGCTAAACGCTCTGCTTCTTGAAGTCTGCTATATTCTGCCGCGAAAGCAGCTTTTTGGGCTGAGGCCGCATTCTGTACTTCAGGTGTGTTGGCTACTGTGCCATCGTGATTTAGTGGTGCAGGAGGTCCATGGTAGTACATTGATCGCTTGCTACGGAACCCTGCTGCATTCTGTATGCTAAAAACAGCTAAGAGGCCGAAGGCAGCTAAAACAGTGATGTGCCTAGGAAACATGTTGGTTCGATTATGGCTAACAAATCGCTAGCTGATTTATATATAACTCCGTTTGGATGAGTAATGGTGCAATTGATCTTAATTAGAAGCAAGATATATCTCCTTGTTACGTCAGGTTGCAACACGGAGATTGGTTGCCTAGCGAACCGTCTTATCTTCTCATTACCCTCTTAAATATTTTCTTCGGTCACTTAAAAGAAAGAATCACTATTTATTCAGGATAACATAAGGGAAGAACTCTCCTTATACCAATGTTTTATAATCAATAATATAATAATTATATCATCCCACCGTTAAAAATTTTGATTACACTCACTATATCGATGGCCACATCCTCAAAATTTTATCCTCCTACCCTTACCCTTGATTTTTTTAACGCGATTTAAATATGAAAAATACCCGAACAAATTAACCGTTTTTCTTAATTAAAAAAAAAAAGGAAATTATTTATGTCGTAGAAAGACATATGAATCGTCCACTTACTTTCATTAAATCATTTAAATATTAAATAAAATAAAGTTAAAAATTATAAACTTATAAGAGATCGAAGAATGAATAAACCTGTTACTTTAATGAAATACATTGAACTTAGAAAATTAATAGTTAGTGTTAGTGGTTAAAAAAAAATGAATGATGTTGTAAAGTCATCGTTTATAGCACTCCTTTCTTCTTTCTCTATATAGCCCGCCCCCTTCAACTTACAATACATTCGTTATTTTTTATCAATCAGTCAAAATATTCACTAGATATTTTATAGAACAACGTTTGCCGGGTCAGCTAGTAATATATAATTAGTTAACTATTTATAGTAGATAATAAGTAAACACTCATTTGTTGCTTATTGTTAAAAATATCATGATAATGCAAGCCTGTTTGTTTTTCTGTTTGAAACCTGCAAGTTTGTTTCTGTACCCTTTTACTTTAACTTACCTAAAAATAAAATATATAGTAAGGGAAAGTATTGCGATCGTGATAATTTTCGAATTCTAGATTTCAACGGAAATACACGTTTTAGGGTCTCCTGAGTCCAAATGACCAATTCCCGAAAAAAGGCCTGTGTAGTACATTGATGTGTGTGTTAGTCTACCGCGAAAACCATTGGTCGTACAAAAATGAAATTTCATATTTAAGACAACTGTACGCTTGAGATGTCACAGTAAATTTTTCATCAAAATGGGCTAACCAGAAGAGCCACTTTATTCCATGCATTCTGCACTTTTTTATGATTTTCACTCTGACGATTTTCCTTAAACTCGCTGTTGATGTAAAATTTAATGGGCTTCAATATGGCGTAGGTTTTATTCATATTAAAATAGTCTGACAGGGCTTAAATGCTAATATTTTAAAATTTCTTCCTCTAAAGTACCTTTAATTTTGTAGATTTAAAAAATAAATGGCACATCATCTAATTAGCATTGATAAATAACAGCTAAATATTCAATTTGAGCGAATTTGATAAACGACTAAAGGAGAAAAGTGCAAACATAATTTTGAATGCAATTTTTGTATTTTTGATAATAAGAACAGTAACATAGACGTATAATACACCGTTGGAAAGAGACAAATTTTAGAAAAATTTTTAAAAAGTAGTAAAAGGTATGGTAATAAAGTGAAGAATGGGGAATAAACTCATTACTGAATAACAATTTAATATTGTTATAATATTTAATCTAAATCATACGTTTCTAACGAAAATAAATTCACGTTTGATTAAAATCAACTTCAAATATTTTTTAAATTGAAGTATATTTAATAGTTTTTAAATTGATTTAAACAGTCGAGATTTTAAAGTCGTGTGTAGCCAGCACCAGATTTTTTTTAAAGGGAGTGTGTTTTTTTACCCTTGCCTTAAGCCCTGATGAAGACCCGCAACGTGGTTCGAAACGTTGGTTAATAAATAGTTGTTGTTTTTTTTTTCATTATTTTAGGGTTTTAACCACCACCCGAATCATCTCACACTTCATATATTTATAAAAGCTAGTATCCCCAAAATGATAATGCGTATAAATTAAAAAATAAAACTATACGTTTTCTGAATTATTAAAGGTTCACATAAAAATAATCTAATTTCTTAACATCTTAAGATTATGAATATATTAAAATGAAGAATGAAATGGTTCGTTTAGCGGTCAAAAAAGATTAGCTACTTAGCGTAAAAAGCTACTTTTTAAAAAGCTTCCCCATTTTGCGGATAGAAAGGTCTATGTCGAAAAGATTGTTAATAAATAGTGTTTTAATATTTGCTAGTCTTTTTTGACCGCGACCAGATAATAATTCTTCATATTAATCTCACAGTCAACTACTTATTATTCAAATATATAAAAACATGTTAAATTTTGTGTATATGTCAAGTGTGAAATTTCTCGAATCAATATATGATCAATGAACAACGCCCAACAAATTCTGGAGAAAAGATTTCCGAATTTACATTTCTTGACTCACAGGTCACATATGACAATGCCATCGAAACGATAGAAGGATGTTGGCCGCAAACAGATGTTACTTTGGATTGAGGCAGCATCTGTCAAGCAGGTCAGTGACCAGGAAAACAAAAGTCACTCTGTACAAAACATTGATTCGCCCAGTCCTTACGTATGGAGCGGAGACATGGACCATAGCAAAGGAGATGTATCAGAGATTCGCCGC
Source organism: Piezodorus guildinii (assembly GCA_023052935.1). Lineage (NCBI taxonomy): Eukaryota > Metazoa > Arthropoda > Insecta > Hemiptera > Pentatomidae > Piezodorus > Piezodorus guildinii. The sequence continues at coordinate 38,245,759 of CM041297.1, read as the reverse complement.
ATTTGAGCGAAGGATTCTCAGGAAGATTTTTGGGGTGGTTAGGGATGGTTACCGGTGTTTGTTGGTGGAGAGTAGAGGAGAAAGAAAATGAAGAAGTTTACAACCTCTTTGGAGAGCCTGACGTTGTTAGTGACATCACCTAAGATGGGCTGGCACAGTCTATGACTGGAGGAGAGTTGGCTGTCCCCGACATCGATGGATTGACTGTATGGCTGCGAATGCGAGGAATTTGGAAGTCCACAACTGGATGGCTGCAGCACGGGACAGAAACGTCTGGTGGAGGAGGTTGTAGCGCCAAACCAATAAAAAAACACATTCGATTTTTATTACTTTTGGTTTTTTATTTTCGATAACAAACCTTTGTAATCGACCAAAAAAAAAAAATTACCCCTTCCCATCCCTCAAAATTTAAGGGCGTTTCAAGATACGTAGAACACGAATAACGAATAAACGAAAAACTGTTTGTCCGCCTTCCGGGAAATTTCTCCGAAACTACTGGACCAATTTGTTTGAAATTCACCACAAAAATACTAGCCTATGCAACGATAATCCTAACGCATAGACGTTAAGATCAGCTGGATAGTTTTAAAATGGCGGCCCATTAAAAGTGATTTAATTCAATACCTCAGTTATTTTAGAAAATAGAGAAAAACATTTATTAGTGTTTTTTAACAAACAAAAAATAAATAAAGGGATTAATTATAAGAAAGAGAAAAAACAAATAAAAAACTTGAAATTTTATCTATAAATACGGCCATAACTCATTTATTTTTTAAGAAAAATACGTATGAAAAAATATAAAGTAGATCTTTATATTCAAGTCACGAATTATAATAGATGCAATTCCACCAAAAAACTGTTATTATCAAAGATAAAGAAAAAAAAAATTGAGATCAAGACAACGCGACGAACAAAGAGAAAAAAATATTCTGTATGGTCAAGCATCAACTTATAAGAGATGTGAATCTTCGGTAATTATTGATACAGCTGATAATTCGATTTTTATTGATGATAGAGAAAAAATTTAAGGTGTTCTGTGATCAGAATTTTTTTTAGAATTATTTGAATGAAAATCGAAAGAAAAGAAAAGGAAATAGTAATAACGTCTAGTATAAATGCTTTTGGTTTGTAATTTTCAATAATGAGAAAGAGAAGAATATAGAACTGTAAAATTGGATTTCAAAGGGTAAATTTAGATTTTTCACATCATAAGTTAAATATGCTCCATTATCAAGATAGTAAAAGGGGTACTCATCAGAAAACTTTTGTTTGATGTATGCTTGTTAATGATTTGTTCAATTGAAGGCAAAACATAAATCCAGAATATTTGTTAGAAGAAGGTTGAAAATGTTTACTTTTGTTGTTGTTGTATATTTAACGTCATTTTATGCTACTATGGTTGATCGGGTAGTGATATAGTGTGAGTCCTAAATTTTGCCGGTATAACTAAGGATTTTTTACTCCCATTAAAAAATCCTAGGACCATCTGCTGGTTTGAACCCGTGATCTTTGGCGTAGGAGGCTGTTAAGCTGGACACCCTGCTCCAGGTGATCCCATGTATTTTTCGGTTTATTATAATTATTATTTTCTTTTTAATACTGTCTATACACATCAATTTGAAAAAGTCGTGTGTGCTTAGAAGTAAAAACAGACTTTAACCACACGTTTTTTCTTCATACTTAATTCTACGGCAGTGGCCTCGAGACCTTTTGTAAATATGTATATTGCAGTTCTAGCACTGGCTAGATTCTGCACTCAATGTGCTGCATATGTGACGTGTATATAGCTATGAGTGATTTCTAGATTTCTAGACTTTGTAATCATTTTATTGATTTCGTATTGTATATATGTATATATATATATATATATATATATATATATATATATATATATATATAATATTATTATTATTATTATTATTATTTTATAATTTTATTGCTGTGTAAATATTGTATGAACGTTTTATTTAATTTCTATTCGTAATGTCAAAATTAGGACACATTGAATATTACTCATTAGAAATTATTGTCGAATAAAAAAAAAATACTTAACTCAATTTGTTTTAGTTCTATTTATTTTAGGAGGGGAATAACCCTTCTGACCATAATTATCATTCCATGCTATAGTGGCTAAGAAGGACGTAGGCAGTATTTTCGTTAGGGGACTAAGTGGATTGAAAATCATTTGGAAGAGAGGGCAAATATTAGTTATTTATTTATTGTTATTCCTATAGATAGGTATTCTATGTTACAGTACATTCTATATGTCATTATGGTTATCCAAACATCTTAAGTATATTACGGAGGTGAGAATCACAGAGTGAAAAATGAAATATATAAAATTGTAAAAATGTTTATATTACAAAAATCGAAAAGAATTGTGAAATATTTAAAAAGTAAGAACACATCAGTCGTGGTATATTTGTTGTTCGCAAATACTTGAGTGATGCACATCAGTAATGGCCGTGATGATTATTTGAGTGAGATTGTTGACTAGGCGGAAGGTAGCCACGAGACTTGTTCCTCTGAACTGCCCTGGCGTACTCAGCACGGTGAGCGGCGGCAATGGCTTGGTACTCCGGAGTCTGAGCGACTGTGCCGTCCGGGTTCAAGGGGGCTGGGATCCGAGCTAGTGGGTTGTAGGAGTACTGGCTTCCTTGGTTGGAGTGGTACTGCATCTTGCTATTTCCCGAGCTGTAGGTACTCTGAGAAGTGAGATCAGGATATGCAGGTGCTGAATTCGTCATATATTTGAGCATTGGAACGAAAGCAGCTGGTCGTGCTGTAAACATTCTGTATTGCTTCACTGGAGATTGCACATTATATTGCATTTGCTGAGCTGCGTCATTTTGGTTGTAATGTCCCCTGTTATATGAGGAATAGACTTTTTGAGGAGAAGTAAGATCGGGATATGCAGCAGCTAACCTCGCCGCTTCATCAAGCCGCCGAAATTCCGCAGCGAATGCCGCTTGGTGTGCTGCTCTGGCTTGTTGGAGCTCCGGAGTCAAAGCTACAGTGCCGTCGTTATTCAGTGGAGCGGGGATGTAAAACTGTGGTTGATTGTTGTACGACTTATCTTGGACGTATTGAAAAGTGTTTTGTTGGTTCTGATTCACTTTTCTTGCTGGAACGTAGTCATAGGAGGAGGAGGAATCTGGATGTGCTTGTGCTAGCCTTTCTGTTTCGTCAAGTCTCCTATACTCTGCCGCGAATGCAGCTTTTTGAGCGGCAGTGGCAGTCTTGACTTCGGCTGTGTTTGCTACGGTGCCGTCGTAGTTGAGAGGAGCCTGTAATTTAGCCTGTGGATAGTATTGATGAGATCCCAGTTGGCTGTGATACATTCCGCTGTTTGAACTATAGCTGTGCTTAGGGGATGTGAGGTCCGGATGGGAAGCTGCTAATCTTTCAGCTTCTTTAAGTCGTTGGAATTCCGCTGCGAATGCTGCTTGATGTGCGATTTTGGCTTGTTGGACATCTGGAGTAAATGCGACTGTTCCGTCTTGGCTGATTGGAGCTGATGGACCATGGTAAAGCACTGAACGTTTGCTACGAACTTCCAGTCCACTAGAAATGTCCACTGAAAATCCTACAACCAAGCCTAGGATCGTTAAAACAACCGTAGTTGAAGAGAACATCTTAATTTGTGGTCGCCGTTTCCATCGCTCAGTGGTGTATATATACATCCTCTCTGATGAGTAAATAATGGCGCAATTGATATTAATTAGTGGAAAAAGATTTATCTCACAGTTATATAAAGTGGCCATCCTCATGTTGGGGAACGTCTATCTTACCATCTAATGTCCTCATTATCCTGTTTAATAATTTTTACGCTTCTTCACATTGATTAAGATGAAAACAAAGTATTTTGAGATTCATAATCAAATGAAACAATATGTTGAATTGCGGGTCTGTAGGATTGATTTTGCTTTGAAGTCTAATGAATTTTTTTTTTTTACTTTTAAAATCTATTTGAAATGTAATTGCTTAAGACGAATTTTCTTTATTTCTCATTCTTCAATTTATTATATAAAATAATAGGTTGAATTTTGTTGTTTATATAATGAGATTTCTTTTTTTTCTTATCCTCAGAAAGCAGGGATGTTCTTATTCCTCTTCTGGTTGTCTGTTCTGCTCCATTACATGTACTTTAAGAGGGTTCTGATGATTGGGACTGGGATTGAATATTTGTCAATTAGGTTTTAACTCCATTTTTATTCATGAAAGTTTACAAACGTATTTTTATAAACTACACCAGATAATATAAATACACACAAAGGTGAGATTTATTTATTTGTTTTCCAAACCCTCCATTTCCTTTTCAATGAATACATTCAATATACAAAACAATAAATCATAACCAGAATAAATAATAATAGTTCTTCTTATGTGTAATATATACATACAAGATGCACTGTATGTGCTTTTAGCATTTTGGCTTTCACCCTTTGCAATCTGTGAACGGGGAGAAACCATTCTACTGGATATGAGATGAATAACATCTCGAAATTACGTTAATCTCCATTATTCTAATTTATTCTTTGAGAACAGACTGCTCTTAATAAGATCTTAAGATGATCACCAAAATATTTAATAGCTCATTCTACTAATACTTATTAGAATTAAATATAAATAGAGAGATAAATCTTATTCACAAGTGGTTTTGAGCAACTTAATTGGGTTGCTTGAAACCAGCATACTAATTTGTCCTCACATGATTTCAATTGTATGTCAATACCTATTAGTCCGTGAGCCATCCTTTGTCATGGTGTTTTAATCAGTCCTTATTCCATTATAAACTTTAATTCCTCAAATAACTTTTAATCGGTACAATGTATTTAAATGTTTAATTAATTCAGAGTAATTTATAAAATAATCTTTACCTTTCCAACCTATGAAGGGTCTTGGATTCAGTATATATAGGGATTCGTTTTTGTTTTGTTTCCAGACCTACAGACCTCTATTTATTTTAAAAGAATACATACAATATAAAAAAAATAAATCATAACCGGAATACATAATAATAGTTCTTCTTTTGCCTGAGGAGATTTTAAGGTATAGTATATACATATAAGATACACTGTATATGCTTTTAGCCTTTTGCAAGTGTTTAATGAATTTATATAGAAAAATCTTTACTTTTACAAACTATGAAGGGTCTTGGTTGCAGTATATATAGGGATTCATTTTGTTTATACACCAAAAGTTTGCAAGATGATTAAGACAAAACCACGGTAAGTAGTCAGGATTTTTATCTAAATGTCATGTTCCCTCTTCAAAGAGGCTATGTGTTTCCAAGTACGGTCTTCATGAGTAGTTATGATGATGACATGGGTCGTTCCAAAACTAAAGTAAAAAAATAAATATGGGTTGGAACTCAGAGCATATAGATTTGTATTCTAGTGCCCTATCCACTGGACTATAGCAATCTACAGGTAACTAAAATGGAATAACATAAGAGCTCGCACGCCCTCTGATAGCAAATTTATTAAAGAAAGGGGGTAAAACTTGGAAAACAGCTTTCCATGCAAGCTGAAAGTATAAAGAAAGACGTAAAGCTTTAGAAAACCTCAAGTCACATCAACAGCAGAGAAGTGGTTATGGGCTGCCTGCCAATCGTATTTACAAGTTTACCACATAGCCACGTCGTATCAAAAGCATTGCCCACAAGAAGCCAGTATTGAAGAGAAACCTTGAAAATTGCTCATATTTGCGAATAGTGTCGATTCTACATGAGACAGTTGAACGAAAAAAGAATAGCATGCAATTTTGAAGTTCCTTTGGGAAACAATAGAAATAATGTTGATGTATCTCTTCTCGAAATTTATTTCTACATGCAGATAAAGCAAAAGTTTTTCATTATTATATTTATTTCAAATTAAATTAATATATTATTATATTTATTTTTATAATTACTTTAAAATTCATATCAGTTTAACATTTCTAAGTCAACTGTTTCATTTTCAAAATTGTAAAACAAACTAAAAACAATAATATATATTAACACCAAGAATACAAAAATTTAAGTATTTAAAAACAACCATATTAAAACTTACATCTATATCCTTATCACACATTGATATTCTATTTCTTTATCTTTCTGCAAACCAACCATATTTAAAAATTAATATAGATCCAAAATTATTCAATATCATTTGTTCTTTTGTTTTCGAAAACGTCATTAAATAAAATTAGTCACTTTATTTTATTTTTTATAACTTATTATTATATTATGGTAATATATAAAACAGATTTTTAGAAGAGGAATGTTCTAATTTAAATTTTATTATTATTTACTTTTACTAATATTGTTTGTCATAAATTAATTCCCTAAAAATAAATATATATATTTGGCACTGATGGCTGAGATGTTTGGTGTCAATAAAAATAATAAAAAACATCTTTACAATTGTATATACCTTTGATAGACAATTGAATAATAATGAATAGTAAATTTACTTTCATGACAGCACCAGATTCACTTTTCAGCTGTCAAGTTCTTTCCTTGCATGAAATGTCAAAGAAACTATTCCTTATTTGAAGGGATCCACCGAAACTTAATCAATGGACCAACAGGTGGGCTGTTCAGAACACTCTCTGACCTAAATGGATTTCAGTCATGCACATGAAGATGAACACTGTAATTATTTAATTCTGTGAAGCTTTATTACTATAAATTACTAATAAAATACTGTGGAAAATAGTTTTATTTATTTCCATGTTATTATTAGCATTATTTTTATATATACTGGTTGTTATGATCGAAGACAAGACATACAGATATGAGAACATTAAAAGAGAGAGGTACAGAACTACAGATAAAATAAATTATAGCATTGAATAGGACATTAATTAATTGAGTTTTATTATTACCTTTTATTTTTGTGCCAAGTGAGTAACAACAAACAACTAAGAGAAAACTAAGTAGTTAAATAAAGACAAATTGGATATGTTAAAATAATATTATAAGAATAAGAACTAATTGCAAATAAATATTACAATTATTAAATAAATATGTGGCAAACTAACTAAGTAAATTCTTTGAGACTGAAAAAAGAACTGAGTTGAATTTTATGAACAAAAGAATTCAAAAAGTGGCATGTGACATATTTCTAATATAATATTTGATGGGAAATGTTAATATAAAATGCTTATGAAGTAAATAAAATTTAATAAATTATAATTATTTTAAAAAAACAAGAGGATCACCTATAGCATAGTGGCTAACATAACAGCTTTCCATGCCAAAGGTCACAGGTTCAAACTTGCAGGTAGACCAAAGATTTTTTAATGGGCATAAAATATCCTTAGTTATGCCTTCCTTCAGAGGGGACATAAAAGGATGGTATGCAATGGCAGGTACCCATTAAAGATCCCTATCTCAATATTTAAATATAGCCAAATTTAAGATAAATTGAGAATGGCCCAAGTAACTAAGTGCCTTTAGTAACATATACAATATATTTACAAATTAATAATATTTATTAGCATTGGACCATTTTTTCCCAATTACACAATTTTAAATATTTTAATAAAATTTCTCTAAATTGGAGCAGCATAGCGTAGTGTGTAGAGCATATATCTACTTGTTTGAAGGTCCAAGCTGTCGCATCAGCAGTGGCAGAATATTATTTATTCTATTATTTCAGCTGTAGGGGGGACCCTGCGGTATGCCCAGCCTCTATAAAGTAAACCTATTAATGGGGAGAAAACCTGGCATCTGAGCATGATCTCGGTCAAATCATCTAATTGCACTTTACAATTTAAATTGAAGCCTTTTGTGATTTACATCACTAATATTAGTGGACTTCCATTTATTGATTGATATATTTTACTTTATAAAATTTTGGCAACTACTAGAATCTTCAAACTATATAAATATTTTTCCTCAGATAGTAATTTTTGTTTTTCATCAAACTATATAAGAATGTATATTTTATGTATTAATTGAATATATTTCAAATATATGGTATAAGTATTTTTGCTATTATTTATTTAGTGTTATATTAATTTGATCAAAGTCCTATAAATATTCCACTTATATAGCTCCTAATCTTGAGAGTTAAAATTGGGAAAAATTTAAGGACCTCCGTATTTCCCTTGAAAAGATATACCATAATAATAGTTCAAAAGTCTGTAGAACTAGATATAGTCAATTTTATACGAGTAATAGAAATGTTCTTCTAGTATTCAGAGAATGTGGCAATAGCTTCCAAAAGATCAATCTTGCAACCTTAATTGGTCATTAATGTAATTATTATATGAAGTATCAACTTAGAACAACAGTTGAATGATTATTTGAAACCTGCTCCATATATACCTATTGATATATTTAATTTTTGAAGTTTCTGTTAAATAATAAATTATGCCTATCAAATATATACATTCATTGTTTTTAAAACCTTGCTGAATAAAATTCAATAAGAATAGTTAAGAATATATGTAATGGCCAGGATAATTTTTATCTGAATTTCATTTGGCAATGCAATTTAAGATGTTTGGGAACAGAAAAATTACAAAATGTTTAAATTTCAACTTTTATTAACAGTTATTTTCATTTTATATACTACCAATAGTTATTGCTGAAATCTGATCCATGGTGGTATTGTGAAGGCATGCCGTGGTATTTTGAATTTTGAAGAGCCTTATTATATTCTGCTTGGTGCGATGCAGCAATGGCTTTGTATTCTGCTGTGTGAGCAACTGTACCATCATGGTTCAATGGAGCTGGAATGTGAGCCTCTGGGTTGTACTTAGAAGGAGCTTGGCTGTAGTGCATGGTGTTGTCCACGTTGGAAAGATAGGATTTATACAGTCCATCGTCTTGATGAGATTCATATTGTGGGCTGTATCCTGAATCGGAGTGTGCTTCATAATCTTCATAATGTGTGAGATCTGGATGAGCTGCAGCAAGCATTTCAGCTTCATGGAGTTTTTGATATTGTCGAGCATAAGCTGCTTTGTGGACTGCTATGGCATGCTCGATCTCAGGAGTGTTCGCAACTGTGCCATCATGATTAAGTGGAGCTGGAGGTCCGTGATAGAGTGATCTCCTATGTCTCGTCAGAGCTTGTTGGTAGGAGTTGTGAAGAGATGCAGCCAGAGCATTGTACTCTGGGGTTTGTGCGACTGTGCCATCTGGGTTCAAAGGTGCTGGAACATGTGCTTGTGGGTTTTGAGGTGCTGGACTGTATTGTTGATAACTGTGCTGTGTTGTGGGAGTGTAAGGAGCTTGGTTATAGGACTGTTGAGCTACCCCTTGGTTGTATGTTACTTGAGGTTGGTGTGATACCTGTGCAGGTGAGCTGTATTGTTGGTGAGATTCAGTATTTTGGTAAAGGTGAGGCCTGTACTGCCCGTCGTCTTCCTGCTGGGGTGCAGGCTGTGCGTTATACTGGTGGTTGTACTGTCCGTTGTCCTGGGGGTTGTAATCCTTGGACGGTGGAGATGTGCGATCAGGATGCGCTGCCGCAAGATCCGCTGCCGCTTGAAGCCTCTGATACTCCTCAGCATAGGCGGCGTTGTGGATATCGTTGGCCTGAAGGAACTCTGGTGTGAAGGCCACTGTGCCATCGTGGTTCAGTGGAGCTGGCGGGCCGCGGTAGGGTGCGTCTCGTCGGACGCGGATAACGGAGGCAGCTGCTAGGCTGAGAGAAGCCGAAAGAACAATTAGAGATCGGTAGAACATGTTTGTGATTGAGTGTGTAATGGTAATGCCTTGCTTCTTATACTAGGCTCCCCACTCACCCAAAGTGGTGTAACACTGCCTAATTAGTTCACTTAGTCTATGGTCTGATACATGAATACCATTTACTTTCATTGGTTTTATAAACAAGTTATAAAGATTTTATATATATTTTTTTAATATAGAAATTAGTTACGAATCTATCACTTTGATTTACAAAATTCTCCTTCAACCAAGAGTTAAAACCCCTATAACAATGATAAAAATAACGGGTTTCACGTAAACGAGAAGATATGGAGCATTGGAAACATGAACTGAATATTGATTAAACAAATATTTGAATGAAGTACTATTTTCTGATAGGATAATACCTGAATTTATAAATTTATTGAGCAGTCATGATATTATATGTTAGTATAAGCCTCTTCTTTGACATAATTAATGGCTTCTAAATTTACAAAAGTAATAATATTTTTGTTTAAGAACTTTATTTTGTCATTGCTGGCGCAGTTTACCATTAATTTTTTAGTAAATTCTTCTTTGACGGTTGTCGTATGTGGCCAGTTATAACCAATTTATGGGTCCCTTTTACTTTATTATTTAAACTTGGAAAAAATGGCTATGTATTTTTCATAATTCCTGTTTATAATTCAATAACTGCATAGATATATTTTGAATATACCTCCTTTCCCTATCACCTCCTGGTTGTCTTCCACTTTTCACAGATGAATCTCTGTAATCGATTGTGAAAAAAGTGAAATGTTAATACTCACTTCAAAATTAAAGACTAGAAATATGTTTCAAACAATTCAAAAAGCAAAGAAAAAATTAGTCCGTCCGCTGTCAGGAACTTTTTCTCTACTTATCATTCTAGTAGTTTACTACTTAATTTAACCTGCACCAAATCGTTCCAAAATAGCAGCCGATTAGAGATTTAATATGGCTATATCTCTGCCATTCATGAAAACAAATTTGTTTTTATAAACGTTTGATTACAAAAACGATTTTGATTACTATTTTTTTTATTGGTTGGGATTCAGCATTCATTTCCAGTATACATTAATCGGATGTCCTGAGCATGATATCCGAAAATTCTGAAGATTGAAACTAAAATTTAGTTTTGTACATAAATCATTTGTGCATCCATGTACATAGTTCATCAAAAGGAGCTGGCAAGAAGTAAGGATAAAAATAATTCCACTTACGATTAGCTCAAAATTTGAGCTGCGTTATCTGGTGAAAAGACAACCTTGTTTTTTAAGTCTCTTGTTCGAATCTCGTCTGTGGCAGAATTATTATTTATTTTCTTATTTGAGACTTCCGACCCTTGGATAGGATTACCCTCCTGGGAAACACCCATCCTCTATAGAGAGAATACCCAAAACTGGGTACTTTCGGTCTAGAAACAGCAAATCATTACGGCTGTCAAAGTCTATCTAAAGTTAATGACCTTTTCGTCGTTTTTTTTTCCCCATTTTTCATCCTTCTTTCCCCCCGCCGTACCTTAGGGCAGCCCTATACCAGCGGTTCCTTCCAATTTCTTATTTAAATTTAGTTTGCGCGCATTTACATAGGCTCGGTCGTCAAGATTGGTAACCAAGCGGGCAGGACTGCACCCACGTTGTTACAAAAAATAGTTGAACCAACGTGAGGCATATTTTTCATACTTTCAAATTGGGAATCTATTACGGTTTTTATAAACTATTGGGCTGTCCGCAACTGGAGAGCTGTTCCCACGATATAGGGCTCCAGTAATTTCCTTTTTATGTTCAGTGGGGCTATTTACGCTATTTCTATTTACAATATATATATATTGTATATATATATATATATATATATATATATATATATATATATATATATATATATATATATATATTCATACAATTTAATGTAACTGATAATTAAAACTAACACTTTTCGTCGTTCTGCTATCTTCTTTCTTTTCAAACATCGGCATTTAAGCCATGTGAGACTACTTCAATATGAATGAAACCTACATCATGCTAAATTCTATTAAGATTTACATCGATACAGCGTGTTTAATCAAAGTCGTTTTTGGAGAAAATCACAGGCACACAACAATGGTGTATTTATTGGCCGAGTTTATGTATGCACATTATGGACGGAAAATAATGCTATACACTATACAAGAAAAAGGTATTTTACTTTCGCTTACCTATATATGAAATATATAGTAAGGGGAAGTATAGCGATCGTGAAAATTTTCGAATTCCAGTTTTCGACTAAAATACACGTTTTAGGGTCTGCTGAGTCCTAATGACCAGGCCCCGAAAAAAAAATCTGTGTATGTGCCCGTGTGTTGTAAGTCTAGCGCAAAAACGAAAAGTCGTACGAAACTGAAAATTCATATTTAAGACAGCTATAAGTCCGAGACGTTACAGCAATTTTTTCACTAAAATCGGATGAATAGAGGTTCTGCACCTTTTTACGATTATCTCAAAAACGGCTATAACGGTTTTGATTAAATGCGCTATATGGACGTAAACTTTAAATGGAATTATTTAAAATTTTCTTCCTATGAACTACCTTTAATATTGTACATCCCAAAATCATTAATGACATTGAGCAAATCAATTTTTTAAAGTAATTTTTGTGAAAAACAGTGAGCCAATGGAGCACCCATAAGGACAAATAGCAGTGTGCTATGAAATAAAATGATGGGTTATATATGAAAAAGCATTTATATAAAAAAAAAAAATAAGTCTTGAAAATGGGAAAACAGCCCCGAAACGTCGATAGATATGAAAGCTTATGAAATAAAGTAATTAAGTGACAAATGGAAGTCAATGTGTGTTCTTTTAAGTGTTTATATTAAGAAAAACGTCCATAAAAATTAAAAAAGAAAAGAAAGTAATTTTTGTTTTGTTTTATGATAGTAACAGCAATATAGACGTATAATATACCATTGGAAAGAGAAAGATTTTAGACAAAAGATTATCTAATACAAAAAATTGCAAAAGGTTATATAAGGTGACGAATAGGGAATAAACCTATTACTGATTAACAATTTAATATAATTATATTTTTTACTCTAAATCATATGTTTCAAACGAAAATGAATACACGTTTTATAAAAATCAATTTAAAATATTTTTCAAATTGAAGTATAGTTAATAGTTTTTAAATTAATTTTAACAGTCGTGGTAAGTGAAAGTGTTGCCCGCACTAGATTTTTTTATTTTGTATTGATCGTTATATTGCCATATCTATTCAATTAATTTTCCTTTATACATTTGATAGAGCTTTGTAACAGCCCGAGGAATTTCTACTACCAATAAAACAAGCAATTGCTTCCTCTTGTTTCAAAATTGGACGATATATTTAAGAAGAAAATTACATCACTTAATCAAAGATGGCACGCGGAGCGTGAAGCTACGGTGAGCTGTGCATAATTCTATTAGCAATGAGCTATTTCGAAAACGTGCCAAAATATTAGTCAACCTAGTTCTGAATTCGAGTATTGTAAAAGCATAGTTTGAAGAATTTCTGTTGTAAGCATGGCCATTATTAGAGTGATCCTAACTTTAATCAAACAACTCTCAGTTGACCTGAGCGAGAATGAATTTTAAATATAAAGATTTTTTTTTAGTGGTTAAAAAAACAAAACAACTTTTCAACTGGCCTTCCTTGTCCATTTCGTTTAAGAACGTTTTGATTTAATTTCTCAGAATCTCTCTTTTTAGTCTTCTTCCTCTTTCATTTACATTATTTTATTTTGTTCTCTATTTACTTTAGTTATTACTTTCACTTACCTATATGAAATATATAGTAAGGGAAAGTATTGCGATGGTAAAAATTTTCGAATTCTAGTTTTCAACGGAAATACAGGTTTTAGGGTCCTCTGAGTCCAAATAAGCAAGCCTCAGAAAAAGTCCTGTGTATGTATGTGTGGTAAATCTTGTGCGAAAACGACAAGTAGTGTAACACTGAAATTTCATATTTTAAGAGCACCTATGTCTGAGATGTTACAGCAACTTTTCTACCCCAATCGGCCAACCAGAAGAGCCACTTTATACCATGCATTTTGCACCATTTTACAATTTTCTCAAAAACGGCTCCAACGATATTGATAAAACTCTCTAATATGTAATGGGCTTTAATATCATGTGAGTTCCATTGTGGTTGAAATAGCCTGACAGGGCTTAAATACCGAAGTTTAGAATTTTCTTCCTCTATATTTTGTTTTCCATAGACCGTCAGAACCTATATAACAACATGATTGAACAGGGAATACCTAGAAAGTTAGTAAACCTAGTAGAGATGTGTTTGTCGGAAACATTCCATAAAGTTAGAATCGGTCATAATTACTCCGAGAGATTTGAGGTGCGATCCGGTTTGAAACAGGGTGACTCCCTTTCACCTGTTTTGTTTAATATAGCTTTAGAATATGTCATAGAAATGTGATGTGTACTGAGAAAGGCTTAAATATGGGTGACAAGACACCGGTTTTGGGGTTTGCCGATGATTTGGTACTGCTAGGTGAAGAAACGAAAGCCATACAACTAAAAACTAGTGTGTTAATAAAAACCGGCAAAGAAATAGGAAAGGAATCCAGGAGGAAATAAAGTCCCGGCTAAAGGTGGAAAATGCGTGTTATTATTCAGTTGCTAAGTTACTTAGTTCGCGGCTTCTATCTAAAAACTTAAAGGTTAGAATTTACGGGTATAAAACTATTGTTCTTCCGACGGTTCTTTACGGATGTGAAATATGGCCGCTTACTTTGAAGGATGAACAACGGCTTGAGGTTTTCGAAAATGAGGTACTGCGTAAAATATTTGGTCCGAAGAGAGATGAGGCCACTGGGGAGTTTAGAAGGTTGTACAACGCGGAATTGCGGAACTTGTATTCTGTGAATATAATTGAGTTGAAAGCATCGCGGAGACTCAAATGGGCGAGTAAAGTTCTTGGGCTCGATGAGGAGTGGATTCCGAGAAAGTTGGTATTTGCTGATCCGACTGGTAGGCGTCCGAAAGGTAGGCCGAAGAGTCGATGGGAGAAAGAAAAATAATTAGCTGCTTTGTTATATACAGCATACTTAATCAAGCTAAACTAGATAATTGTTAAAATATTTTTTACAACTACATACACTACAACTAAATACAAGTGTGTTAATAAAAACCGGTTAAGAAATAGGACTCGAATTAAATACCGATAAGACGTATTTTTTAAGTATAAAATAGAATGCTTAGAAAAGACCGAAAGAACAAATAAACAGTCTATATCAAACAAGCTTATTTATAAATTATTACCATCTCAAACCTACTTGGTGATATGGGTTCGAAATTCGGGACTTGATTAACCCACCTCTTTCCAAGGGAGTCCTAATCCTTTCGATCCGAACCCTTCGAAAACCCCTAAATGCCTCTTATTTTATCACCAATAAAATTATTCACATAACGTTTCATAGTTGACAGAAAAGGAGATAGGCTCAGGATATAATGTACAACTTGGCAGGAGATCCTTATGTAATACCAATTGATAGTTTGCAAGAAATTAAGTCTCATCTTACTTCTACAAAACATTTACTAGAAGTATTCTGCTACAGTTGTGAATTCGGATATGTACATTTAATAAAATATTTATAACTTATAATTTTTGGTATATTATTTTCAATAATGAACCTTTGTAATCGACCAAAAAAAAAAAAAAATTACCCCCGATCAAAATTTAAGAGCTTACGTTTCAAGATGCGTAGAATCCGAATAACGAATCAAAAAAGGGGATCACTTGTAGCTGGGTGGCTAGCATAACATCCTTCTATGCCCAAGGTCCCAGGTTCAAACCAGCAGTTGGCCCTAGGATTTTTTATTTCCATTAGTTATGCCGTCTTTCGGAGGGGACATTAAAAGGTGGTCCCGAGCCTGTGCGATGTCAGGTACTCGTTAAAGATCCCTATACCAATAAAACCTTGACAGGCAAAATGTAGGACTCCCACTGTAGCATCGTCTGATTAGCTACAGTAGCATAAAGTGACGTTAAATAAATAAACACATAAAACAAGTAACGAATAAAAAAAAAATCCGTTTCTCTAAATTAATAAATAAATACATATTTTGCTTTGATAAAGTTTTAAATTTTCGATAAAGTGAAAAAAATAATCATTGAAATTGGTTAACAAATAGCTGAGATATTGCGTTTTTGAGATATTATCCTTTGAAGTATTGCTTTTCAAATTACTTAATTGCCTATCAATAGCTATATAAACAGTTATACCCTAATATTGTTATTTGGAAATAATAAACCATTTTGTAATCATTTACAGCGTTTTAAACATTACACATTAACGTAAGTGGTAGCTGGGTTTTTTTTTCCCCGCTCATTTTCATGACTGGATGAATTTTTCTGATTTCAAGGATCAAATAAATTACAAAATCCACTTAGACCTTTCAATAAACCGAAATACAAACACTCTCATACATATTAATGTACTATTTACCATAAATACTGTTGAATTCCCTTTTTTACCGGATCCACCATACCAGAAATTCAGATCCTATTTACCTCCTTACCTATACGAAGTTTAATTCTATAATCTAATTAAGAAATACCTGTATTGAATAAAGATGCATATAGAAAAAAACTGAAATATATGGTTTCATTTTTATTGTTCTTCATGAAGTTATTTTTTCAGCAAATAAATTACATAAGATGGATAGCTCAATTTTTTGTATAGCCGCGACAGAAGGTGAATCGATTTATCAAGAAAAGGACGGATTGAGTATAAATTATGAAAACGGGATCGGTATGACATTCAGCTTATGAGGAAATGTTTCCAGTGGAAATCATTTCTTGATCATAAACCATATAAAATTCTATTAGAAGAGGAATAGAAAAAAAAGTTATTATGGATTTTATTAATTCAGAATGAGTGTGGGTCAGATAGCAGTCGATGTCAAAAAATAGCTTCCCGTTTAAAGGCTCCCTCAGTAGAAAAAGAAATTCATATTAACATGCTTACTTATTTATTAATTACTTATTAATTGATGATTTATAAGAGCGTGATCAGGCCATCACTGTTGCATGGTGCACCCATATTAGCTAATATAAAACCTGCCACGGCAAAGAAGCTCCAACAGTTTCAGAACGGCGTGCTGAGACGTTTCGTAAGACATACGACACTACATAAGACTAAAACATACTGCACTCTACCTTGGAACTCCCGACAGTGACTGACTACATCACTAGGAGACAGATTAAATTCTTTGACAGCCTAAAATTTTGTACAAACCCTTTATTTCAGACTCTTTCTCCAACAGGTAGGCCACAAAGCTGGCAACAACTTGTAGGGAGCCTCAGTCCTCACTGAGGATTAATCACATTAATCAATGAATAAAAAATCCGGTGAGCCCCGTCACAGGAAGAAGATTAATGACATACCTATGAAGAAGACATCTTTTCCCGCCTCCTCATCAATCTCTTAAAATGTACCGTGTACAGTAGAAGTTAAAAAAAAAAAAAAGTGAAATAAACAAATAAAATAAAAACAATTATTTTAAGTGAATATATAAAATGTTCCAGTTCAAGTGACCAGAGCTTATTTTTCTAAAACAAATTTGGTAGGTTAAGCACATTTGAGAGTGTCACCCAGAAGAGTCGGCTTCCTGGCATCATTTAATGCCTCTAAAATGAGATGTACAAGGATTCGATGAAAACTCAAAACGCTTGATATTTTAGAAAGGTGAGTTGTAGAGAAGTTGTGGAAGCCGAATGTGTTAAGGCGCCATCTTACCAATCTGGAAGCAGACGGCGCACAGTGGTTCAAAACAGTTTCTATAGTTCTTTGATTAATTAATTACTATAAATATAAGTTAACTGCCACCACATTTATATAAATTATAATACAATAATATAATTATTCGGAAATACCTTTTTTATTTTTTTTTATTATTATTATTTTTTTTTTTGCGAATTAAGTATACATTTACTGATATTTGTTTTTTTTTTCTCTCTAGTCATCTCAAATTTATATATATATATATATATATATATATATATATATATATATATTTTATATATATATATGGGTATATATATTATTATTATTATTATTATTTCACGGCGCTACAACCCGGTCACGGGTCTTGGCCTCCTCCAACCGCCTCCTCCAATCATCACGGTCTTGAGCCGATGTCATCCAGCTCCTAACTCCCAGCAACATGCGAGCGTCCGCCGCCACACCATCCGACCATCTCAACCTTGGTCTTCCTCTTCTTCTTATCCCATGGATCGGCTGAGTGAGCAATATTTTGGGCATTTCTCCATTTTCCATCCTGGCAATATGCCCTGCATATCTTAGGCGTCTTAACTTCATAGCTCGGACCACATCACCTTCTCCAAAAGCATTGTAGAGGTCCTGATTTGTGCGCCGCTTCCACTCCTCTCCAACTTTCACTCCTCCAAAAATACGGCGGAGAACTTTTCTTTCAAAATTAGGAGTTCCTTCTCGGTCGCCTTTGAAGTCGCCCAACACTCTGATCCATAGAGCAGTACGGGACGCACCAATGTCTTATAGAGGTGGAGCTTGGTCTGTCTAGAGAGTATCCGCTTGGTTAGCTGCTTGCCTAACCCAAAGTAGCATTTGTTGGCTGCAGTTATTCTTCTCCTTATCTCAATATCGGGGTTATTATCTTGGGTGACCACTGATCCCAGGTATGTGAACTCTGAGACCTTCTCAAACTTATGAACCCCGATAGTGACTGTCTCGCCTAGCATTGGGATTTCTTCTGCTACCATATATTTTGTTTTGGACTCATTAACGTTCAGTCCAAGTCTGCTGGCAGGACCCATCAAAGCCAGAAAGGCATCAGTCACGGACTGTAGAGAGCGTCCCACAATGTCGATGTCGTCTGCGTAAGCGAACAGCTGGACAAGTCGGGTAAATATATTCCCTTCTCTTTCGCGTAAACCAGCATCTCTTACGGCCTTCTCAAGTGCTAGATTAAACAGCAAACAGGCTAGTGCATCCCCTTGTCGGAGTCCTTTATCTGCACGAAATTCCTTGGACCTGTCACCATTTACTCTTACCATACATCTCACCTCCTTCATGATAAGCTTTATCAAGCGTATAAGTTTCTCAGGTATATTAAATTCTCTGAGGGCAATGTACAGTTCTTCTCGTATTATGCTGTCATACGCTGCTTTGAAATCTATGAAAAGATGGTGAGTTTTGGTTTTATACTCATGGCCTCTTTCAAGAATTGTTCACACACAGAACATCTGGTCTGAGGTGGATCTTCCTTTCCTGAATCCACTCTGGTAGGGACCAAGTTCGCGCTCAGCAAATGGTAAGAGACGTCTAAAAAGAATATTAGATAGTATTTTATAGGCACAGGATAGTAGTGAGATGCCTCGATAATTGCTGCAAAGTAATCTATCACCCTTTTTATGTATAGGGCAGATAACTGATCTGTTCCAATCGGAGGGCATCACCTCATCTGTCCATATCACAAGGAGAAGATCTTGTAATGCTTTGTTGAGCTCATTTCCACCGTATTTCAAGAGTTCAGCAGGGAGTGCGTCAATGCCAGGGGTTTTGTTATTTTTCAGTTTGCTGATGGCATCTATAACCTCTTCTTCATCAGGAGGTTCAATGTCTAACCCTTGTTCTCCCACTTGTATTCTGTTGATTTCATCAGTCTCTTGTTTGTCTAATTCATCATGAAAGTCTCCTTCTCTTGGATTGAGAAGATCATTGAAATAATCCCTCCATTCGTCAAGAACTTCAGACTTGTTGGTCAACAAGTTTCCATGTTTATCCTTACAAGACATCACTTTACTAAGGTATTGCTTTCTTCCCTTATTGACCAATCTGAAGAAATCCCTACTTTCTTTGCTGCAGTGGAGCATTTCAATCGTTTTCATTTCCTCGCTCTCTTTCTGTCGTTTCTTCTTCCGGTGTAAATGCTTCTCTTCTTTTCTTCTCTGTCGATATTCATCAACAGACCTCCTTGTGGTTGCCCTAATCATTCCTTGGTACGCACTGTTTTTCCGGTTCGTGGCTATACTGCATTCTTCATCGAACCAGGGTGACCTTGGTTCCTTCTCATATGGCCCTAGTACTTCATCAGCTGTTTCCATTATCGCTCCGTAACAGTGCGACCAGAACTTTTCAATGTCCAGCTCAGCATCGCTGCTTCTCTGGCGCACTTTAATGTCAAGTGCTTCAGTGTATTTATGCTGGATTTGCGGGTCTTTCAGTTTTTTTAGATTAAAACGTCGGGGCTTCTCGGCAGCTTTTAATTTCCTCACTGAGCAGATCTTCGCCGTCACATGTGCTATGCTCAAGTAGTGGTCCGAATCGACATTTGCTCCTCTGAATGTTCTAACATTTCTCAGATTGCTTCTATGGCGTCTACCTATCAAAATATGATCGATCTGATTGACAACTGACCGGTCCGGTGACGTCCATGTGCCCTTGTGTATATTCTTGTGCGGATACAGTGTACTTCCTATCACGAGATTCCTGGATTCAGCGAAGTTAATGAGCCTTTGTCCATTGTCGTTGGTTGTGTCATGAAGGCTATGTTTTCCTATGATTCGCTGGTATATTGCTTCTTTTCCCAACTTTGCATTGAAATCTCCAGCGATTACTTTCATGTCATACCTAGGGCAGGCATCCAGAGTCCTTTCCAAAAGTTCATAGAAAGTATCCTTTTCTTCTTCATTTGACACCTCTGTAGGGGCATGTACACTTAACAAACTGTAGTTATAAAACTTTCCCCGCATTCTTAAGAGACAAATTCGCGGACTCACTGGTTTAAATCCAATTATCGTCTGCCTATACTTTCCCCTCACAACAAATCCTGTGCCGAATTCATGGCGACTCTCATGACAGCTGTAGTAGATGGAGTGGTGCCTTTTTTCAAGAATTCCTTGACCAGTCCATCTGATCTCCTGGACAGCGCCTATGTCAATCTTATACCTGTCAAATTGTTCTAGTAGCAACTTTAATGCTCCGGGTCTATATAGAGACAATGCATTCCAGTATCCAAAGTTGAAAATCCTATGGGGGGTGCCGGGTCGTTTACCTTTAAGACTGATCAGATCCGAGGCTGGTGTAGGTTTCACGATAATTACTATTTCAGGTAGTGGGGCTATCCACCCTCTCTCCGTACCCTAGTCTGCTGACGGGGCTGCCATCTCAATGCATGCAGACCTACATCCCCATCCGGGGCGGCTTCCTAGGGAAGGTGGCCCTAGGGTGTATACTGTATGTGACCTTGTGTGTAGAGTGCTGGATTTAGTTTATATGTGTGAGTGTCAGTGTACTGTTCCCCCAACCTGGAGGACCAGTGGCTGACTGCGGTACAATGACCGGGCGATGGGGTCGCCACTTCCCTACGCCTTCGGGTATATATATACATACATAAATTGCTCTAGTGTAAAGCTGAATTCGATTAGAATTATAATAAAATAAAACAAATTTTAAGTTTCGGAATACTTATATTTAATAAATCACTTTAGCTGTTCGTAATTAGCTGCTGTTTTTGATTAGTTATTTTTTTTAATATTAGATATGAATTATGGTTATATGGTTAGAGCGCGGTTGAGGTTACATCTATCTTGTGAGTAATCTTGAATCGTTTGAGAATAAAAAATTGGTCAGTGATTTTAACAAATCTGACTACTTTCATTGTAAATATTTCATTCGAACTATTCATGGCTTATTATTTGTATGTATTGTTTTAAATTTAAATACTTATACAAATGGAAATTAAAGCATTATTATAATAAATAACTATATAAGGGTAGCTAACAAAATTATTTAAGAACCGGATAACGTCTAATTTATCTTCATAAATCACAATTAATCATTGTTTTATGGTCTGATTCCAGCTGTCGGGGCTGGCAGTACTGATAGTTGGCGCTATCGTACTCGCCAACGTCATGCAGTTCGGGCAGTTCGTGTCTTCTGGAGTTCTTGGTCCTCCGATAGTCCTCATCGTTCTTGGAGGGGTCATCTTCTTCATCGCCTTCCTGGGCTGCTGTGGCGCCATCAAGGAGAACTTCTACATGCTCATTGCAGTGAGTATTCTAGCATTCTAGTATATTTATCAGTATTTTATAAATATATATTAATGTAAATAAATAATTGGATGAACTGAATTAAACTAATTGAAATGAAAAACTTCTTTATTATCCTGGGACTAAAGTCACTTAAGAATAAAATAAAAATACAGAGTTGATGACTGGAACAATGTGGTCATGGCTTTGAACAACAAATTACTAAACTGAAAAAAATAATTAAGGTTGTAATATGATATACAAATCAGACTCTCAGAATGAAAATAAAAAAACAGAAGTAGCTACTTTATCAGTGATAATTTAAATAATATAAACATAACAAAATTGGTATTTCTAGCATCTGCAGTTTGAGGTTACTGTCTGTTTGACTGGGTTTAGGAGAAGGTGGTTGAAAAGAAGTGATTTGAAGGAGGAAGCAGTTCTTACATGACGGAACTCAGGAGGGATAGAATTTCAAAGAGAGGTTGCTTTGGCTAGAAAGGACTTGTCGAACGCAGCAGTACGGTGGGGAGTAGGGTAGAGGTCAGAAAGACGGGATCTGGTAGAACGGGACTTGAATAGATGATTTAAATTGAAGGGATTGGAAGATGTAGCTAGGACGATGGGTTCTGATAACCTGGTAGAGGAAGGAAGCTAGGAAATACTGTAACGAGGATAATCTGAATATAGTCCGTAACTTGCTATAAAAACCAATCCATCACGAAAAGTCTTTTAACATGACTATAATCTGGCCTTTTTCCACAGAGTTAGGTTGCCCTAATTCGAATCCTTTCCTTTTTTAAATCTGAAATTTGAAAATCCTTTTTGAAATTATTTTAAATGTCAATAACTCTCCGTATTTTGCAGATGTGATCCAAGCAATTTTGTTTCCAAGGTTTCCTTGAAAGACTGTTAGACCTTTCCTTTTTTAAAAACATCATATTTACACAAACCTACTCTGGCTTTTCTTCCGATCTAATTTCCTCATAATGGATCTGACGATGTTCTTGGAGACCATTAAAGGCTATCAAAGAACTGGCTGTAAAATAGTTTATTCCCTGTCACGTATACTCTCTTCACTTTTCTATCTATCTATCTTAGTGGCGCTACGACCCTTGGTGGGTCTTGGCCTCCTCTCTTGGTTTTTTTGAGGCCTCAGGATAAAAAAGTTTCAGAGGTAATGGTTATCAGCACTCGCTCTCCAAGTAAGGTGGAGGGGCTGCGTCCTGACAAGCTCATGGGCGAGTTGCTTGGCTCTACCCTACCTCATCAGTCCAGAGCCGGCCGAAGAGGCGTTTCCTTCCTACGACATAAGAAGCCAGCACAACAATCCTTGTTGTAAACTTCGCTTCCTCACCCTAGGGTGCTGGCCATCATTGGGTTATTCCACTACTTACCAAAAGAGGGGTCTCTGGTTCTCTTCACTTTTCTTTGTTATAAATTAATAATGCAGTTTAATTTTTTTTATAAATAAATAAAAAAGTTAAGTATGATTTCTAGTCGACTTTGTTACAGTTCGCAGTCCTTTTGGCCATCATCTTCGTGATAGAGATAGCAGTCGGTATCGCAGCCAGTATCTCCAAGGACGAGTTTACAGGAGCGATGAGGGACGGGCTCAGAGCATCCATGGCCAACTACACCAAGACCAAGCTGGATCGCCAGACCTGGGACAACCTCCATAAACAAGTGAGTTGCCATTAATAAGTTCACTTTGATAGTTTACAGTTTGATCTCTTCGAAATATTATCGTATAGAAGTAGAAGAAGAAAAAAGCTTTATTCTGGGACTAAGAATAACATCGAATTTGACGTGATATAAGAGCTACATCTGGCCAAGAAGCAAAATTACTAAGAAAAAAACAATTTAACATTAATTAAGTATATTAAATTAAATATATTTATTAAATAAAATTAAATATATATTTTAAGGCTAAATGCTATGAAAACCCAGACAATTGTTATAGGTTCCAATTTCTTCCTCAGATCCCACACTGCATTTCCGAGTCAAAACCCTAAATGAATACCCAATCCCCTCACTTCCTCTTTCAAAATCCGGGGTTTTACCTTTGGCCAAACACTTAAACAAAAATAAATACCCTCAAAATTTTCCATCGCTCCCGCCATCTTTTTCCACTATCCACCCGTAAGCTCCTTGTATCTTCTCTTTTTTTTTTTTACACACTTCGACTACCGCTGTGTGGTGTATGATGGCCTTATTCGTAGTATTCGGCTGTGCTTAAGGACAAACTGAAACGAATTATGAACATTTCTATAAAATTCGTCTATAGTAGCTCCAAGAAGTTCCATGTTGACGTACTTATACGGTGAGTTAAAGTAGTATCTTCCCTCCACCCGCAGACATTCTTTCCTAAAACCATACCTTTGCCAAACCGTTATCTCTCAGTATCCACAGTCTCCTACAATCTAGATCCTTCGTCCAATCACTTGAAACAAGAACACGTCACCAGGACCAAAACCTTTGTTCGTTCCTTTCTTGTCCGCTCCTCCACTCTCTGCAATTCACTACCAACATATATCCGCCATGCTGTATATCTTCCCTCATTCAAATCCCAACTTTCCAATACCTTCTGTCATTCCAAAAAGACGCTTAACAATTGTATATTTATATTCTAGATATCATACTTTGAAAGAGGTAGGAAATTTGTTCATTGTCCATTTTTAAACTATGTTATCAATTCATTTTTTTCAACACAATTATCAACTAAAAATTGTTTTTATTTTTATTTTTTTGTATATATATTCATTCATAATTGTAAGTAGTAATTAATTATGCTCCTTTTCTCTGTTGGCCAGACATGTATATTTCAATTACGCATTACCTGTTATTATTAAGGAACCCATTCCCAGAGTAAAAATTATTTTCTATTCTATTCTGTACTATAAGAGTTTCATGCTATATTGAAGTTCCAATTTGTCTATTCCTCAAGACTTTGTAATATCGGTGCCTAATTCATGTCATTCCTTTCTCCGATGTGAGTGATGCCACCACTTTAAGCTTTCCCATATTACGATCCTTTATGCCCAATTATTTAACTCTCATCTTGTTCAGGTTATCAGGTAACATAGGTGCTACGACAGTAGAACTGAGCGCATATACACTTAATAACCCAATGTTTGTTTTGCATACAAGTTGCATATTTTAAATTCGTTATATTTTTCATATTAATGGTACGTTCAGCAGCAAATATTATTTGAAAAATATTATCATTTCAAAGATATAAGATTAAATCATATATTATTTTACAAACATTCAGAAGCATTGTAATTTCCTTATTTATTTTTTCAAACGTATTTATTGATATTTACAACTGTATTACATAAAAATACATCAAGTAAATGTGATGGTAATATAAAAAACTGTCATGAAATACATGTAGAGACACTACCCAGTGGCAGCACTCTTTATTTTTCTGTTTGTTTTTTTTGTATAATGTTATTATATTTTTTTTATTATATATTATTCTCTGTTCCCATTTTAGCATACATTTTTTTCTTGTTTGTACATTTTTATTAGAAGTAATCTTATGCATTATTTTATTAGTTTCATTCTGTTGTTTTTAATTATTTTACTCTAAGACTCCAGTCTTAAGGCCATTGTTTATTTCCTGTAATATCATTCTGAAGGGACTCGTACCAAAATACATAAAGATTTATTATTATTATATCTCATGCTCACACCTACAGATTGAGACTGGATTCCTGTTTATTTATTTATTGCCTTACAGTTCATACCTAAAGCTGAAGCTATATAACATCATGATTGAACCGGGAATACCTAGAAAGTTAGTAAACCTAGTAGATATGTGTTAGTCGGAAGGAATGTTTCAAGTTAGAATTGGTCATAATCACTCCGAGAAATTTGAGGTGCGATCGGGTTTAAAACAGGGTGACTCCCAATCACCTGTTCTATTTAATATAGCCTTAGAATATGTCATAAAAAAAGTGACGTGTACCGAGAAAGGTTTAAATATGGGTGATCAGATTCCGGTTTTGGGATATGCCGATAATTTGGTACTGCTAGACGAAGACACGGAAACCATACAACTAAATACAAGTGTGTTAATAAAGAAGAAATAGGACTCGAATTAAATACCGATAAGACGAAATATATGATTAGTATCAGAAACGGTGGGGATATTGGTGATATTGATATATCAGGGCATACTTTTGAACACGTAGAGAAATTCAAGTATTTAGGTTCAATGATAACAAGAAAAAATGAAATCCAGGAAGAAATAAAGTCCCGGTTAAAGGAAGAAATGCGTGTTATTATTCAGTTGCTAAATTACTTATCTCGCGGCTTCTGTCTAAAAACTTTAAGGTTAGAATTTATAAAACTATTATTCTTCCGACGGTTCTGATGTGAAACGTGGCCGCTTACTTTGAAGGATGAACAACGGCTTAAGGTTTTCGAATATAAGGTACTGCGTAAAATATTTGGTCCGAAGAGAGATGAGGCCACTGGGGGGTTTAGAAGGTTGCACAACGCGGAATTGCGGAACTTGAATCCTATGAATATAATTGAGTTGATAGCTTCGCGGAGACTCAAATGGGCGTGTAAAGTTATTGGGCTCGGTGAGGAACGGATTCCGAGAAAGTTGGTATTCGTTGAATCGACTGGTCGAACCGAAAGGTAGGCCGAAGCGTCGATGGGAGGATTGCATTAAGGCTGATCTCGGGGCTTGGGCTTGACCGGCGAACATTAGACGAGTCTATGCAGGCTGTATCGTGTGCAAATGTACACCATCCAAATTATCTTACTATTATCTGTATCTTTCTTCTTTCCTTATTATTTTTCCTAGCTTATTGATTGGATAGTGTATGCGTCCGATAGAGTTTGAATAGTTGAGTCAAAATGACAATAAAAAGTCTATTAAACAAACAATGTAATGTGTAGTAAAGTATTTATTATTCAACTATACTCCTTTGCTGATTATATTCATTTGCTCGCGATCAAGCAAAAGCTCTGGAAATCTCTTTCCAGACAAATGAAACACATGAATGTATGTTTTTGAAGCATTGATTCGCGTTAGATCAACGCTGGCTGTTGGGGTTGAACGCCCTGATCCAGGTATTACCATTGAGGTACTATTAGGTTGGGATAAGCTGTAGTACTATCAGACAATATTTAACAAACGGGGTCAGCCTGGTTGCGTGCCGAGGATCATGAGCTGCCATTATAAATTTCCATATCTGTTCATCATTTCCACAACCCGGGACCTCTATCTATTCTAATCGCCAACATTAACTCTAAAAGTGTTTCTCTAATGTATTACGGAAAGTCAATAGTATTTTTTTCCTTCAACTAATGATTATAAATATGCATGAATTGAACCAGATAATTACATTTCAGAATATCCCCCCAAAAAAAAATCTGTTCTTACAGTAACAGTTGCTACATGTTCTTACTACGGATATAACATTTAGCTGATATAAATTCTTGCTCATTGTCTAAATTTTACTTAGCTGAGTAGACGTGAGGCCGAGCAAGTTAAGGCTTCTTAATTTTACTTTCATTCATACGAAATATATATTAAGGGAATGTATTGCATAATATTATAAACATTTTCTAATTCGAGTTTTCACATCCCCTGAGTCCTAATAACCAAGTCCCGCAAAAAGGTGGTTCTGTATGTGTTAAGTCTAGCGCAAAAACTAAAAGCCGTACGAATGTGAAATTTTATATTTCAGACAACTATACGCCCGAGATGTTACATAATCTTTTTCGTTTAAAATCAGCTAAGCAGAAGAGCCACTTTATACCATGCATTTTGAACCTATTTACGATTTTTTCGAAAACGGCGCAAACGATTTTGATTAAACTCGCTAAATCGATGTAAAATTTAAAAGGCTACATTTTGTTCAGAAACGTTAGTTACCTCCTACCTACTAACACTTCTATTTGCTAATTAGGAAAACACGAAAAACTTTGGGGGGAAAACTGTGTTGGCAAAGAGCATTTTCTTTCTTTTAAACATGATAGTCTGTCTCACGTGTCCCATTTCTATGACGAGTTAAAGTGGATTTTCCCTCAAACCCGTAGACAATATTTCTTCGGAACATTCCTTTACCAGACCATCAACTCCCAGCATCCTCCCTATATATACGATCTTCTGCAGTTCAAACCCTCAATCCATTGACAAGAAACTAAATCCCGACATTTCGACCTTTATATCCCTTCCCACAGAACTAAAACATATAAACGTTCCTTTCTATCCCGCTCCACCAGTTTTTGGAATTATCTCCCAACAAACATCCGTCAAGCAACCTCTCTCTCCACTTTCAAATACCTTTTGTTTCAGTATCTTCTCACTCCCCATAATGACGCTAGCTGACAATAATAATTGTACTGTTAGATGATAGATTACTTGTGTTAAATCTATTTTCTTGTTTGCTGTTTTTTCCTCATTAATTTTGTATCTTGGCCAGATGTGAACTATGTTAAATTTCATGTTATTCTTAGGGGACTTAGACCCAGAATAAAGGTTTTTTTCTTCTTCTTAATGTGAAAACAATTGATTAAGCTGTTTCTTGTAAAGCTGAACCTTGCTAACCATTCTTTGCCTACGTTTCAGCTGAAGTGCTGCGGAGTGGACAGCCCGAGAGGATGGGGCGCGGTGGTGGGCGAGGGGCAGGTGCCTCAGAGCTGCTGCAAGGAGGAGCCCCAGGTCCCCGTGGTCAGCGATCCTCCGACCTGCCCCATCATCGGTGCCTACCCGGGCGGCTGCTACGAGAAGATGAGGGTCCAAGTCAAGGACAACATCATCACCATCATGGGTGTCGGGCTGGGCATAGCGGTCATTGAGGTGAGTTATATTATATCTTCTCTT
Source organism: Piezodorus guildinii (assembly GCA_023052935.1). Taxonomy (NCBI): domain Eukaryota; kingdom Metazoa; phylum Arthropoda; class Insecta; order Hemiptera; family Pentatomidae; genus Piezodorus; species Piezodorus guildinii. The sequence continues at coordinate 38,217,200 of CM041297.1, read as the reverse complement.
AATTCTTGTATAAATAAGAAGCGATAAGTTAAGAGAGTAGGGGATAGGAGACATTTAGAAGATATAGGTCGTGCTATTATGCATACCAAGTCCTGCTATAAATATTGTTGCGATTAAATATTTACAGGTTTCAACAAAAAAATATTTTTTAAAAACTTCTTTATTGGGTAATTAAATATATATCTATAGAGAGTAAAACAAAAAAAAAAAAAAACTCAAAATGTCTCCCTTTAGCATTAACACCGACATATCATCTCTGTGGCTAGTCATCAATACCAACACGCAGAGCACTTCTTAAGTAAAGCGCTCAACTGCTCGGGCCACAGATTGTTTGAGGCTTTTACAAGGCGTGTTCTGTGACATGACATCCTCTCCAGTTCAGACCAAACCTAGTAATCTAGTAGGTGGAGATCAGCGTTTTCTAAGCGCCAATCCAAGCCAGAGATGAACGCTGGAAGGTTCTTTTGCAGCTAGTGATGAGTTGACCTGGATTTGTGAGCTGGATCCTGCTGGAAAATCCACGGCTTCCAGCAAAGAGTATCATTTAGAGACATGACAACAGGTTGAAAATATCGTCTGTTAGTCTTGACGTTTTCCATAAAAAAAAAAAGAAGTTTGTGGTGCATTAAAGCAAAATCTCAAAAACCATTACTGAAAAAATGTATGATACTTTTCCACTCTCTCATGATTTCCTTGGCTCTTTAGAGCTTTGTGCGTACACCCGATCATCTTAGTAATTCAATTTTCTTGCATTGTAAAGATTTTCACATCACTAAACACAATTTTTTTCCTCAAAATCTTTCTCGCAACTTAACATCAGTATAAATATAAAATAGTTTTCTGATTTGAACAGTATATTAGATTGATACTACTGATTACATGGATGTTTCTCATTTTTAATAATGACTTACATGATACATCGAATTAAAAATTGCGTGATTGGAACAAGCAGCTAATGCCCACCTGCAAACAAATAATTGGACACCCAAGATTGAATTTTGATTCCTTTCAACGATAAAAGAGTGTTTAAACACAATACATAACAAAACATGTCGTTCTAATAATTACTTCTCATAGAACTCCAACTCTTTAGTAATCTCACATAAAGGTTGGATACAGATTCTTAGAAGATCTCACACTTTGACTTCTGCATGACCAAACAGCTCATTCGCTTAACTAACCACACGAGTAAGTCACTTAAGATGATTGCCTTGAATTCAAATTCGCAATGACGTCCACAAATTCATACACTTATTTCTCCTTGATCTTATCTCTTAGAAGTTACGCAATGATCCATTTTATTTTCTAGTGCTATATAATTTATTAATTTCGTATTAACTTTAAACTGGCAAATCTTTAGCTCTCCCTCTCTCTCTCTTCTCTCTCTCCTCTCTCTCTCTCTATATATATATATATATATATATATATATATATATATATATATATCCTTCTTACAACAAGGACTCCCATACTCTCTCATCATTTAAATCCATCAATCATTATTTTCCAATCAATTCCTACAGAATCCTGTAGTTAAGTATTGGAAATACTATTTGATTGGAATAGAATTTATTGTATGTAGTGACCTTAAACCTTTAGAAAATCTAGAACAGATGAAGTTTTGGGTGATTTAATTAATTATTTGCCCCAATTTAATTTTAAAATTATTTATAAAAAAGGAAAAAAGAAAATGTTCTTGCAGACAACCGGTCTTAGAATTCTTTGAAAATGAAGACGTAATTAAATTATTTAATTTAATAGAATTACATGAGATAATGAGCGATCAAAATAAAAACCTTAAGGAACTGAATGTCGTTGCAAATACTCTAAGAAAAAGTTACATAACGTACAAGAAATTAAGAGGTAGAACTATAATATTTGTTTCAACTGACTTTTTTTTGTTTATTTAACGTCACTTTATGCTATTATGGCTAATCGGAAGATGCTACAGTGAGAGTCCTAAATTTTGCTTTACAGGTTTTATTAGGATAGAGATCTTTAACGAGTACCTGACATTGCACAGGCTCGGGACCACCTCTTAACGTCCCCTCCGAAGGACGGCATAACTAAGGATTTTTTACTCCCATTTAAAAATCCTAGGACCACCTGCGTTTGAACCCGTGACCTTTGGCATAGGAGGCTGTTATGCAAACACCCTGCTACGGGTGATCCCCAACTTACTTTGGAACGAAGATTATTCAACGTGTACATGATTATTATGGCCGTATTGGCCAAGCTCAAATGAAAGAGAAAATAAGACTCATTTACTACTTTAAAACCCTGGACTCATTAATCAATCTATACTGTAAGAATTTTGTAGTTTGTGTACCAAATAAAGTTCGCTCTAGTAGACCTATTGGTTTGATGTCTAAGTTTCAAAATTCCAGCTGTCAACCGAAATACACGTTTTAGGTTCCCCTAGTGTGTGGTGTGTGGTAAGTCCAGTACGAAAATGAAAAGATATACGAAACTGAAATTTCATATTTGAAACAACTATACGACCGAAATGCTACAGCAACTTTTTCAGTAAGATTCCGGTGCCACTTAGTGAAGTGCTACTTTATACCATGCATTTTGAACCTTATTATGATTTACTTAAAAATGGCTGAAACGATTTTGACTAAACTAAATATATTTATAACTAAATTTTAATAGGCTATAATATGATATGTTTCAATCTGACTGAAATAATCTGTCAGAGCTTAAATGGTGAATTTTTGTATTTTCTTTCTCTAAAGTATCTTTAATTTTGTAAATTCAAAAATATTAGCCATATCATCTTATTAGTATTGATAAAGAACGACTTAATATACAAGTTGAAATGAAATTTTTTTTTATTCTGGGATCAAGTCCCCTTGGATTTATGAACAATGAACAGAAAGAAACTCTTATAGTCTGGTAACTTAAAGAATATATGTATACAAAATATATATATATATATATATATATATATATATATATATATAATATATATATATAAATATGAGTATAAAAGAAAAAAAAAAGTGTACATGTAAAGGATCAAATATTCATTATATCTGTAAATCTTTGCAAATTTATATTATATAAATCTATGTTTTACATTGCAACGGAAGATTGAGATGTGAGTAGGTAGTGGAAGAGTTTCTGTTTGAAGGAAGAGAGATAGGTGGCTTTACGAATAGAGATGGGCAGCGAATTCCAGAAGGAGAAGGAACGAACGAGAAACGATTTGTGAAAGGATGCAGTTTTATGTGATGGGGTATAAAAATTGATTGATTGGGTTCTAGTATTTAAGGAATAGATATCAGATCGGAGGGCGGGGAGCTCTATTATGTTGGAAGGTTTTCTACTTTTTAGAGTTTGGAATAAGTAGGAACCAAGGAAATATTGTCGTCGAACAGAAGGATAGAGCCATTTTAAGATGGTATGATAGCCAGAAATATGGTCACGCCTACGGGCTCCGAAAATAAATCCAATAAAACAATTCATAAGTCGTTTTAATTTTATTTCTAGTTCATCAGTTAGTCCTCCATACACCAGGCAGCCGTAGTCAAAGTTCGGGAAGATAATAGAGGAAACAAGTAGCTGAAGGGTATTTAAAAGTAAGGATTCACGGAATCTATAGAGCTGTTTGAGCATGGAAATGGATTTTTGGGATATTTCGGATACATGGTTATTCCAGGATAGGTTTTGGTTAAAGGTAACTCCAAGATTTTTAACAGTTTTCTGGAAAGGAATAGGGATTTCATTAAGAAAGAGCAACGGGTAGTATGGAAGGGAGTTCAAGGTTGGTTTGGAAGTTAAACGAACTTTATGTCCAACTAAAGGAGAAAAGTGCAAAAAACAAAAATTGTTTATAATTTTTGTTTCTTTGAAAATAAGAACAGTAAAATAGATGTAAAATATACCGTTGGAAAGAGAAAGATTTAATATATATATATATATATATATATATATATATATCTTATACACAAAGTTGTAAAAGGTAATGCAAAGTGACGAAAAACGGATAAAACCAAGTGATTGTTGTAGATAATTATATAATAGGCTATTTAATGAAACACATGTTTTTGCCAAGCGCGAACTGGTTTCATCGACCTGTTTTCATTTCTAACTTTATTAAAACTTCAACACTTACTGGACAAACGCTCCAACCTTCCACTTAATTACAAAAGACTCATTTATATGACCATCATATGACCGATATGGACTTACGGAGTAGAGCTATGGGGCTCTACTGAACCATCGAATTCCTCTCGTATCCAATCCTTATAATCCAAAATCCTTCGGAAAATCCTCAATGCTCCTTATTTTTTCTCAAACACACTCATTCATATAGACCTTACCATATGTTGCTGATTTATCCCGAACCAGGTACCATTCCTTCCATGAAAAACTCCATTCCCACTACAATCCATTCGTTTCAATCCTTGCTTCCTCCTGATATAATACCTGATAATCCTCCGAGGCGTCTGAAAAGAAGATGGCCACGGGACCTTCTAGTTTAGAGTGTTTTTAGAGTGCTGCCACTGGGTAGTGTCTCTACGTGTATTTCATGACATTTCAGTTTTACATATTACCATCACATTTACAAGATGTATTTTTATTTAATACAGTTGTAAATATCAATAAATATGTTAAAAAAAAAAAAAAAAACTTTATTAAAAAGTTCTTAACGATTTGAACAACAGAGGTGACATTCGCGTGTGGTGCACACCTTTTTTTATTTTATTTTATCTAGAGTGGTTTTAAAATTATAAGAAGCTAACTTCTTGATATATTTTAGAGGGAACATAGCATTAATAAAATCAAGAACTCATTTACTGCACAAATAAAAAAAATAAAATTAAAAAATGGGACTACGGGAATAGCGGTCAATGAATGAGATAACGACCGTCCATTGTTGCAATAATGCAAGATTTTCCTTATACGCTTTCATTGACAATGTTGATTGTAACCTCTTCCTTATTGTAAATAAGCCCAGAATTTATTTCTATTTCAAAGAGTTTATCCTGAAAGTGTTCTGAGATAATGACATTTACATATTCCCTTACTTGCCACAATCGTAGGAACAAAAAGTGGATGTCCTTGCTGTGATGCAGCGGTGCTTGCAGATCAGCTTTGGTGTCAAGTTTCACGGTCTTCTTGGCAAGGGACAGGATTCAGGCACAACCACTTATTAAAACATACACGAGGAAATAAATTTAATAATTAGTTTATAACACGCGATCAGCATGAAAACGCTTTTCTGGCGGTGCTAATTAACTTTTATGTTTGTGTTTTGTTTCATCAGCTGAATCACAAAAAATCTGGTGCGCGCAACACACGACTTTCACTTACCTCCGTTGTTAATATAAATATAAGATTCTTTAAATAAATTTAGAGATAAAAAAATAAATCGTTATAGAATTAATTAGATTGTATTTCATTAGAAACATGTGTTTTATTAAATAATCTATTGTATTTTTATCTGCAAAAATCAGTTAATTGTATCGGCTTTTCATCACTTTCCTTTAACATTTAAAATTATGTGTATTAGATCATATTTTTTATAAAATCTCTAGCAATCCAAAGGTATGATATACGTCTATATTACTATTTTTATGTTCAAAACAACAAACATTTCATTAAAAATATTTTTGCACATTTCTCCATTAGTTGTTTATCGAATTCTTTCAACATGTATATTTAGCCGTTAGTTATCAATTCTAATCAGATGTGAATATTTTTTGAAATCTATAAAATTAAACGTACTTAGGAAGAAAATTTAAAATATCGGCATTTAAGCCCTGTCAGACTATTTCAATCAGAATGAAACCTACATCATATTAAAGCCCATTTAATTTTACATCCATATAGCGAGTTTAATCAAAATTGTTTGAGCCGTTTTTGAGAAAATTATAAAAAGGTGCAAAATGCATGGTATAATGTAGCACTTCCGGTCAGCTGAATTTATTAAAAAAGTAGCTGTAACATCTCGGGCGTATAGGTGTCTTAAATATAAAATTTCAGTATTATACTACTTTACGTTTTCGTGCGAGACTTACCACACACACACACACGCGGACACACACACAGAAACACATACCTTTTTGTGGGACTTGGGACGTTAAAACGTGAATTTCTGTTGAAAACTGGAATCCGAAAATTTTCACGATTGCAATACTTTCCCTTACTATATATTTCATATAGTAAGTGAAAGTAAAAAATGCAATAAGCTACTGTACTACTGTACCGTCCTTGAAAAAAGACCCCACCAGAAAATAAGAGTTTGGACTATTCAAAATTATTCTAACCGGGATAGTTGTTACAAAAGTATATTTCATTATTTCATTAGATCTTGAAGAGCCAATCAACAAATATAAGGAAGAATAGGTTTAATGGACTTAAATATTCTTACTTTTATCTAATTTTAAGCCACAAAAATCCTATAACGTATGTGACAATTTTATAAACCCTATTGGAAAACTTCTAATGACAACTCTTTAACTTTTTTAAGTTTAACAAATGATTATCGCTGTTCCGTTGTTGGATTGCTAACAAGATTGCGACAAAAAAACTTTTAGAAGGCTGTTCTTTTAATATTTCTTTACTTATTGTAAGGTTGGTAAGAATGCAACACGTCTGACGGCTGGCAGCCATTGCAATTCTTTTTCGTATCTTAAACGCAAAAATCTGGTGCGGGCAACACACGACTTTCACTTACCGCCATTTTTAAACTCAATGAAAGAATTTTCAAATACACTAAAAGATAAAAATACGTGAAACTATTAAAGAATTAATTAAATTGAATTTATATAGAAACATGTGTTTGATTAAAAAATCTATTATATTATTATCTAAAATAATCAGTTAGTTCTATGTTCATTTCATCACTCTCTATTAACTTTTAAAAGCTTGTGTATGAGATGATAATTTTTCTAAAATCTTTAGCTTTCCAACGGTATATCATACATGTATATTACTGCTCTTATGTCCAAAAACGAAAAATTGCATTAAAAAAATATTTTTTCTGTTTTCTCCTTTAGTTGGGTATCGAGTTTATTCAATTTATATATTTACCAGTTTTTCATCAGCGTTAACAAGATAATCTAGTTATTATTATTGAATCTACAAAATTAAAGGTACTTTAGGGGAAGAAAATTTAAAATGTCGGCCTTTAAGCCCTGTCAGACCATTTTTATCTAAATAAAACCTACATGAAATTAAAGCCCATTAAATTTTACATCGATATAGCGAGTTTAATCAAAATCGTCGGAACCGTTTTTGAGAAAATCGAAAAAAGGTGCAAAATGCATGGTATAAAGTGCCTCTTCTGGTAGGCTCATTTTGATGAAAAAAGTTTTGTCACGTCTCGGGCGTATAGTTGTCTTAAATATGAAATTTCAGTTTCATAGGACTTACCGTTTCCGCCCGGGAGCTACCACACACACACACACACACACACACACAGACACACACACACACACACACACACAGACCTTTTTGCGGGACTTGGTTATTTGGACTCAGGGGACCCTAAAACGTGTATTTCCGTTGAAAACTGGAATTCGAAAATTTTCACGATCGTAATACTTCCCCTTACTATATATATATATAGTAAGTGAAAGTAAAAAAAATTCATTTTCAAAACAATTTAATGGTAAATTTATAAAAACAAAAACCAATGGTGAAGGTTTTTATAAATTGTTCATTATTCTTTCCGTAATGACTGGTAAAAAGCTCCGGAGTTTCCCCCGTCGAGTTTTTTTAGGTGTCAGGGGAAGAAGTAGAGAAAATTGATTTTTATATTATATATTAATTGATATCGCAATTTCTGTAATATCCAGTGTTAAAGAAAATAAAAATGTCTATAATAATGATTTAATACATTTCTACTCAATAAAGGGTATATGGGTACTTATGGTAAATCTGCCCCCCTGGTTTTTTTTACTCAAACTTGGGGCAATAACTCAAACAAGGGGTGTCAAATAAAAATAATTCACCTAAATTTTTATCTTTTTAATTAAAACGGTTTTAGAGGTTTTTAAAAAAACTCTTTTTTTTCTAATTTATTATTTTTTTAATAGTAAAATTTGAAATTAATTAATGATGATTTTTTCCCTGATTCTTAGGAGTCAAAAACTTAAAAAAATTATATGATCGAGATTCTTAAACTATAAACCAATTTTTAGTAGATTTATGAAAATTAAAATATTTATTTTTTTAACATTTTTGAAATGTGTCCCTCACCGAATTTTGCCAGAAAATGTATTTTATGCTTCTCTGTACTCAAGATTTTTTTCGAATTTTTCGAACTGGTGGAACAATATGAAAAATAAAATGTGAAATCTTGCTTTATAAGAAATTTATTGTTTTTAGATTATCGAAAAATGTATAGAAAATTATTTTTTAACCGAAAATACATCCGACAGAGAATACTTGAACAAGCTAGTTCTTAGAAGAAATGGTTGATAGTGGTTAAATAGACGGCGTTATAGCTAGCTTGGCGCTCGTTTTGAAAAACAGCTTTTATTCAATCATTTTGTAGTAAAATGATTTAAAATTTTTTATAAGTAATTCTGTATTTTTGGTGAGAAATAATTGTTTTTATTTATTTTTTATATTGTTCCACCACTTCGAAAAAAATCCAGTGTATTGAGTAGCATAAAAGAGATTTTCTGAAAAAACATCAGTGATTGACACTTTTCAAAAAGGTTTAAAAAAAATACATATTTTGTTTTCTTTCTTCCGCTGAAAATTGGCTTTTCGTTTAAGAATCATGATCATAACATTTGTTCATGTCTTTTACTCCTAAGAATCAGAATTAAAAAGATAAAATTTTAGGTGAATTATTTTTATTTGACATTAAAGCGATCACCTAAGTTTGTGTCGAAAAAGCCACGCTAGGTAAGCAGATTAGGCAAACTTACCCGGCTGCATCCTTTATACCAGTCAAATAAATGATTATTGAGATTTAAGGGTTTCTTAACTTTCAATGTAAACTGCTTCTAAAACCATAAATGCCATATCCTTGTTAACCTTCGATAAGTAACAAAATATCAAAGGATCACCAGTTTTAAAATTAATTGCATTCGTTTTGCAACATCGGTACAAAACAGGTTAATCATATGTTCTGAAGGAACTAGCCATCCATCAAACTAAGAAAAAACGACAATCCTCCCGAGGAACTTTGCTGACTAATGAAGCCATTTCAGTTCCATTAAAATATAGTTTAAATGGATAAACAGGTTGCTACAACCTTGGACACTATTATAATGCCATAATGATAAGATCGAGCAAGGGCTTGACCCACTGATGTTCTCGTTGGAACACATTCGGAACTCATTTGTCAAAATTATGTGAAAACTAGAGCCCATAATACGAGGTGGGCTATACGTGCCCCGGCTAATAGTTATGGGCTACGCCAGGCCACCAATTACCTCTACAGCTGTAGAAAATTACTTTTCCTTATCGCATCTGACCCATTTTCTGTTTTGTGACCGACGAGTCAAGTGCATGGCAAGAAAGCCGGTCAATGTTGTGTGAAATATGGACCGTGAAATTTATTCTAAAAATAGAATTCGACGAAGAAAATACATTTAGTCAGGGTAGTATAGATTCATTTAGATTACACCACTTACATATGATATGATAGATATTTTATTAATCTATTTCTAGCAACCGGAAGAAATTTAGCAATATTTTGAGATGTAAACTTATATATTAACTGTGTTATATTCATATATTTCTTCCAAAAACTTATTTTATATTAAAGTCACATGACCAACGTTTAATTAGGATAGTTAACTTAACGAGTACCTGACATCGCACAGGCTCAGGACCATCTTTTTACGGCCCCTCCGAAGGACGGCATAAATAAGGATTTTTTACTCCCATTAAAAAATCCTTGGACCATCTGCGGCTTTGAACCCGTCACCTTTCGCATAGTAGGCGGTTTTTGCTAACCACCCTGTTACAGTTGATCCCGAAAAACAGATGTAATGAGAAAATTTAAAAGCAGGATCCTGAAAATAGGAGTGAAACCCCGATACGTTGGTCGTGTAAATTTAGTATAAAATAAAAAGTTTTTGGAAGAAATATAAGAACATAACCCATAGTATCCTACTTCAAGAAGAATATTTTTTACTTTCACTTATCAATAAATGAAATATATAGTAATAGAAAGAATTGCGATCGTGAACTTTTTCGAATTCCAGTTTTCACCGGAAATACACGTTTTAGAGTTTCCTGTGTCTCACTCACAAAAAGGTCCGTGTGTAAACAAAAACCAAAGGTCGTATGAAACTGAAATTTCATATTTAATAAGCGCATAGACCCGAGATGTTACAGCGAAATCGGTGAACCAGAAGTGCCACTTTATACCATGCATTTTACACCTTTTTGCGATTTTTTCAACAAAGGCTCAAACTATTTTGATTAGACTCGCTAAATGTTCGAATTTAAGTTTTCACCGGAAATACACGTATTAGGAGTCCCTGAATTCAAACGACCAAGTCCCATATAAATGTATGTGTTAACACAAGCGCAAAAAAGAATAATCCTATGAAACTGAAATTTCAATTCAATTCAATACCTCCGAGATGCTACAGAAACTTTTTCATCAAAATCAGCTAACCAGAAGAGCCACTTTATACTATGCATTTTACACCTTTTTACGATTTTCTCAATAACGGCTCAAACTATTTTGATTAAAATCGCTATATCGATGTGCAATTTAATGGGCTTTAGTATCTTCTAGGTTTCATTTTGATTGAAATAGTCTGACAAGGCTTAAATGACGATATTTTAAATTTTCTTCCTCTTTAAGTACCTGTAATGTTTTAGATTTGAAAAAATTAACTACACCATCTTGTTAACATTGTTATAATACATGTAACATATAATTTTGAAAGAATTCGATCTCGTCATTTATCGCCCTAAAACGCCATCCCTACCCCTTTAATAATATACAAATTATAATGACTGTAATCAAAGTAATCACAGCAGACATTCAGTACTTAAAATTAGTCTGTGATTGAAGCGGTCCAAAGATTTAATTAAAACATCTGGTGCGCACAACACACCACTTACTTCTGTTATTAATATCAATTCGAGAACTTTTAAATGAGATAGATTTGAATAAAGTTAAGCATACTTAAGTTTCAAATTACTCAACTCCCGGCGGAAACGGTAAGTCCTATGAAACTGAAATTTCATATTTAAGACAACTATACGCCCGAGACGTGACAAAACTTTTTTCATCAAAATGAGCTTACCAGAAGAAGCACATTATACCATGCATTTTGCACCTTTTTTCGATTTTCTCGAAAAGGATTCCGACGAGTATCATTAAACTCGCAATATCGATGTAAAATTTAATGGGCTTTAATATCATGTAGGTTTTATTCTGATAAAAATGGTTTGACAGGGCTTAAATGCCGATATTTTAATTTTCTTCCTCAAAGTACCTTAATTTTGTTGATTCAATAATAATAACTAGATTATCTTGTTAACGCTGATGAAAAACAGGTAAATATATAAATTAATAAATTCGATAACCAACTAAAGGAGAAAACAGAAAAAATATTTTTTTAATGCAATTTTTCGTTTTTTAATATAAGAGCAGTAATATACATGTATGATATACCGTTGGAAAGCTAAAGATTTTAGAAAAAATATCATCTCGTATACAAGCTTTTAAAAGTTAATAGAGAGTGATGAAAAGAAGATAAAACTAACTGATTATTTTAGATAATAATATAATAGATTTTTAATAAAACACATGTTTCTATATAAATTCGATTTGATTAATTCCTTAATAGTTTCACGTATTTTTATCTCTAACTGTATTTGAAAATTCTTTCATTGATTTTAAAAATGGAGGTAAGTAAAAGTCTTGTATTGCCCGCACCAGATTTTTTGTCTTCTTCTTCGTCAGTGGCGCGACAGGTCGTGTAGGCCCTAGGTCTCGCGGTGTATCCTCCTGGGAGATAACACTCGTTTCTCGATGAATTTCTATAGTGTAGGGTCATCACTTCTACGCCTAATTTGTGAGTGGCCAACATTTGGCTGACGGGTCTCACATACCCGTAGGAAGGTTGTGAGTGAATCCCCATTAATTAAATGTTTGAGAATAAGTCCCTCGGGACTAGGATTCGAACTCAGAACCTTTAGCGCTAGCCACTTAGCACGGCTCCCCTTTTGTCTAAAACAATCAATTTTTAATCCGATTTTCACAATTTTCATTACCTTATACAACTTTTATTATGAGATAACATTTTTTCTATAACTTTAAGCGTTCCAACGGTATATTATAAATCTGTAATTAATAATATTCTCATGTTATAAATACATTATATTGACTTAATTATTTACAAAGGTAAAATACAGAGGGGAAAAGATTTATTTATACATATACATAAGTATAAAATAAATATAGCAACAGAATTATAAGTTAAAAATAACTAATTTTCAACTAAAAGAGGTCGTATTGTCGATCAAGTGTCGATTTTTCACATATTCTTGTAAGTTGTACTTCTTAACTTAAAGAGTATTCAAGCTTAGTTCACAGCTAAGCATACCAGGATTTAGAAATTTGACAGTTTTTTTAAAATAATTGGTTTCGGGCATGATACTGTAATTTAATAATTTACCAATTACTATGATTGTCATCAAAGTGATAGCAGAAGAAATTCCTTTATAAAGTTAAAATTACACATTGATTAAAGTTTAATTTAAAAAAAAAATTTAAATCTTGCGTCGTGTTTAAATTATGTTTAATATTCCCTCTGAAGAAAATTTTAAAATTGAACAATTACTGCTATCAAATAATTACTATTATTATGGATCATTAATTAATTAAAATTGCGGTTACTGGTGAAAACTTGTTTGTTATAAGAAAAAAAAAAACTTAAAAAAAACTAGAAAGGGAATGTTATTAAACACATTTCTAATTTAAATATCACTATGCATAATGCGGCTACATTTGTTTTAAGCATTTATTATCAAAAAGAATTGGTAATTAGCATTCATTTAAATAATTGATAATAAAGAAGTTATAGCGGAACACTAATTACCAATATACCAAAACATTTTACAAATTTAAATAATGAAATATCATTTTAAACAACAGTAGTGATTAATTTCGTCTACCGAAAAGATGATGTTTTACATCTCAACACTCTTGGAATTAAAAAAATCAAAACAAAGGCTTTTCTCTAAGACTTATATTTTATTTTTCTTTAGATTAAGCACTTAAAAATAATACGTCACAGGTCACCCATTTATGATATTTGCATCTCAGTATTATAATTCACTCTTTTGTATCGAAACAGTTTTCAATTTTAGGCTTCCTTAGGCCATAACTCGGCCATATCTGAAGATACCTAAAACTATTTTCTTTTAGAATCATTATAACAGAGATCAATAGATAAAGACAATATTATATGTAGGTCGAAATTTTCTTATACATGTATCTATTAATCTACATATTGTAATACAAAAAACGTATTTTCCCGCACAAAGGTCGATATGTTTTTGTCATTGTTCTTTCCTGAACGAGATTTTTTTTCTGATGTAAAAAATAAAATGTAACTCCAAAGAAGAACGATTGGATTAACGTTTAAAATAATTGTCAATAATGAAAATAATAATTGTGCATAAATTAAAATGTAAGAAAAAATTGTTTTAACAATTATCTAGTGTAGCTTGATTAAGCATGCTGTGTATAACAAAGCAGCTAATTATTTTTGAGCATTTTTCTCTCTCTCTATTATTTTTTAATTTACTTTATATATTATTATTGTTTTGTTTTTTTTGTTTGTTTTTTTTTGTCCTCTTTCACCATTAATTCCTTTAAGATAAATCAGGCAACAACCGATAAAAACATTTCTCTATAGACTGTGGCTCTAATGACTTACATCAGATTTTCCTAAAGACTTCTGTTTAAAGTTCATTAATTGCCATATGTGCTACATCCGAAAAAAAGATGATACAGTTTTACTTGCATAAATTTAAAGGGCAATTAAATTCTCTAAAAAACAAAACAAATCATATCCAAATCGGACCAGTTTTAGCAAATATATTTCCTATTTTACTTTCTACACGTGTTTCTTAAATTATTCTACACGAGTTTTCATAAAAACCGGTTCACCTTTGCTGAGTCATACTTTTATTGTTTGTTTTATTTTAAAATACTTCTTCAAGGATAGCCAATATTTTGAATGTGGTACCTATGCTACTTTAATTATTAATCTCAAATCCTGTACATTTATTTGTCAAAATAACCTAATTGAACTTGGGCTATTCAAGAATGCTACTTTAATCTTCAAATTCAAAAGTGAGTACCTAAATAAGGTAATTATTTTATTTTTTCATCAATTTTGAAGAACGATATTATTCCTCAAACAGGAATCGAAAGTTTTATTTGTTTATAATTTTATTGATTTTTGTGTATTTTTATTATTAACCACTCTTTTAATTTATGAACTTTAGTATTTCAATATTTTAAAATAAATTCAAAGAGCATCATTTCAAAGACTCAGTTACGGACAACAATTTTTTTTGTAGCCTTTGAAGTAATAATAAGAGAGATAAAAATATATTTATTCAAGCTTATTTTGAATTTTATTACATTTAATTTTTTTTCTAGAAACCTTGAAATATTTGTAAAAATATTGAACACAGATTTTTATCATATTAGCAAAAAAAAAAAAAAAAAATACAATTCAGGTAGTCATGGGGGAATTCTTGGTTTGGGCTGAAATTTTGTTGGAAAGAAGAGTACTTTCGTTAAAGTAGATTATGTTGAGAATGAATGCAGTTTTATTATTGTTTCATTTAATTTTAAAACATCATCATCCTGTAGAGATGTATCATCTTGAATTATGCCATCGTAATCTGAATGTGACTGTAGACTGTATGAGTCGGTGGTACACATAGCACATTGTTTTTATGGACCTGCCATTTGTATAAGGAAATACAGTCATTTAGGAATATGCTTTATAGTTGTTTCATAGAGATAACATCAGTTTCTCTCCTCACAAAATTCGCTGATTGTCAACATTCATTGACAGGTGTGAATAAAAAAATGTAAAGATAAAAAAAAAAAAAATTTCGAATTTCATATTTCTATGCTTATATGATCAGATATTCTTTCCGATTTTGCTTTAGTACGATTTAAATATTGACAGTAAGATCATCACGATTTTCCTTCGTATGTTTAAATGTTTTCATGCCAAGTAATGTTTTAATAATATTTATGACTATTTCCCAATCAGAATGAAAATACATCATATTAAAGCTCATCAAATTTTACATCGTCTTACCGAGTTTAATCAAAAGCGTTAGAGCCGTTTTTGAGAAAATCGTAAAAACGTTAAAATGCATGGTATAAAGTGGCTCTTCTGGTCACCTTTTTTTTATTGAAAAGTTTCAGTAACATCTCGGGCATATAGTTGTCTCAAATATAAAATTTCAGTTTAATAGGACTTTTCGATTTCCGCTGGAGTTACGTCATGCGTCGTCACATTTTTATATGATATAACGTTATTTCAATTAAAACTGAAATCCGAAAATTTTTACGATCGCAATACTTTCCCTTAATAAATATTTAAGTATGGTAGGTGAAAGTAAAAATTATTAATCAGTAACTTTAAAAAATAACTTTAAAATATCTAGAGATGTAATGGGAGTATTTTTTTTCAATCTCACTAATAAAGGACATTCCATACACACAAATGAAAAAAAAATTTTTTATCTTAATTAGATCAAGAGATATAGAATTTCGGCCACAACATCGATATTTTTCCCCACTGTGAGCCGGTTCAAATAATATTCCAAGATTGTTTATTTGTAGTTCCACTGATTAATCTCGACCTTCTCCCTTTAGTTTGAACAGATTGCAAACCCATAAGTCTTGACGTTAAATCCCATTTTTCACACCAAAAAAGTTTCCACTACTACTGGACTCCTGGTTTATTTTCAAAAGATGTGTGCGTACTTTTAGGGATTCCCGAACCCGAACAGGTAAAGGGCTTCAAGAACCGACTTCGTTAGAATCCCATCATTAAACCTTTCAGAGAGCCGACTTTCCTTGACATTGCACAGTGGTTCTTCGCAAGTCTTCGGAATGCCTTCTCTCCGGTTCAAGATTCTATCTCGCCAAGATTATCTTATCTCTTACCAAGCGTGAACATTATTAGGTTTACATTTTGTCTAGCGATAAAAATTAATTGACACGTCTTGCAATTAGAGCATCCTCACCACGTTGGAGCAATTTCGTTATCTTAACTTGATATCTTGTATTCAGACTCCATAGACTCATACATATACAGTGATGGAAAAAGTATTTGCACAACACGTTTTTATGGATAAATTAGTTCAAGGAAACAAAAAACTTCGCTTTTCTTTGCAAAAATGAAAAGTACATTTATCAAAAACTGAGAAAAACCTTTTGTAAAAAAAATGACAACACTTCATAATGGAATAAAAAATTAAAACAATAAAAGTGCTTGGAAAAAATTATTTGAACACTTCCCGATTTAGAAATAGAAATAGAAATAGAAAATAAACTTTATTCTGGACAATGTCCCTTCAGAATAACATTAATGGTCAAAATAATAATTTATATCTGGCCTAAAACAATATATAACTACATTTAAATAACAAAAGAAAGAAGAAAAAAACAAATAAAAGGTCATTGTGACATCTCTATGTACATATTCAAAAATAAATAAATAAGAATCAACCTAAAATATATCTTTTACATCTCATTAAACTATATAAACAAATCACCTCACATAAATAGGCATAATAAAAATTAAAATTAGCTTACATCGGACTGGAGAGAAAAGAAATATTGAAAGAGGAGGGATTCAAATGATTGTAGGGAAGGAGCATGTCGGATGTTTGAAAGGAGAGTATTCCATAAGGCAGTGGAACAGGCTAAAAAAACGCAAGTACAAGTAAAGACGCAATTTTAATAGTTTTAATATTTTGTTAATAGGCTATTTGCGTCAATAATTGCTTGTAGACGTCTAAGCATTGAGTGTACTAGATTTTTAATTAAATCTAGGTTTATTTGTTCCAATTCTTGAACAAGAAGTTTTTTAAGGTGATGTACACTAGTGATGTGGTGTTTCCTTACATGTTGGTCAAGGGAAGGGCCATAAATTTTCAATTATATTTATATCTGGTGACTGAGGAGAAGTGTGGAGCTGTTTTGGAACATTAAATATTAACCACTCCTGTGTTCTCCTCGCAGTATGTTTTGGATCGTTGTCCTGCTAGAAATAGTACTGTTCCTCGATTCCTATTTTTTCGACACTAACACACAAATTACGGCGCAAAATGTTCTCATACCCTTCTGCTTTTAAAATACCTCCAATGCTCACAACATTTCCGACGCCATGGTATGAAACACACCCCTAAACCATAACATGCCCTCCACCATGCTTTACAATCGTCAAAACATTTTACTTCTTTAGGGCTTCACTACGATGTCGCCATATCATCCTTTGACCATCTGAATCAAACAAATTAAACTTTCTTTCGTCAGAAAAGACGACATTTTCCCAAAAGCTTAATGGTTTCTGTACGTACTACCTAGCAAAAGCAAGGCGCTTTTTGCGATTCGTTTCACTCATGTACGACTTCTTTCTCGGAACTCTACCATGGAGCCTTTCCGAATTCAGGGCATGTTTAATTTTTCTGCTAATAACTTGGACTCCAGACGTTGATTGGATCATTACAGCCAGCTCCCGAGAACTTAACACGGGATTTTTAAGATTTTCTTTTCTTATTTTCCCCTTTAGCACGGGATTTTTTTTTTTTTTTTTTTTTTGGACGCCCTTTAAGCTCACTGTTTTAGGTTAGACCACGTTCCTCATAAATTTGATATAATAAATTTTACTCAATTAAGATGAAGGAAAATTAAAAAATATAATTTTTAATTATACTATCATAGACCACCTTACCCTAGAAACTTATATACTATTACCTATCATGATTGATCATTAAATAATTCCTCAATAGTTTATCAAAGTCATTTAGTCGTAAAAAGGCCTGTAGATGTGTAAAATGACGAAATCATCGCCTGCTGTTTAGGAGAATGGAGGTTTTGTTGGCAACTTTACAATGATGATCTAATTATGAAAAATTCTAATTTTTGGTTGTTTTAAAAGTTGTTAAACTTGATTGAAACCTACTCGATAATTAATTATAATTTATGCTTGTTTACGAATTCGATAATTATTCCGTTTGCAATTACATAACTATCTGGTTTATTGCCAAGGACGATATACGAACGAAATGTGTTTTCGATTCCGTCACCTCATATTCCATTTCAACTTTAATTATTTCCTGCAATCACAATTACATTTTACACTAGTATATTAATTATTTCAATAAGACTTCGTAGAAATAAAATGCTTTCGATAATTAGCACTCAAAATAGCTGGCATATATTAGCCTCTGATATTTTAGTGTTAAAATATCACTTCAATAAATAAAATGGATTACTGTAATGAGATTACCATTTTAATTGTTTACAAATGAAAAAAAATCTTTTTCTACAAAAAAAGGAAGGTATACAATTAAACTCTCCATCTTGTTAACGAGTAATAGATATGTAATATGTAGATTTTAAGTGGTGTGGTTTAAATTTTTCTTTCTTTTTTTTTGTATTTCTAACTGTAACATTATAGTGAAAAAATTATGTGAAAACAGTGTTGATATACATCACACCAGATTTTTAAAATAAGTTCCAAACCAAAGGATGAAGAAAAACAGCATTAAAATTGAATGTAAAGCAAATATAATCTTGCAATTCTAACTAAAGATTATTAACAATTTTTTTCTCGAATTTTATAGTTATGTAATGTGTTATTTATTAATATTAATATGTTTTATTTATTAATATTAATATGTTTTATTTATTATTATATTCAAATAGCACTTATATGTTTTTAGTTATATGATAAACATAAACAACTTATAGAAAACGAGTTAAACAAAATCTACAATGTAATAATATTAATAAATGACAAATTTTATGGATAGGTATAATTATTTTTTTAATCCTAAAGAGTATTTATAATATAATATGAAACAATGCAAAAGTTAGTTCCGGGTGCAATCAAATGAACACAGTCAACCATTCTTACTCCACTAAAATTTATAACGTTTTTTTCCATTATGAAGCAAAAAAAACTTTAAATCAATTTTAAACTTATTCTGATACATTTAGGAAATAAGTTTCCAACTAAAATCAATTTTATCAAAAATACGTACATTAATAAGTCATAAAATATAAACCTAAACCAATATTCGAATCAATAATTTATTTTCAATTTAAGAAACCTATAAATAAACTTTTCTTTTTGGCTTGATGTTGTTCATTGTTCGTTCAGTAAAAGATGAAAATAAATAAAACCTTCTGAAAAATAAATAAAGTCAATAATGAACATTTGTAATCGACCTGAAAAAAAAAATTACTCTCGCCCTCTCAAAATTTGAGGGCTTACATTTCAAAATATGTAGAATCTGAATAACGAACGAATTTAAAAAACCCGTTTTTCCTATAAATAAATAAATACCAAAAATTGTCTACAAAATGAAAAAAGAATCATTGAAATTGGTTAGGAACTAGCAGAGATGTAGCATTTTGAAATTAGTAGTGGTGATATGCCATTATCCTTTGAATAATTGCTTTTCATATTAGTTTATTGCCTATCAACAGCTATAAAACAGTTATACCCTAATATTGTTATTTGGAAATAATAAACCATTTTGTAATAATTTGCAACTTCCATTTTAAATTTGAATTAAAACTATAAGAAAATTATTGAAATGGATTTTTAATTAATCCAAATAAAAATATCAACCACAATTTCTTGTTACAAATATATATTTAATTTTCAAATACATATCTAAAAAAATTATATCATATACATGATCACATATAATAGACATATTTATCCTGTGTATAATACAAATACGAGAATAAAATATGTACAAATGGCAAAAATCAGCCTTTTTTTATTTAAATGATAACAAGGCCAAATATTACAATTTATAAAAATACACATATTTACACAGTGACAATTTTTAATAATATCTCTAGACTTGTAAACAATAATATTCAATTAAATTATTTACATTGCTCTTACCATTTCAAGGAACCCTTAAGTAACATTTTAAATAATTCTTAACATTATTACATAATCATAACTGTTATCCAGGATTATTCTTCATACGAATAATTGGATACAATGAATTGATATAACTATTCAACATATTTTTTCTCAGAGTCATAATCATTTATTGTAGCTCACATACAATGTGTGTAGGTATCGATATATACATACATATTATTTTTTCAAGTTAGAATTTAATATTACATGTTCAACTTACATACTTATGTATTATGAAAATGATATTTTTTTTTAGACTGTCTCTTTTATTGGGTTATAATAAATTTAAAAAATCATTACTTCAGCTTCAATTCTGTAATATATGTTAAATATTTAGGCCTGAATAATACTTCACTTTTTTTATTGACGATACCTTATAAAAAAAACTAGTGTATTATGTAATACTGTTTTGCTTTTTTAATTTGGAATAAGCACTGCATAAGTAATCAAACTTAAATTGTGTAAATACACAGAAACTTAATCTTTCAACAAAAAATAAATAAATAAGTCATTAAAAGGCTTACAAACATTGATGTACAACATTTTAAAAATATTACTGATTTCAATAATAATGATAATACATACAAATATACTACTGAACATAAATTTTTATAAAAACAAACAAATATTTAATTAAGAGTATTAATTAAACAAAACATTAACTTGTTATTCAGATAATGAAATAAATAATATCCATTATCTATATTTATTTTTTAATGCATTAAGTATAAATATTGTTTGTTACTATAATGAATTAAGCAATAAATAATAATTTTGAAATCATATTTATGTATATAAATTATTCTGAAATGTATGTTTGTGCTAGATGCATCACTGTACTTACATAACAACTGGGGATGTTTTGTTTTTTTAAGAAACATGACACACCAGTATCTGTAGCCCAAAAAAAAATTGAAACTGATTATGCCTAAATTAACCCAGTTTTCAATTTAACCAAAATCACTTTCTCCATTTCTTAAAAAGGAAATCAAGAAATACTGATTAAATTTCTTTATGTAAGCTGTCCAGAGTAGTGGGGATTACAGATTAAAGATGGTTTAACATTCTTTATACATGTATATTATACATATATTATTTTATATATGATATATAATGTAAATAAAATGTATGTTTCAAGTTTAACCATCTGTAATACCCAGTAAAGTTTACCCACAACTATGGATCTATACATATACATCCTCAGTACTTAATATATATATATATATATATATATATATATATATATATATATAGAGAGAGAGAGAGAGAGAGAGAGAGAGAGAGAGAGAGAGAGAGAGAGGGGGAGGGAGAGAGTACTGTGGGATGTATATATGTAGATATGCAGCTTTGAAAACTACATATATGAGTATATATGTAATAATTTATAATCTGTAGTATATTTTTATTTACATTCTATGATAAAAAAAAAAAAATTTCTTTTTATAAGAAATTGAGTAATTAGTGAATAAAAAAAATTAGGGCTGATTGTTTATATTTCTTGCATTGGCTCTACTTATGTAATTTTTAATGTGTTGACGTTTTTATTGTTTTAAAAAAATGAAAATTGACGAAGTTTGAGTTGAGACCGATGAAATAAGCAATTTTACCATGATCCTGAAGATGAGTGAGGCCAAAACGTCAGTTTGTGGTGATACTTTAAATAAAAAAGTACATTGGAAGAATATTAAAAAAAAAAAAATTAAAATTAGTCCTAATTTTTCTACCTCAGTAATATTTGAATTATTTCCAATACATTTTGGATTATGTTGAGTAATATGGATGTTTAAGCTAGATCTATCATTAGAATTGCATAACAATTGTTTACTTCAAATCTTTTTTAAAGAAATATGTATAATTTGTTTCTAAAACCAATAAAAATGAAGTCGGTGGGTTCCAATTTACTCCAGGTAAAATATTTAAAAGTTACTTCCTTTTTTTTTAGATTCTTGATCTATACATTATCCTGAAAATTCACATTTTCATGTGACTGAAACTAAGATTTAAATAACTTGCAGTTCTTAATGATCCCCTACTCATAGTTATGGGAACTATGGATGGGGGTTACACTTTATGATCTAAAGCACCACTTCCAAAATACCTTAGAACAAGATGAAGATGAGCGGAAGATGATCAGAAGCTAGGCCTCCTAGGCTTGCCTTGCTGCACAGCCCCATAGCTGGTGGCAGGCTGCTGGCTCATGATGACATAGACCGGACGCTTGCTCTTGCAGCACCATCCGCAGCAGACGCTGAGAGCCCAGCAGATGACGATGAGCGTCGCGATGGCGAGGAGTATCGGGTGCTGCCTCTCCGCCAGTACCAGCTCCTCCCAGGCCCAGCTGACGCTGCGTTCCATCTTGAGGAAGAATCCGTCCATCCAATCCAGGAACGTAGACATCACTAGCTCACTTATGTAACCTTTCCTACCCCCGCCCCACCTGTCCCCTATCAGATAGCGCAGTTGACTCAAGGACTGGTTGTCTGAAGCGGGAAATTCGAAACAGTCACAATCCTTAATGCGGAACGATTATACATAATTGTATTGCTTTATAAATAAAAAAATCTGGTGCGCGCAACACACGACTTTCACTTTCCTCCGTCATTTATATCAATTTAAGACTTTTTAAACAAATTTATAAATTAATATAAATTGTTAAAGAAAATGGATCACTTCTAGCTGGGTGGCTTGCATAACAGCCTCCTATGCCAATGGTCACGGGTTCAAACCCGCAAGTGATCCAAGGATTTTTTAATGGGAGTAAATTCTCATTTCAAATTTTACTATTAAAATTTAAAAAAACGAAAAAACAGTTTTTTATAATGATCTCGAAAACTGTCTTAAATTAAAAAGCTACAAATTTAGTAAATTGTTTTTATTCGACACCAAATTGATCCCCCAAGCTAGAGTTAAAAAAGCTGCGGGGGCAGATATACCATCCTAATCCGGCTATACCCTTTTCAATCCGAGAATTGTCCCAAAGCCAATTCATATTACTTTCACTTATCTACATATGAAATATATAGTAAGGGAAAGTATTGCGATTATGAAAATTTTCGAAATCCAGTTTTCAACTGAAATACACGTTTTAGAGTTCACTGAGTCCAAATAACCAAGTCTTGCAAAACGACCCATGTGTGGCAAGTCCAGCACGAAAACGAAAAGGTGTACGAAACTGAAATTTCATATTTGGAACAACTATTAGTCCGAGATGTTAGAGCGAAATTGTCATCAAAATCGGCGTGACAGAAAAGCCAATTTATGTAAAGTATTTTACACCTTTTCACGATTTTCTCCAAAACGGGTTTGACGATTTAGATTAAACTCGCTATATCGATGTAAATTTTGATGGGCTTTGTAAATTTGTCTTCCTCTAAAGAACCCTTAATTTGGTAAATTCGAAAAAAATAAAACATATCTTATTAGCATTGAAAAAAAAAAGTCTAAATATATAAGTTTAACGAATTTGTTAATCAACTAAAGATGAAAAGAGTAAACATATTTGTTAATGTAATTTTTGTTTTTTGGAGATAAGAACAATTATATACCATCGGAAAATTAAAGATTTTAGAAAAAAATATTATCTTATACACAAAATTGTAAAATGTAACGCTGAGTAATGAAAAGCCGAAAAAACTAAGTGATTGTTGTAGATAACAATTGTATATTGTTATATTATATAACATAAAACATATGTTTTCAGCGAAACTAAATATTCCTTTAAACTTTATTGAATTCTATTTATCAGTTTTTTTTTTTAAATTATTTATTGATTTTTACAAATGTATTGTACAACACAACTAGTAAATAGGCTAAAAGAAGATAGGCATGAGCAAGACTTGTAAAGAAGCTACCCATCGGTAGCACTAAAAAATATTGTAAACTAGAAGGTTTCGAGGCCATCTTTTTTTCAGACGCTTCGGAGGATTATCAGGCATTGAAGAGAAGAAAGGATTGAAACTAATGGGTTAGAGTGGGAGTGGAGTTTGTCGTGGAAGGAGAGGTATCTGGTGCGGGCTATTAGTTCTTAATGATTTAACAACCGAGGTTAGTAAAAGTCGTGTGTTTGCGCACCAGATATTTCATCTTCGAAATAATCTCGTTGAATTTTGGAAAAGTACTTGATAATTTTTTTCATTTATTTGTATTTATTTAATTTTTTTTTAGTAAACTTATTAATTTCCAGGTCATAAGTAAAAAAAAAAAAAAAAAAAAAAAAAAAAAAAAAAAAAAAACAAAAAAAAAAAAAAAAAAAAAAAAAGAAATGATCCACCACCACTATATAATTTTCACCTTATTCATATTTTTTCAGCTTGCTGGTATAGTGTTGGCCTGCTGCTTGCTTCATCGGTCAAAAAGGAGCAAGAGTCGAAGTAAGTTATGTTGTTTAATAGTTTTTTAGAAAATCCACAAATTATAAACCACCAGAAATATAGGAAAACTGATATTGGCTAAATAAAAAGTTCATGCTAAATGAGAGGGGATTAAAACTACCTAAGCATTCATTAAATTGTTTTAACCATCAAGTTAATTATTGCCAAAAGGGGGAGGCGTACTATATCAATCATGAATGATAATAAAATAGAAAATCCTTTCTTATTGACTTCTTTATTTTAATATTAATAATAATAGGCTTACCGAACCCGAAGGTTCGATGCCGATACCAACAAACTTCGCCTGCACAGACTCGTCCAATGTTCGCCGGTCAAGCCCAAGCCCCGAGATCAGCCTTAATGCAATCCTCCCATTGACGCTTCGGCCTAACTTTCGGACGCCTACCAGTCTGTTCAGCGAATACCAACATTCTCGGAATCCGTTCCTCACCGAGCACAACTTTACGCGACCATTTGAGTCTCCGCGATGCTGTCAACTCAATTATATTAACAGGGTACAAACTCCGCAATTCCGCGTTGTGCAACCTTCTAAACTCCCCAGTAGCCTCATCTCTCTTCGGACCAAATATTTTACGCAGTACCTTATCTTCGAAAACCTTAAGCCGTTGTTCATCCTTCAAAGTAAGCGGCCACGTTTCACATCCGTAAAGAACCGTCGGAAGAATAATAGTTTTATAAATTCTAACCTTTAAGTTTTTAGACAGAAGCCGCCAGCTAAGTAATTTAGCAACTGAATAATAACACGCATTTCCAACCTTTGACCGGGACTTTATTTCTTCCTGGATTTCATTTTTTCTTGTTATCATTGAACCTAAATACTTGAATTTCTCTACGTGTTCAAAAGTATGCCCTGATATATTAATATCATCAAGATGGCCACCTTTATTTTTATATTACCACTATAAAATAATATTAGAATCATCTACTATATATATTTTTATTCATACCTTATCGTTATCATAGTTTCTTTACAGACTCCGATCTAATTCAGTAGTTTTTTTAATTATTTATCCTAATTTTTCATTTTATTAAAACGTACTTAATCACGTTTAAAACTAATTTCAAACTGATAGAACATTCCTACAGTAGTAGTTCCAAGTTCTTCCAGGGATGTGAATATTGGACCAAATTATAGATATTCACATTCATATCGTGTTGATAGTTTTGAAATACATCGAAATGTTTGATTTTTTTCATGTCTCCTCCCTGACCTGATTTCTTTTGGCTGGCCACAAATCTTGGGTCTGTGTTCCAACGTTTACGCATGTCTTCAGTTGTCCAATCATGCACATAAATACGGTAGTTGTGTTGGATAAAATATCTGATTCATGAGTACAACGAAAAGACACAAAAACCCTCCAAGAAATAATAAAATTAGTTTTTATTTATCTCAATATGGAAGCGGTGTGGTCTTGTGGATAGAGCACTAGTCTACTGTTCTCCGGGTTCTGGGTTCGAATCCCGTCTATGGAAGAATATTATTTATTCTATTACTTCAGCCGGAGGGGACACTAGGGTATGAAGACCCTCCTGGGGCAGACCCAGCCTCTTTAAAGTGGGTACCCAAATTGGGGAAAAAACCTGGCGGCTGAGCGTGATCTTAGACACAGTAGGAAACTCTATATGTACTGAGCCCAAGACCCTTCATGGGTTATAGAGGTACAGGTATTTTTATTATTTTTTTACCTCAATCAATAACACTTCACTATTTTTATTTAGCCTTTTACATACAGACTTTTTATGGTTCAAAAGCTTATTTAGAGAGAAATCCATAACCCTCTCTAACAATATGAAGTTATTACCCATGTTTCTATAATTATTTTTGGAAGAATATCGGTTTTAGATCGACAAATTTCAATATCGAATAATTGGATACCTTCTTATATTTATAAATAAAAGTATCATTTCACTCACGTTTCTGGTCATCGTTGTATCTCAAAAATGGCTATGGTTGTAAAGCTGAAGTTTCTCCTGGAGGTTCGTCTTACCGTCTTCATGTAATAAGGATGGGTTCGGAAAAAAATCGCCCTCAAAGTGTTTGAAACTTAGATTTTTGGAAAAGAAGCTGTGCGTTTCTCGATTAGAAAAAAATCGAAATAATGAAATAAGAGAAAGAATAAGGACCGAAATAAACATTCTTATTGAAATTAGAGTGATAAAGGTTGATGTGTTATGGACACGTCATGAGCATGTTGGTCTCTTCGATTAGTTAAATTCTATACACACAAGATAC
The DNA here is from genome assembly GCA_023052935.1 of Piezodorus guildinii. NCBI lineage: Eukaryota > Metazoa > Arthropoda > Insecta > Hemiptera > Pentatomidae > Piezodorus > Piezodorus guildinii. The sequence goes on along the minus strand of CM041297.1, from coordinate 38,190,420 downwards.
GGAAACCGGAGAGACCTCGGAAATGGTAGATAGAAGATATGAGAGAGGATGTGACAGCCAGAGGTCTGACAGAGGATGACTACCCTGATAGAGGTTGTTGGAGAAACGGAGTACTCAGGACCGATGTGTGGCACATCGCAGAAAACCGGAAAAAAAGTGGTTGAAACAAAATATACTTCTAAAACATTCCACGAAATTTGTTTGAAATCTGCTTCTAAAGAATAACTATTAGTTCCACATAAAAGGGGAGCCGGTGGTTGAGGGGCTAGCGCGCTAGTCTTGCGCTTCAAAAGTTGTGAGTTCGAATCCCAGTCCCGGCCGGACTTTTATAAGCATATAATTAAATAGGGATTCACTTACTAATAATTCTCCCAGGACATTACACGACGCGGCCAAGGGCCTACACGGCCTATCGTGTCTATCGGAAAAAAAAAAGTTCTACATAAAAAAAGACAAGATTAATTTGACCGATATCGAAGGTATACTTACTATATTTACTCTATAAACGCACATATATAAACTTTGACCAAAATAGAATAAAATATTTGCGAGCATATCTGCCGGTTACGGGTAGTTTAACAATACAGATAGGTAGAAACCAGGCAGAAGTCCGTTTTATTTTCTAACAAAATGGTGAACTATCCGATATCGAATAAAATAAATATAATGTTTTAAATTGGTGGATAGGAAATATATCATGATTCTGAAAAGGTGGAATTGAGGGCCGCATTATATTTTTCACTATGTTTCAGAAGGCACATCCCATTTACATTCGCTCGCAATTGGGACCGGTCTAAATGGATCAAACAAGTTTTTTAATGTGTAAAATAATTCATAATGTGATATAATCTCCATCGGATATAAACGAAGTGAGTTTACATATATATTTTTTATCGTAGTTTTTTCCGGTAGTTCCTTCTTACCTCTCAATAGTTGTTAGATTCAGCTTTTTCTTTCGTTTTCATCCCATATACACATTGTACATCAGATCAGAGGTTCTCAATCATATACTTCTAAAAAAAAATCAGTCATTAGGTTTTATCAACCTATCTGTAAATAATAAGTTGAGGGAAATACTATCTAAAAGATAAATAAAAAATATTTGTTTCAACTTTTTTCAAAAAATCGTATGTTTGAATTTGTTGATTCGTACTGTAAAAAGAAAACTACAGGGGTCCAATTATTTTTTTAAAAGAATTCCAGTGTATTTGACAGTCAAAATATAAATAGTTAATAACTGATAACTCGGTCAACCAGATATAATAAATTTTGATGGCTCTATTTTGAGAACTTCTGTATTACATAAGAGTGTAGTAAAACGTTTTGTGGAACTATTTTAGTCTTGCAGCATCAGTTACATTGGTTTCTATTCGTCCGCCAGCGAAATCGGTTCAACTCAGTGTGCATTATCCCATTTCTCCCATAGGCATTTGATGGTAGATCTGAGTTTAATAAAAATTACAAGAAAATTTTGTAGACCAGAACCATTACGGATAAATTGTGATAGCATAATCAAAGTAGCTGATGTTCTTTCATGATGTTCTTGTTCTTATTTCTTTTGACTCGAGATAGCATTTGGCAGCAGTTGCTAGCAGCATCATCAGATTTTCTTAAAGTCCTATCCATTACCGCACTTCCCAAGTATAAGAATGATTCCACCATTTATGTGGAGTTTTCCCACTGTACAAGTCCATTCCTTCGCACTTCTTTAGTTTCATCTAAGTTGATCCGAGCCCTACCGCTGTTCAAGATGCATCATAAAGGATCTAGCATGTCCTCTGGATCAGTGAATCGCTACTTGCGAAATCTTTCTTCTTTCACAGCGCATTGTAGAGATATTCAAAATATCCTGCGGCATGAAATCCCTATAGTGAGGACTTTTAATCTAGAAAGAACTTCCTTAAGGAAGTCCTTTTTGGTTTAGTCATCCAGTGAAGGTTCTACTTCTGGATGATGATAATAAGATGTCCATACAACTAACTTCAAAAGAGGATCTCTTGAAAACCCCATTATATAAGTTATGACCTCTTATATTCATCCCTAAGATATCTGTGTGGCTAAGAGAGATTAATGCATTAGAAGGAATAAGTGGATTACATATTACATAGTCTTATATGATTTTATTCTTTCAAGAACTCATGTCTTATGATTGTTGCTCCCAAAAAAAGGGATGCTAAGCAATTATTAATCTAATTTCTGGCTATTATATCTAGATATCTTTAGGTCAGCAAAATAAAGACCTATTTGTTGTTGATTTTGTGTTCTCAATAAATGCTGACAAAGGTAACATGATGTGCTTAAAATTGAAAAAGGTTCTTAAAATAGTTTCCAGTTTTAAGCATGCACCAAACCAAATCTGAGGTTTTTAATATCTTAAGATAGGGATGGATCCAATCCAATTCTATCAGAACCTCCAGCACTGCTCTTGTTATTCAAGAGGTGATAATGAATTCCTTGAAGCTTCCTCAAGAATGTTCTTGTATTATATTGTTGATAACTCAATAGAGTTTAATCATTCTGAAGACACTTCCTACCTCATTTTCTTAAAGCGGTCTCTATTTCATAGGGGTCCCTTTATTTTTTATATCTTTAAATATAATAAACTGCATCTGTTAAGTCTATTTAAAAAGTTAACCAAGGAATCCTTCCTCACTTTAATAGTTATACCATTTATCATTTGATAGAAAATCTGAAGATAGTATTACTCAGGTTCTTCTTGACCCAAGTTTAGAGAAAAGGACTATAAAATCAGTCTATATCTTTTAAAAATACCAAGTCTGATCTTCCAAAGGTTACATCTTACATAATTGTTGCATTTTTTGCAAACTTCTGAGTATATCAGAGGCTTGGCAACCAGTTGCTGAGATAGCAGGAATAAACAAGTATCTATTTTGTAAAAAAAGCTGGCTTCCAAGCTGATTTAAATAAAATTATAAATTGTACTCAATTTTATTATTTATTTTTTTAAATTTAAATTTTTCCTAGTTTAAATATCTACACTTCTAACACATCGTTGTCAGTTTAGAGCTGAATTGCAATTTTGAGAAACATATGAAAAATTAGGTGTCGGTTTGAACCTTTAATGAATGGAAACAAAAAAAAACAGCATTTGATTAGATCCATAAAAAATTGTTAAAGTTAAGACAATTGTAGAAAAGAAAGCATTCTATCATCAATAAATTGGCTCTGAATTCCACTATGTTAAATATTAATCAGGGACAGATTATTGAAAATAAATAATTTTTTTCAATGGTGAAGATCAACAAAAGTTATTGAAAACAATAAAAATAGAGAAATAAATGAGTAAAGTTTTCTGAAGTATCTTATGTAGATGTTTCAAAAGATGGGAAAATATGCTGTGTATTTTTTAAATTGCTTAAATATTTTCCTGATGTGATTACATCATACTATTTAACTTTTTTGCAATAAAAACAAAATTTTCTAATCCAAAAATTATTTGTGCTATTGAATTATTAACAATATTTAATATTTAATAGACTAACCTGTGGTCTTTATTTTAGAGGTTTCAATCATAAGTTCTTGAAGATTACAAAGCTGAAGCATATAAAATGCTTGGGTTTTGCTAAAACTAAATTGAAACACCAAAAATTGTCTGGCCTGGTGCATATTTTCTGCTATGTATATGTTATTTTAAAAATAGAGGAACTATATTGTTCTTTTAAAATTTAGTTTTTCACTCACCTTCTAATGAATTACTCCGAATTAAGTGGATCACACTTTTTCTATTAATCATTCATTGCTCTGAGCATGCGACACATTCACATTAACCATCTCATTATCAACATAATTTTCTCATATTTAATTTTTCAAAGTAATAACATTAAATATTCCAACACAAGTATACTCACTTCATTAAGCCTTAGGTAACACCATACTTGCAATTACAATTAATATGTTACTAATATTGCTTTTGTTATATATAGTGCTTGAAAATGAAGCCTTCTTATGTTGGATTTACAATCTTCACAAATGCCATCATTCATAACTCCTTTTACCAGCGTTTGAATGAATTCTAACCTTATGCAGTTTCTACATTATAGAGTGACATGCCTATCTTAAGATAATTAGAATAAGCAGCACATTGCCCATTTGACAATATTAAGCTTGCAAAGAGTCACCAATTACAATAATATACAAAACTGATAGCTTTGCTTATAAATCTATTTATGTAAGGAATGAATGCATAGTTCAAATATATTTTTGTGTAAAGTTTTAAATATGTACCAAGTACAATTATTGTTTTTTTTAAACAAGGATTCGCTAGCAATATTTATTGCATGGGTAGGCATAAGCTTGTTCTGTTGTAATCTAGATATATATTGAAGTTGTCTAAAGAGATCAATTCTTCGCAGACCCTTTTATCCAATCAGTTCAATGGTAATGACCCTATAAATTCAAAAAATCATGAATAAATATCTGATTTCATATAAAGAACACAGAATTGAAAATTGCAGTACAGATTTAATTTCATTCCAAAGGCTCTAGCAGCCAATCTGAAGAAATTTTCTTTTTTTAAATACAAAGGCTACTAAGCAAATTTTCTTCCATAAATTAAAATGTTATTGACACAGTAGAATTTTTTAAAAAAAATATTAAGGCAAAATTAATCAACAAATTCCTTTAGAAAAAAAACAATTGAATATTTCCTAAAATGAATTTAAAACCTATCCCAAATCATTGTCTTGATCTCAAGGTCCATATGACTAAACAATAACCTTTTGTTATTGAAATAATGGGCTAATGATACGGTGGCCAACATTGAAATATTTTTTTTTTTTAATTTAAGATATTAGGGGTACTCACTACGTTTGCTATAGCATGCTATTTGTGTTATTTTGCTAAACCCGTCGAGTTTCTACAGTTATTTACTGTATAAAATTGATGGGTTTAGCACAATAGCACAAATAGCATGTTATAGCAAACATAGTGAGTACCCCTAGTATATGCTAAACTCAGGCTCTAAGAACTGACTACAATTCAGTGTAAGACTGTTATTTTGAAATTACTTCTTCTTCTTCATTGGCGCAACAGACGCATGAAGCTATCCTTGGCTTCCTCAATCTTTCTGCCCCAGACAGTCCTGTCTGCAGCATGTGTTCTGCTCATTCCTGCTTTCTTCAGGTCTGAAAGGATATTATCTTTCCATCGGGATCTTGGCCTGCTCCTAGGCCTTATCCATCCGGAGTGCTCCTATATACTTTTAGAGAGCCCCTGCTACTTTCCATTCTGACTACATGTTCGATTTACTTCATTCTCTGCAACCTGCCAAAGCATGAAATGCTCAAATCTCGGTGATCAGCACATAGTCTGAGGATCCTTCTTTCGAAGCAGTCAACCTTATGTGCAACCGACTTATTGATTGTCCACATTTCACACGCATACCTTGCTTTAGGCCTTATGAGACATTTCTATATTCTTTCTACTTCTGAAAAGCTTGGATAAGGAGAAATATGCTTTATTGGCTGTTGCCAGGCTAGATCTTATTTCAGTCTCTTCTTCCATTTTCTTACCGATATCTGTTCCCAGGTATTGGAAGCTGAGAGCAACCTCAAAAGTTATCATAGTTTCCCATTCTGACTTGTTGTAGAGCTGTCTCATTCCTTTTTATGCTCATAATCTTAGTTTTATTTGTATTTATTTTAAGTCCTATGGTTTTGGTTTTTGCTTCCTTTCCTATTTTGTAGAAGGCTTCCTCCACAGCTTTTTGGGATCGTCTAATAATAGCAACATCATCCGCATAAGCAAGTATTTGTACCATTTTAGAAAATATGGTATTGCCATATTTGGGAATTATTAAAATTTATAAATGAACACATATACTACCAGTTATCACGCTCAGTTTAATTTGTGCAATCATTGAGTGATTCTTGCCATAAGCCAAGGCTTAGCAAATACTTTTCATTAAGTTTTCAAACTAATTTTTCAATGCCATCTTTTGAACCCTCTGGGAATTGTTTGTGGACCACTTGTTGTGAAGCACTGACATTGATAATTAAAAGTACATTGAGCAATTAAAAGGCTTATACCGTATGATACGTACATTTGTCTTTTTTTAAACAATAATTCATTAGTTTTGTTAATATTACTTTTAAAGCAGTAATTAAAAATTTCATGTAGAAACATCCCACTCACTGAAATTAATACTAATCATAGTTATAACACATTTGTATTTAAAGTTAACTCCCCTCCTCCATCTAAAATTAAAAATACTAAAACTGTACACAAAAACTCTTTTGTAGCTGGAAATATTTTATTAAACAATTTTCAAACTTTATTCAGCTTGGTATTGAATATTGAAATTTTATTAGCAATGATACTAATAATTGAAATTATATTTTAAAGTCTCGCATTTATAAATTGCTCATAACACAATGATCTTTCAGAATGTAGAACTGATCATACAGCATGAGTATAATATATTATTCAAAATCATTAATCAGAGGAGTGTATGCAATAAAATGAAAGATTGGCTTTTTATGCAAAATTTATACATGTTTCAACCTTAAGTAAAATGAAAAGGTGTTTTTATAAAACTAAAAATACATCTATGTATTTATGTAGCTTATAGAACAGATATTGGCCCAAGCATGTTTAATAATAAATGAAAAGCCTCAGCTATTAAAGTGAATAAGTGAGTTTTTTATTTATGTATCATTTACTGCTATTTTTACGATAACTAAGGTTTTTAAGAGAATGAAAATAGCGAAATGCATGCTCAATAAAATTGAATGTATTTTATTTTGTTTAGTGTAACAATATAAAGCATGAAAAAAAAATCATATATTCATTACATTCAATGTCATGTATGTTATTTATTTTTTTAAATGTATGTAAATAACCTCTGTAGACAGGAAGCAGTGTTAAGGGTATGGACTGATAAGGAAATAGGGCGAAAGGACCCAGCTGATTCGCCACAACCATTACCCATTTCAACAATTGTAACAGACTGATAACTCTCAAAAAAGTAGTCTATAGTTTAGACAATCTTACTTAACAAACATAATATCAATGTTACTGAATAACATTGTTTATGTATGAGAACATAAATCATTAGAACAAACATGCTAACACTGTCCATAAACTGTAAATATCGCTATTTTAGTTCATAATAATAACATAAATAAAAGCAATGTTTTTATAAGAATAACTATGAATATTTAATCCATTAAAAATATTTATTTTTTCTATATGTATTAGAGAAATATTATTGATGAATTGTAGAAAATGCACATTATATATATTTTATAAAAATTTAAATAGATATTGAATAAAATTAATTGAAGGTTTGATTACAACAATCAAGTGTCACAAACAGTGTTTTAATCAATAGCCTGAGGTTTATTTTTTTATTATTGCCTTGATAAAAATTGAAACATCTTCAGGGTCATTTGAACTGTTAGGTACACCAGTTATTTTCAAATCGCAAAAGTATCTGATATAATTTAATCAATGTTGTTTTTCTTCCGTTATATAAACTATAGATTACACTATAACTTGTAAAAAAAAAAAATTATTTAAGATGCTTTAAACAGTGTTTTATAGGTCACCCATAAAAAGGATTAAAAAATCCTTAGTTATGCCGTCCTTCAGATGGGATGTAAAAATATGGTCCTGAAGCTGTGTGGTGTCAGGTATTCTTAAAGATCCCTATCCTAATAAAACCTGGATAGGTAAAATTTAGGACTCCCACTGTATCATCGTCCGATTAGCCTAAGTAGCACAAAGTGACATTAAACAATTAAATAAACAAACAAATACTTTTATTAATTAGATAGCCAATAAGTTTTTATAGAAGGAAATCGATTGTAGTATTCTTTCTCAAATTTCCTCCACCACGATTAGAATCCTAATAGTCAAAATTGTTTCTATTGGTTCCACAATCAATTTTATTTTTTCTCTTTACACTGTCCCAAAGTGAATTAATCCTCTGGCTTTGGATTTCAAGCAACAACTTAGCTTCCTCAAATTCTTAGCAAACACAATTACAAATAAGAGAAAATGGTAGATAACCTTCTCCAAATATAAAACAACATATAACATAATAATAGCTATTACTTTTCTATAAAAGATTCTTTCTGTTTAAAAATAATTAGCCTACCTGAAATAAAAAGGAACCCAGCTTCAGTTTAAATAAAAAGTATAAATATTGAATTCTGAATGAATGAGGTTAGTTTGGAGGTTAATTATGAAATATTTATATTTCTGTAATCATTCCTTTGATTAGAATTATTGGTAATAAGCAGTTATTTAATTTTAAAAAATATTTATTTAGGATAGTAATGATAAGATTGTTTTATTATTTTTAAATGAGGAATCAAATATAAGATTTTTTACCAACTTTACAAGGTTTAAGAGATCCCATAATTATTAATTATTATTATTTTATTTACGTAAAATGTTGAGATAACCCTTTAGTCAATGATGGATGACCCTATGGTTGATGCTCTGTCTCAAACGGCGAAATTATTTTTTGACATTTCTTGCAGTGGGTCTATTGACTATATCAACATCCTTAAAATTAGGGTAATAATAATAGCAATAATCCAAGTGGCAGGTATTTTGTGGCATATAGTGCATTGTAGCCTAAGTTAAGTCTATAGTGTAGTGTTAAACATCCTTTCAATAAAGGCCAATTATCTTTGCTAATCTCGTCATACTACAAGGGCTTATTAATTCAAAAAGCTTGGGATATCACTTGATATGCAGTTTCACCTTCCATCCTGCAAATCTGATTGATGATTCAACTAACCACATATTATGGAGGTGCTTGTTAAGCTGACATTGCCCTGTGTATAGTATATTATCCCTTCTCAGGGTTATTCTATCCATTGAAAGAAGAGTGTGACTTCTCTCTTTGCAGGGTCTCTTAAAGATAAGCTTTGTGGATGTTATTTCCCTGTATTTTTCGAATTCTGGTTTTATTGCTTGAGTTAAATACTATACCATATATACTTATATGTAATTAATATTCTACATGTTATTTCCAAGGACTTCTGTTCAATTTTTAATGTGGTTCAATCAACCCAGTAAGAAAGATTGAAATGATATTCTTGACTTTGATTTGATTTGAGTTGATGTTTTTGAAGATAATAAACACAACTTATAAATCATCATATAACTTTATTGGCTGCATTAGTAATATAGTGCTGATAGTGTTTGAATAAATATTTTTATATTAAAAAAAAAGATGGGATCATTTATTAAAATAAAGAAAGCACAAAAATAAGCACTTTCAAGTCAGCAGATAACAATAATTATTATATCTAATTATTAACCATAATCCATACTTGACACAGGAAAAATAAATTTTGATATAAAATAAACCTAGATAAAAATAGTAATTAAATATGTAATGAACTATACTCTCTGTAGCAATAGAATAGTGATGATTTGATAAATTGTTTATAAATAATAAATGATAGAATCATGAAGTTGTTTTATTTTGAATCCTTCTTACCTTCCCTATATAATAAATAAAAACAATATTTTATTTATTCAGTATAATTCTTAATATTAGTACTAATATACTAATGTACCTTTGAATATGTGAATTTGAAAAACTTAACCATATCACCTTATTAGCATTGATAAAGATTGAATGGTCAACTAAAGAAGAAAAGACTAATCATATTTTTTTTATGTTATTTTTGGTAATAAAAACAATAATATAGACGTATAATAGACCGTTGGAAAGATTTTGGATAAAATATTAAATGGTACACAAAGTTGTAAAAGGAAAGAGTGACGAATAGGACGTAAAATTATTACTGATTATTATACGTGACAATATGTTTCCAACAAAATTGAATGCACTTTTTAAGTAAATTAACTGACAACTTTTTTCATCATTAAGTTTATTTAACAGCCAAGGCAAGTGAAAGTCGTTTGTTGTCTGCACCAGATTTTATTCATAGAGATTATTAACAAATTGTATATTGACATGATTGATAAAAAATGTGTAAACATATAAGTTGAACAAATTCAACATCCACCCAAAGAAGAAAAGAGCATGACAATATTTTTTAATGCAGTTTTTGGGTTTTGAACATAATAACATGAACACAGTTATAGACCTATGTTAATTTCGTGTAAGTTATATGCAGATTGTAACAGTGAGACACGACTTTTCAAATTTTCTTCCTTAAAAATACCTTTAATTTTTTAATTACAAATAATTAACCATTTAAGCAAGTTAACATTGAAACAAAATAGGGAATATAAAATAAGAAAGTTTTGATAATCAACTGAAGAAGAAAACAACAATAATATTTTTCATGCTTCAACAAATGAGTTATTGACGTATGCTGGTGATATATTTAACTATTTGTGCTGTGCCATCCAGCCCCATTTGTATTGGAATTACTCTAAAAAAAAAAAGAAGAAAACAAATATATACATATATATTTTAGTTATATCTATATTTATTGTAGTTATATTAATTATTCTTTTATCAAGTCTCTGTTTATTTTAATCTTGATTTCAATAAGGGAGGTAAGTAAAAGTTGTGTGTAGTGCGCTCCAGATTTTTTTTATAAAGCATCTCTCATAACATACAATCATTTATATGTTTTTAATCATTATGCCATAGAAAACCCTTATAACAGAGTTGTTCCCATTGTACCTTGACCGTTACAGCGAGAGACAACCGAGCATTACAGGTACATAAAGCCAACTGTTTCAAATTTTCCTAAAGAGAAGGTCGATAGGAGAAGAAAAAATAAACAAAACTATTAATAAATATTTATTTAATTGAGGCATGCTAGGTAATTTTTGCCACTTCTATAATCCTACTCAACCCAAAATATTTTACGAGAGAACATCATATTAAGGCAGCATCGTAAAACAACAGTTGACTGCTTACAAAGAGAAAAAAAAAATGTTAAGATGGAATGCATAAATGATAAATTTGAGTAATTTCAGATATAAATTAATTCATAAATAAAAAATATAAATCACATTTAAAGATGTTTTACAAACCATATAAATATTGGACACCAGTAAAATAACTACACTTTTCTGAGTAACTTTTTATATCACTAATGATAAATTACAAATTTTTTTTTCTTTTTCTTTTTTTTTTATACATCACTCTATGTTTGTTTTGAACAAACAATTTAAGTTAATAAAATATATAATTCTCTTAACAAAGTCCATTCATACACTAGTCAACAATTATCAAAGAAAGAATACATACATTAAAATATCTTTACAAATCTAAAGATATCAGGTATATAATTTTTATAATTATTCTAATTTAATAATAATAACAAAAAGTAAGGAACGATGTACATTTAAAATAATATCATACAAATATACACACATACAATATTAATCACAGTACAAAAATTCAGCGAAGACAATTTGGATAAGGTTTTAATGAACTTAAACAGGCAACTACATCAGATATCCATTCATTTTTGACAACCTATAATGAGGAAATTGGTTCTAGGCTTTCTTCGGTATTTCTCATATATAATTAATTCCCAATTATGACATTAAATAAATATCAATTGAATAATGAGCAGGAGGAGAACTAACCGAATTGAGAAAAAATATTGCCGATACACTGGAGCACCTTACGAGATACATCAGTCAGGAAAGTGGTAAGTAGTACAGTCGTAAACGAGCCTCTTGGGCAAAGGTAACCTTATTTGGTTCGAAAGACTAGCCACAGGCCTCGCCCCGTCCTACGGGCTAGGGCTAGCAGGTCCCTGCCGAATGGAATGTTTTGCTGGCTCGCTACACCAGCTTAAAGCTCTCTTCTCTGGTAAACCTAATCAGATAACAAACGATCCTCTAGGAATCTTTGTAGCATTCTATACATTTGGAGTTGGGCAAGATACACTCTTCATGGTAACCATGTCCGCATCTAGAATCAAAGAAATTTTGACTTTGTTATATCATATATTTTTTAAATATTAAAATCAGTATTATGAAAAGTATTTCACTGTATCGAGAATACTGAGAGGATATTAATTAATTTTAATGATGAACTGATTAATAACAGTAATAACCCTTTTTCAGGAATACATGAAAGGCACCTAGGCTTTTTTTTGTCTCCACCAGATGCGTATCCAATGCTTAAGGCCAGTGAACTTTAAATAAGATGCTGAACACCCAAAACTAAAACACTTATGGGTCGGTCCCATGGCATCCAATGAGAAATTGGTAGGCATGACCAAAAAATAGTAATTATAAGAAGAAGAGGTGGTTAGAACAGGAATACAGAAAGAGGTGAGGGGAAGAGAGAAGAGTCTGATTCCAGCCACGGAAAGAAGAAACCAGGGGTCGAGCCAGGGGAGAGTCCAGTAGCTAATAGCTAAGTCCTAAGTAGGTACCCTTTCATGTTATACTATGTAGTAAATATAAACAAACCTCAGTATTCTCGAAAATGATCAATAACACATGTAATATGTAATTTTATAAATAAATGTGTAATTTAATTTCATTACTTCTTTCCCTTTTATACCACCTGATTCCCATAACAAATTCATAAGCACGATACCTTCAGAAAAGAAGTCTAATAAAAAAAATATTTATTAATGCAGTAGAAAAGCAACAGCCGAATATAGTAGAATATTAAATTTACCAATAATTTTTGATGTTTCTTCATTTTCATAAATTTGATAAGAACTTCCATATTTATATCAATTCAGGTCAAACGTTTTAATAGATTTTCTTCTTTTATTGTAAGAACATCAATGACTAAGATAGAAATTGTATTATTTAAACAAACTTATAACATACTTTTGTAATAATTCACTCTCTTCATTATCACATAAATGATTCAGACAAAGAAATCATGAGTAGATGAAGAAATACCGGAGGAAAAGTAAGAAAGGAAAAAAACAAAACAGAATCACTACAACTCCTGAAGGGTGTTAGGCTCAGTACATATAAAGATTGGTTGTGTTTTTATTTAGGCCAATGGGTATACTATCAGGTGATAGGACGAGATCTCACTCCTACAATACCCAAAAGGAGAATTATTAGGATAACGTCAGGACCTAAAACCAACAGTGATTTTGAATGTAAGGTGAGATCAAATGAAGAACTATATTTAAAAATAGAAGAAAACCCATTTAGTTTTGAGAAATAGAAAATGACATGAAAAACATCGGTATTAACACAGAATTAATAACTGACAGAACACTTTCGAAAAAGTATTCTGAAGTTTTTTTTTTTAAATGGATAAAAGAGGTAAAAGGTAATTAACTACCTGAAAAGATAAAGACACGAAGAGAATGGTCCACTGCAGACGTGGCAAACTTGTGGGGACCTGCAGCCAACTGTCGCTTGGTCAAGTGTTATAGCCAATTCTCCATGAAGTCCGCTCATATGGAGGCGTTTTGTAGCTTCCAGCATCCTCTTCTGATGTCGACACTTCACGAATAAACCTAAAAACAAAAAAATATATATATAAGAAAAGATCTTTTTAGATTGTTGGATTCTCACTCCTTCAATCGCCCTGAAGATCTGAAATTCTGGCCGAAATGTTGGCAATATTAAATAAAATTTTGACTTAATTAAGTGTTTATTTGAATGCACTCTCAACTAACTTCTCTCCTATATATACACACAGTCAACCATTCTCGCTTTAAGAAAAGTTCTTATTTTTAAACTAAACAGTACTCATTTACTGATTTGAAATCAATAACTATCAATATTTTGATTTAAAAAAATAATATAAATTATTCCAGTGAGTGTTCTGCAGTAGAACACAACCGAGAATAATGGGTGACCAAGTACTGTCATTGGTTGCAGATAATAATAATTATGTAATATCTCATCCCAAAATATTATCTAGATTTTTCTTATCATTTTCTTTAGTTTTTACTTACATATTATTAGTTTGTCAAAAACATGGCAAGCTAATTCTTCCATAAAACATTAAGTAACAACATAGGGTATTTATTATAAACTTATTATATTAATATCTGCTAGGTTTTATCAACATTGAAATAGTCTAATAGAACTTTAGAACTGAATTTTCAAAATGTCTTCCTATAAAGTACCTTTTATTATGTTAATTTGAAATAGTAAACTATCTTACACTGTTAGTAATAATAAGAGAGTGTTTATGTATAATTATAAAAGAATTAGATAATAAACTAAAAGAAAAAATATTTTTTAACGTTCAAAATGAATTTCCAGAAATAAGATCAATGATATATAATATACAGTTGGAAAGCAAAATATTTTAGAAATTAATATGTAACAAGCCGTCATAAAAGTTAATGAATGATAAACAAGTAAAAGTAAAGGCGGTGATACACGGTGAGAAATAGGGTATGTGTGGGTGAGGTGAAATGGCGATATTCACATCGTTGAGCGCGCTGGAAAGTTGGTGGAAGTAAATATCGTGATAGTTGATGTACTACATCACACTTTCTAGATTACAAAACCATTATTTAATAATATGTATATTTTCACTGTTTGGATATTACATTTTAATTCTATAGTTATTTATTAGAAATTATATTATAAATTTGTATAAAAATCTCGAAAACATTTTTAGACATTACTCTTATTATTATTAAAACAAGATGACACCAATTGAACATTCATCTTTACATAAGAACTTGGTAACCTAAATAGAGCTAACCAACCTTTTCAACAACTTTCCTGAATAATTTGCTGTTCACACATCCGTCATTTTACTGAGTACTGTTGCGTACTCTCACCGCATACACGCGCACATTTTTACTCTCATACAGTTTTCATCACCCTCTACTCTCGCCAGAGTACTTTCACCTCACCATGTATCCCCGCATTAAGTTAATAATTTTTGTAATTATTTCATGTAAACAGATGTTTCCATAGAAACTTAATGTAAACTTTTAAAATTTATTTCAAGTAAGGAGATAACTATAAGTCTTATGTATGATGCATGCACCAGATTTTATTCTTTGTTTTGAAATACATTATTAACAAATACATCAAGATAATACATGCAGTAGAAACAAATACAAAATTAGTAAATAGAAAGAATTATTAATAATTTTCAAAGAGAAAATATTTAATTTTCTTCTGAAGTTAATGGGTTCAATAAATCTAGTACTGAAAGCTTAGGAGAAGAAATATGGATAAAATATTTTTTTTATAATTAATTAATTATACTGTGGATTTTTTTATTGTAATAAATAATAATACCTGAACTTTCTTCAGCAAAAACAATAAGACCAACAATATATAATGAGATTTTGTTTCTAACAAATTAAAAAATGGTAATTATTAAGAATAAATTTTCAAAAACAGTAAAGTAAATGTACCTATAGGCTTAGTTTTAATTTCACTTCAACTAAAAAAAATAAACAATTGAGTGATAACATAGCACTTTGGAAATAAAAAAAACTTAATTATTTAAAATAAACACTTGATAATTGAATGGATATTAAATTAAATCAAATTGAGACATGTGATTATAAATTAGATAATTATCAAACAATGAACTAAATCATACCCTATTTATAATAGAGGTTAGAGTCAAGACTGGGTACAATCATCAATTAGAAAATTAGTTTTCTTTAATAAGAGTTAATAGAAACCTAGTACATTAAACCAAATCGTGGATTGATAAATAATAGAAAGAACTTATATAAACAACTAAAAATGGCAATACAAGACAGGTCAATCATAAAGCATGTTAGTGAAAGCAATTCGAATGAGAGCAAAAAGCAGACCAAAACATATCCTGGCAAAGGTAGCAAGATTAAAAAAAAAACTAAAAACTCATCTGAAGAAAACTCGGTTAAAAACAACAAAAATAATGATAGGATATATGTTAAAATCGGAGAAGTTTTCGGAAGGGATAAAGTAAATATCGCTGAAGAGAAAATACGATCTCCGAAAAAAGGAAAAACAAAGCAAAGGAAAAGTCATTCTAGCGATGACGAAGTAGATTTGATTGCCAGAGATGACGGAAAGCGAGAGGAAGCAATGGGTAGAGGACTACCTCAGCCAGCTTCCGGAGTACACTAAGATGGCGGAGCCTGTCTTTAGTGACATGAAGCTGAAGGAGAAAGGAGCAGGCGATGCCGATTGTATAACACCACTTTACAAAGCTCAGATGCTCAACTACTACAAAGCGGACTTCTTCAACAGCCCGTACATAACAAGCAACATAGCACATTTTTCCCAGAAGAACCATTCCTTCAACAAATACCAGGCGTGGAAAATAAGAAGAGAAAACTTGAAAATATGTGAAAAAATAAAAAACTTGGAAAACAGAAAGTTGTCGACGGATTACTTTCAACAAAAAACATACAAAAGGAACTATTCACCCAACAGTAAGGCCATAAACAGAGCAATAGAGAACAGAAGAATCTATTCAGAAAACATGGTAAGTTGAAATTTAAAATATTATAGCAGCAATATTTTCGCAATTAAGATGTGGATTTCCAAAAGGCACTAGAAAACAAAATGGACATATTTTTATTCTAATACAGTCCTGGTCATAGAAATAGCATCACCTATTCTTTAATTTTTTATGGTAATGAATTTTATCCAATGGAATATTTTAGTTTTTTTGTTTACTTATTTATATCTTGCGCTTAATGAGATAAAAAAATTAAAAACAAAACATAAAACGTTACTTAGTTTTTGGTTAGTAGTTTTAACTACTACTAGAATAAAACTTTTAATTATGTCGAATTTTTAGCTCTTTACTATCAGAAACAATTAACGTTGTGAGATTACAAGTAGTGGAACAATTTTTATGGAAAAAGAGTGGTCATAGTTTTAAAATTAATATTATAATTCATTTAAGAAACAAGTTCTATTTTGTTTCCATTGATTTTTATGTGCTTTTCTTTAATTTTCAATATAAAATATTATTACTTTCACTTGCCCATATATGAAATATATAGTAAGGGAAAGTATTGCGATAGTGTTTTTATTTTTGTAATCAGCATTTTGGTTTATTATTTTAAATAATGAACCTTTGAAATAAAATATTGCCCCCCTTAAAAATTTGAGGGTTTACATTTCTTTTATAAAAAAAATTCTGTTTGTCCGCCGTTTTTTTTCTTTTTTTTTTTTTTTTTTCAGCCCTACCTCGCCTTTGAAGGCTAAACGGGGGTTTTTTGGGCCAGGGGGAGAGAATGCGGGGATTAATAAGGACATAAAATCCCCCCAGCACCGAGACTCGAACTATTACTTATTTTGTTTCAAGTTTTCAGTTCTCTGTTGCTAGGCAACGCGTGTTCAAAGCAATACGTGCTAACACAGAGCATCCGCGGCATTTCTCCAAAACAATTGGACCAATTTTTTTTAAATTTGCCACAAAAATAGTAAGGCATTCAACGATGATCCTAACACATAGACATCGATATCAGATATCTTTTGAGATCAAGACAACATGATCAACAAAAATAAAATGAATAATAATTTTTTTAAAAAAGTTGATCTGTATATTGAAGACACAAATTATAATATATCAAATTTCACCAAGAATCGGTTATTATTGAAGAAAGAGAAAAATCAAAAAGACTTTTGAAATCAAGACAAGGCGATGAACAAAGAGAAGAAAAGAAAAAAAATCTTATATGGCCAAGCCAAAACTTAAAAAAGATGTGACTCCCAGATAACTCGGTTATTATTGATGATAGATAAAAAAAGTAACGCGTTCTGGAATCAGAAATTTTTCTTTGAATTATTATAATGAAAATCAAAAGAAAAGAAAATAATAACGCAGTCTAGCCTTTGTAATCGACCAAAAAAAAAAAATTACCCCCCTTCAAAATTGGAGGGTTTACATTTCAAGATGCGAAGAACCCTAATAAGGAATAAAAAAATCCGTTTCTCTTAATCAATAAATACCAAACATTTTAGTGTTATTCGATGGAGAATTAAATTTCCTACAAAATGAAAAAAGAATAATTGAAATTGGTTAAGAACTAGCAGAGATATATCGTTGATATGTCAGATGATCAGTGGTGATATGTCATTTTCCTTTGAATTATTTATTGCTTTTCATATTACTTAATTGCCTATCTGCAGCTTTATAAACAGTTGTACCGTTTGTTATTTGGAAATAATAAACCGTTGCATAATAATTTACAGCGTTTTTAAACACATGCGGTCATGTTTACTTTTGGAGACATTTTTGTTACATATAAATGTTTATCGTGACTCCATGTTTGTTGTGACTCTCACTTCTTCAATCCCCCTGAAGAAGGCCTGTAATTTAGGTAAAAATGTCGGCATTATTAAATTAAGTTTAT
Organism: Piezodorus guildinii; assembly: GCA_023052935.1. NCBI lineage: Eukaryota > Metazoa > Arthropoda > Insecta > Hemiptera > Pentatomidae > Piezodorus > Piezodorus guildinii. The sequence goes on along the minus strand of CM041297.1, from coordinate 38,172,175 downwards.
ACTTAATTGTATGTTCATTTGACTGCACCCTTAACTAACTTCTCCCATAAATAGTTGATAAATTAAGGTGAAGGTCAATGATTCACTATAAAATTGGAGGTTCTAATAACACTTTGCCACTTTAGTTAAACAATGCACAATGCAGTTTTAGCTAAAAAGCAATCTTCAGGTGCAATAAAACAATATTTATTGGTTATAACACTGGCATTAGCAATACTTAAAACGGTTATATCAACTTGATCCATTTCCAGTTTTTAGTTATAATGACTTTAAAGTTGACCTAACAATTATAATTTCATAATTTTCGTCACCTTTGGTGTGGTGACAAACATAACAGCTTTCTAAGCCCAAGGTCGTGAGTTCAAACCAAGCTGTTGGCCCTAGGATTTTTTTAATGGGAGTAAAAAATTCTTGGTTAGGCAGTCCTTTGAATGGGACATAAAATGGTGGTCCCAAGCCTATGTGATGTCAGGTACTAGTTACAAATTCCTATCCTAATTAAACCTGGATAGGCTAGATTTAGGACTCCCACTGTAGCATCATCTGATAATCAACAATAGCATAAAATGATGTTAAATGAATTAACAAACAAATAAGTAAGTTAATTACGAATTATCAGACCATATCAGATTTTAATGATACTATTATTATCTAATTAAAATATATCACATAATGAAATAAAATTAATATTTTCAGGTATTAAAGTACATGATAGATAAGATTAGACGCACACCGAATAAGAAGGCTCCTTGGTATAAACCAGAAAATAGAAAATATATAAAAACGTAAAAAAACAACATAAAAATAAATAAAAAGATTAAAAACAAATGAAATTAATCTATTTTTTGTATTTTTATAAATAATTGTGATAGGTTTGTTTAATCTATAACAGGAATAGTATGATTATTTAGTTGCCATTGGTCTTCTAACCAGGACCTTTCTAGATAGAAGATCAAGAAGATTCAATGAAGAAACAGGTGAATCAATAGGAGCATAAAACACTAAGTAAGTCAAATGCAAAATAGTTTTGAGCATATCAATTGTAAAGAAATAGAAAACAGACAGTAAAAGTTTAAATATTTTACATAGAGCCATTATTGTAAGTAAGTATAGTTTCTGCACTAGTGAATTATTACTGATTGTTTACTAGATAATTTTTATTCTTAAATAAATCCCTTGCTTATTTTTGAGATAAACACTAAATTGAGAGGTTCGATTGTATTTTAGAAAGTTGCAATTATAAATGTTAATGAACGATGAAATCATAATGCTTTCTTATTTATGGAAAAAAAAAATTAAATATAGTAATAAATTAAATTAAGAAAAAATTCAAAAACAATTAGGGCAGCACCTGATAACCCGGAGTTAAGTTATAATTTAGTAAACAAAATTTAAAGAGCATTGTCACATATTTGATACTTACAAACAGACGATTCCACTAGGATTGTGGGTTTTATTGCTTTAAAAGAATAGTTTTCATGAATCTAGACATTAAAATATTATCCGTAATAAATTAGAGGTCACCACATTCCAGGAGTCACAAAAAAAAAAAAAAAACCCAGAAATATTGGATGCGCTAAAACATTATCTGGTTCTAATTAAATTTGGTAACAAAATATCTCAGAAGGATATTTAGGGAGATCCCGTGGGAGGAGTTTTTCAAGCATGTAATTAAAAGGGGATACACTCACAACCTCCCCCTGGGTATGTGAGACCCATCAGCCAACTAGTGGCCACTCACAAAAATAGGTAGGGGTAGGGTGTGATGACCCTACCCTATAAAATACATTGAGAATCGCACGGCCAAGGGTCAACAAGGCCTGTCGTACCAACTAGAAAAAAATAAAATAAATCTCTACTACCAGGTTGAAAAATGAGTCAAAAATATTTAAGTTTTGAGCTGGTTAATAAATTTTTAAAAATCTGGTGGGGGACCTCCCATAGTGTAGTGGTTAGCATAACAGCTTTCTATGCCAAAGGTCGCGGGTTCAAACCTGCGGCTGGCCCTAGGATTTTGTAATGGGAGTAAAAAATCCTTAGTCATGCTGTCCTTCGAAGGGGACGTTAAAAGATGGTCCCGAGCCTGTGCGATGTTAGGTACTCGTTAAAGATCCCTATCCTGATAAAACCTGGATAGGCAAAATTTAGGACTCCCACTGTAGCATCGTCCGATTAGCCATAGCAGCATAAAAGTGACATTAAACGAATAAACAAACAAACAAAAATCTGGTGGGAGAGGGGAACTCTAAAATCAATTTTAGAATCATATAGGTAGACTAAGAATAAATCTTAAGATAACTGTAAAATATAAACTAAGAAAACTACTCACCCATAATTAAAGCTCTAAGTTCACCTAAGGTTCCACGACTATGTTGCATCAATAAATGAAGCTCAGAGACCAAATTAAGATCAGCATTGTTTAAAACCCTTTGAAGAAGTTCTGTAACAATAAAAAATTAACAATGTAATAAAAATAAATATATGATTTATCAAAATTAACCATTTCATTGAAATTATCAGAATTCTAAATGACTATTACCAGTGGAGTTCAACTTAAGAAGGCACATAAGTAGAGGCATCCATGACGTTTTAGAATCTAATACCGTGCTTCCACGTTGTGCTAGGCTTACAAGCTCTTCAGTCATCCTTTCGGTATCTTTTTCCTCCTGAAGAATATAAAACACATGAGAAAAATAATTAAAAATGATTTCTCAAAAGTTTTCCAAAATTTCAACTTAGAAAAGAAAAATAAGTGGTATTTTAACTTTATATACTCAAATTCCCTTCATTTAGACCTTAGAATCTCAAATAATAATAACTCAAAATGTCAAAAATATAAAAATATCTATAAGAGCTTGTTTTTAACTTTATTATAAATAACTAAGGAGTAATCAATAACAGGCTAAATTGCATATTCAGGTGAATTGTAAATCCCATATTAAAAGATATTAAAAAAAAAAAAAAAAACCTGTACCACTCAACCCATGAAGAGTTTTGGGCTCAGTACATGTAGAGATTCATACTGTTTCTAGGCCAACAGCCGTGCAATGAGTTGATTCAGCCGAGATCAAGATAAGCTGCTAGGTTTTTTCCCCATTTTTGGGTACCCACTTGATTGAGGCTGGGTGTGCCCCAGGAGGGTCTCCATACCTTAGAATCGCCCCCTGGCCGAAATAACAGAATAAATAATATTCTACCAGAGCTGGGATTCAAACCCAGGACCCAGAGCACAGTAGACTAGAGCTCTACCCACTAGACCCCCCCCCCCAAAAAAAAAATATTAGACTTGTATAAAATGAAATGTTGGTCTTTAGCAAAAAAATAACAAAAAATAAATCAAACAGTTTATTCATTAAAAAAATATGCCTAATTGATTGATTGGCTACTATAAGGATCAAGAGCAATAATTCATTTAATTCTCTCAATATAAAAAATGAAAAAAAAAATTCATTGAAGTTGGTATAAACTTACTATCTATACTCTCATCGAAGAGGATTTTTCTCAACAAAAAAAATAAATAAATAAAATTTTTAAAAAAAATAGAAGATTTTTAGAAAAAGTGAAAAATCAATTTTTTAAAAATAAAGTTCAGATCAGAATCCAAAAACGAGATTGGAAAAAGTATTAGTTGAAGTAAACTTGGTAAGAAATATTACAACCACACAAATGCAGAACAATTATTAAATTCTTTGGACACAAATAACTTTCTACAAAAACTATCTTTCATTAAATATTATACCTGATTGGTTTGTATTATACCTATTTTAGATTTTTTATTAGCCTGTTAAGTTTTTGGTTTATATGTTCTTCAGTAATTATTAAATATTTCGTACAGCTAAATAAATAATAATCATGAAACGTTTTGTCTTCCGATTCTTAAAGCTAAGAACTCGAAAAATTTATTTATACAAAACCAATTTAAATTATCTTATCATTTTTCACCTTCTTCCGTCTTGTGTTTTTTATTAAAAGCCAGTCCAAAAGATTCTTTAATTTTCATTAAATATTACATTTTAGCCTCTGGGGCCATTTTCAAGTTCCCACAAATATTGTTAAAATTAATAAACATATTATCACTTTTATAATACAAGATCTAAAAGGAGAAAAAAAACGTCTGTAACTCAACAACCCATGAAGGGTCTTCGGTTGGTAATTATAGAGATTCGTACTGTTTCATGGCCAACAGTTGTGCAAGGAGGCGATTAGGCCAAGACCATGGGATACAAGATCTTTAGTTCAATAATTCAAGCTTTTACAATTTCAAAGGCTTACATTTCATTGGACTGGCTATTAATAACAAAGATATTATAACTAACTAATTTAAATTATTTTAAAAAACAATTTTTACTTTAATTATTTGTTTAAAAAAATATCTTTATTTAAATTTCTATATCATTCTAATAATTAAAAATCAAGATATGGCAACAAATACATTCTTGATAGCAGTTTGTAGTCGCGATAGGAGGACGTTGAACGCTCCTTGGACGTCACCACTCCTTTCGAGCAATACGGCAGTTACTTCGTCCAAGCCCCGCTCCTGACAAACCTACAAACGAATGGACTTAGTTACAAGATAAATAATAATTAACCTATTTATTAAGAGAATAAAGTAATATGAACCAAGAACACTACCTTAATAGCTGGATCTAACTCGATGTTGTCATGCGATTTCACGACTTGAAGGACCTTGTGAGGTTCGAATCGACACATAAGGCAGACGTATCTGGTCATGTGTTCGGTATCAAGATCACTTTCCTCTCTGAAATATTAGAACATATTTCAAAACTATTATCTCAGCTGAAAATCAAGTAAATCCTAATAATTTCAAAATAAAAATTTCCTTTAAATAACATGGCAAAATATAACGAATATATGTCAAGAAAATAATGCTGAATTTTAGTTTTTTTGTTTAATTAAATACTCCTCCATATAACAAATTACATTATTCATTTTAATGAATGTCAACACTTATTAATCCTCTTCCAAAAGGAAATGATGTTTAACTCAGTTGCATTTGCCTACATGGAAATAATACAGGCTTTACTAAGATGTCAAAGTCGTATTATTGTATTTTACAGGTTTAAATTCGGCCGGAGCATTGCCCAAACATCAAAGTGGAAGGAAGGGTAGTATTTTTGAGTGCACTGTTCAACAGTGGTTCAAAAAATTTCAAGAGGGATACCAGCCTGGAAGACAAAGATCATAGATATAAGGACTTCTTCCATTGATGGTGATGTTCTGCGAGTATGGTGAAAAAAATCTCAGAACTCTTCAAGAATTCGTATGGAAACTTAATATAAACAAATTAACCACCGATGACCGTATCAAGGCGATTGGAAAAATGAAAAAATTCTTAAGTTTCATCCCTCACTCATAAATGACTGAAAAAAAAAATCACTCATATGACCTTTGTGCCAATTCTATTCACAATTATTTCTTGTGATGACAAGTAGATCTAGTAAGATAACAGCAGATACTATAATTCAGAAAAGAGGCTCAACAAAGAACCAGGAAGCCCCCAATCCTCAAAAAAATGTGATTACAGTTTGGTGGGCTTCATTTGCTTTGATACAGTTTTTTAAATCCTAGAGAAATCATCATATTGTAACTAAATTAATGCAATGCATCAGAATTGGCATTAATGAAGCTATCTTTGATCAATCGGAAGGAGTCCATTTTGTTGCATGACAACACTTGGCCACAAATCCTACCTTGATATAATAATTGTTGGAGCTTGGCTGGCTCTGCCACACTCACTCTACTCTCCAGACCTTTCACCAATTACCATTTTTATAGATTTATAGAACATTTTTTACAAAATAAAAAAAATATTGACCAAAGTTTCAGAAAGTGGGTTTTCATTTGGCGTTCTGAATTCATAAGTTCTATTCAAATGATATGGAAAAGTTGCCAACATAGCAGAAATATAATGAAGACTAATTTGACTAATAGAAACAGGCATCAATAATATAAAACCGTAATCCTAAATTATTTTTTCAGACGACCCAATATAATTAATATCATGTATAGCTGAAATGTTGTTAGTACTTGGATGAGTAGTCATTAGTCAAAGATTATTAGCTTCAAACATGAAAATATCTCTGGGGTGTCAAGGAAGAAAAACCTAGCACAACTTCAGGATGAAAGTAATGAATGCTATGTTACTTTTTTTTATAGGATACCATTTGATGACTAAGTATTCAAAATCAATAGATCCTGATTAATCATAGAGAAGTGCACTCATATGGTCTCACTGGTCCGATATGAGTATCTATCCTACTGCTGTGTCATGGAAAACATGAAATTAAATATAAATGTAAAATTGATTACATCAAATGGACAGTGGTTATTCTTGTTATTATTAATTTTTATTTTGCTAAGCCTGGGAGCAGCATGGTCAAGTGGATAGAGCATTAACTACAGTTCTCTGGCCCCAGGTTTGTGGCAGAACTATTAATTTTGTTAATTCAGCCGAGGAATGATCCTGGATTATGGAGACCCTCCTGGGGCAGACCCAGCCTCTATTAATTAGGTACCCAAAAATAAACTAATACTTTAATACACTTAATGGTTATAATTAATAATACATAAATATCTAAAATAAATTACATATATATCTTACATCATGCCTTGAAGGAATGGATAGAGTTGTTCTTCGGAAAGATTTGGAATGATATCTGAAATAGACTCAGGGATGTGCCTCACTAAGAGTTGGCCAGTTTTCTTAGCATCGATTTTCAATAATGCCTGAAAAAGTAAGAGAAATTAAATTATATTACATAAATATACACAAACCTAAAGTTTTATGGAACAACTAACATTACAAACATTGGAATTTTTCCAGCCTTGAATACAGATTATTTAATCTTCCTATCCAAAGAAAAACTTTATTGCAATGTATTTTACATACAAACCTAATCATTTTATATAGAAGTTTTGACAGCGCAATGATATTTGCTATCTGCTTGCTTATGCAATAAGCAAATATGCTAACAAATGATGTAAGAGCGAAACTGCATAAGATAGATTAAGAAACAAAACAAATAATTATCAGTATATCAGGTCTCTTGACCAGCGCCTCGATAGTCTTCTGGGCGGATTATATGGGTTTGTGGCAATGGATAGGTTTTGAGTCAGCGGGATTGAATTTATGATCAGTCTGTCGTGAAATTTTTTGTAGCGATCAGTGGCAGTTGTAATGACGAATGGAATGTCTAGGTCAGTATGTACAGCTCCTTAGATACATAAAAAGGGGGCATTTATAATTTTCTTAAGTAATTTTGATTGAAATGATTGGATAATTTGATGTTTGACTTTTTTGCAATTCCTCATAACTCGATGCCCTAAGTCCAAATGGGTTTTATCAGTACTTTATAAATAGTAAATTTGTTTGTCAATGATAACTTAGAACATTTGTCAAGTAATCTCGAAATGAGTCCATTTCGTTGATTCAGTTCTTTTCTTTTTTCATTTGAGGTGGTATGCCCATGTCCGTCGTTTGTCAAGGCAAAGGCCTAAATATTGTACTGTGTCGGAAACTCTTCTTCGTTTCTTTCAGTGGCGCGACAGGCCGTGTAGGCCATGGGCCTCGCCGTGTAAACTCCTGCGAGTTTACACTCACATTTCACGATGCTATTTTTAGTGAATCCCCATTTTTTACATCCTTATAAAAGCCCCGCCGGGACTGGGATTCGAACTCAGAACCTATAGCATGAGAGACTAGCGCGCTAGCCACTCAGCCACGGGCTCCCTGTGTCGGAAACTGGTATTGGTATATTATTGAAAAAGACCTGAGGGCAAGAATCATGTTTTAGAGAAAATGTGACGAACAGGCTCTTTGATTCATTCATTTTATTTTCAATTTTTTTGCCCTGCAAGTTATATCGTCCAGATGTTCTTGAAGTGCCTGAGAAACCTTAGAGGCATCTTTGTTGGATGTCAGGATAGCTGAATCGTTGGAAAATGTTGCTGTAAGTGTTTCTGGATGCTGTGGGGTGTCAGAGCAATTATATTAAACAGAGTTGGAACTAAGACACTACCTAGAGGTAAACCAGCTTTTTTTTTTGTTGAATACTAGAGAACTCTGAACCTACTCTCACACAGAAAAACCTATCTTTCAAGTACAATTGTAAAATCGGATAATACGTAGGACTAGGAAATATAAATAAACTTTTATATATATAGAGAGAGATTATTATTTTAACACTTCTTATGGACTCACAAGTGATGAGAAAACAATAACCTGTAATTAATCAAGGTGAAACAACAAGATAATCTCAGCTCGAATTTTTATTTATGATTATAATTCATTATCTAAACAAAATAAGGAAGTGAATTATTTATAATAAATGTAATAGGACAGCTTTCTTAGTAAAGTTTAAACAGCTTCTTCCTTCAATTATTTTTCAGAATGAATTGATTATGGTAATGAATAATAGGATAATAGAAAACAGACATATTTTTTTTTCTTAGTCAGCTGATAGCTAAATCGAAATTGCCATTGCTATCTAATGTAGCCTTATACCATAAAAAAAAAAAAAAAAAAAATTGCAATACAATATTATTAAAAAAATACCCAATAATATTAAAAAAATACTATAAACTGCTTTCTAGAAGTTAGATAATAAGATAAAAAAATATACCCACTTCTAAGTTTTCAGGCTCTAAAACTCCCATTTCATGTTTATGAGGAGACTGTTCCATGAACGAGAAGATATGCTCCCTCCTGTTTGGGTCGGCCAGCTGGCTCTTCAGCACTTCACCGAAATCTCCCCTCCTCTCGTGGATGACGGAACACACCTGATAACTGATAAGGATAATCACTAATATCATGAAGCAGCATGGAGGAAAAGGAAATTACATATTGGGTCGTTTCATATGAAATGTCCATTTTCACAGGATGGCTATTAAACCTTACCACTCCGTTGCCCCCACTCTGGCGACATAGAGATTATTTAAGTAACTCAGATGTAGCGGGAGCGGCGACATTTACAATAGGTATAAATTTTACCTGTTTCAAAAATAAAGGTCCCATTAAAAGTTGCTACTCAGATACACTAGTAATATGTTGTGTTTTGCTCCCTTTTAAATTCAAAATAGTTACTATGTATTTTTTTTTTTTTTAATAATATTTACCACTCAAAATATAAGGAGGAGAATTTGGAAGTCAGTGAAAGTGAAGACGAGTTTATTTTTGAAAAGCAGAGTGACTATTTTCATGATTTTTTTAATTTCAATGAAAAGCGATAGTGGTGACTTTATTACAGTGATTTTATTGGACATAGGCGAAAACAATTTTGTGTTTTGGACATCAGCTTAAGTTTTTTTTTTGTTTTTTTTTTCTAAAAGTATAGTATTTTTACTTTAACTTACCTAATATATGAAATATATAGTAAGAGAAAGTATTGCAATCGCAAAAATTTTATAATTCTAGTTTTCAACAGAAATACACGTTTTAGGGTCTGTGGTGATTCTAGCACGAAAACAATAAGTAGAATAAAACTAAAATTTCATATTTTCATATTTAAATCACAAAATGTTGTTTCTTCGACTGGGATTTCAACTCACAACCTTTAGTGTTTTTTGAACCTGAAAATTATATATTTTTTATTTTATTTTTTACCAGTATATTTAGGTTTGGAATTTTAAAAAAATTAAATTAAATTAAAAATAGTTTTTTTTTTAATGAGGAAAATATTTTTATTTTTTGTTAGTTTACGTGTTCTATTTACGTCTAGTTTTTTTATTCAATAGTGTAGGAATTAGACAGATAACAGTGCCCCCCTTGCCCTAAAGCCAGTACCGTTTGCACTAGTAAGCTGAGAGCACGCTTTCGATTGGCGCCTTCAAACAATTTTTTTGATCAGGACTTCGTCTCGTCTTCTTGAAGATCACCGTCCTTCTAGAGTCGCCTACCTGTCGTGCAGAACTGAAGAATTTATGGACAGTTAACTACCCTTGATAATTTTTTTCTCATTATATTTGTTCATTTTTTTGTGTACCATTCTTAGTCGTACTAACACACTAATCCAATTTTTAAACTTATTTTTTTACAGTTTGGTTAATCGAAGAATTTTTTATTTTTTTTATAAATCAAATGATTTTTATTTTTTGTAAATTTTCCTCATTTTTTTTTTTTCTTAAACTTTTATTTATTTTGTTTAATTTCAATTTTATCTTTTTATTTAATATTACCTATTTTTATTTTTTATTTTAATGTTAAGTACTCAAGACCAGTTCTTTAAGAAATGGGATCGAGTCTACGTTAGCCCATCTTTCTTTTGTTTTGTTTTAACGTCACTCATCCCAACAAGTGTGGTAGACTAGCATGCTACATTGGCACATACTCCCCTAATTTCATGTTGAATTTCTGAAATAATAAAAACGGACATTTTATATGAAACCACCCAATTATTACAATATTTAATATAAATACTCACAAATTAGCTGATTTAGCAAATTCTAAAAGAACGTCATGCTCAAGACAAGAGAGAGCTCCGGACAGGAAGAGCTGCAATAAGGCTGACTCCCTTTCAGCCGCAGGGACTTCCTCCTCGGTGACTAGCCTCGACACGGTATCAGTGTACAAAGAGGCCTCCATTCTCAGGGACCTCCCGACGGTGGAGCTACGGAGGGTTGTAAGTGCTCTTGCAATATCTGTACACTGTAAGAACAAGGTGCTTTTTAAACAATCTTAATTTTTTTTTTTTAATCTATAAAATAATATGTATAATTCTAAGAATGAATAGATAGTTTTACATCAGTAATACCTTATTCCGGTACAATAAACCTTTAAATAACTGTAATGTAACTTACTACTGCCTTCCAACATCAAACTTGACACAATTTTTTCAGCCAAAAAGTGATAAAAGATCATATATCATCTTTGGTCACTTACAATATTTAGTTTTTGTTTATGTATATTAATTAGTATGTTCATGATATTATACTGTCTGTAATATGACCATCTGTCATTAGGAAATTTGCTGGTTGGTCCTTGGAGGTTTGTTAAGTTTTTCAACAATTGTAATGAGCCAAAGTTAAAGAACTATAATCCAAAAAAAGCTTCCTCTATCATAAAAAGTATAGCACAAGTAAACTTCATATTTGGGTCTGAATCTCCATTATAATATCGATATTTATAAAAGAAAGTACCGTTTCATTCTCTTTTCTGGTCATCGAAGTATCTGAAAAATGACAATGGTTGTAAAGCTGAATTTTTTTTCAGAGGTTTGCCTTAACATTTAGATATGGAATAAGGCTGGGTTTGGAAAAATTTGTCCCCCAAGTGGTTGAAAAAAAAAATTCTAATACCTATAACGAAATTGGTTTTCAAATAACACAAAAACTATACCATCCTGAAAAAATAAAGAAATCATTTGAAAGATAATTGAATTTCTAATCACATGATAGCAAAATCGTCTTAATCTGACATGTATTAGCAAAGATACTGTTGTGAAGTCCCCATAGGTGTACATGTTTAGAATTAGTACAAATGCTCATAAGCTCTTTGTCTAGGTATTTGTCATGAAACCTCTTTGTAAAGAGTAAAATTCTCTTCTGGCAGCATAACAAGCTGTGTGAGAAGATCTGTTAAGTCTTTGAAACTACTGTTAGCTACGTTGGTGGGCAGACAAAGGCTGTGAAGAAGTGAGAGAACTTCATCACTGAATGCTGCTAGGAGGTAAGCCTTTTTCACATCCTCACTCGTCACCCCACAATATAGAAATGTATTCTTTAGCCGCTCCAAAAAATGACGCCATACATATTTATCCGTAACAAAAATAGTTGGGGGCGACAAATTGCTCGATGAGTTCATCCTTGTCGCCAAACAATTATGTTGTGACTCTGACTAATATGAGACGGGGTACCTAAATTAATATAAGTATTAGGTAGGAAATTAGAACACCATGTGCGTGAACTAAATATCAAGTATATTCTCAACTTAGTTTATACAAAGAGGTTTCATGACAAAGACCGAGACAAAGAGCTTATGAGCATTAGTACTAATTCTAAGCATGTACACCTATGGAGACGTCACAACAGATACTATTTTAAGATTTTATAACAAATATATTTAAGCAACTCGCAGGCCTTCATTATAAAGTAACCTTTAAAACCTTTTATTTTAAGAGCATAACAAAACACTATATTTCTATAACCTATGTACACGACACGTAGATTTATGGTTGAAGGCTTCACCTAAGTTTAAAAAAAATTCTCCTTTATGTTTCAAATGAGCTATGAGGATATACAATGATTATGCTTTAACCGTACCAATTAATAATGGGTACACCTACCTGTTCTGGTGTGCTGCTATAAATTTGAGAGAACAAAATAAATATCTACCAATAATTAATAAATTTATTAAAAAAAAAAAAAGTACCACTACAACCCATGAAGGGTCTTGGGCTCAGTACATATAGAGACTCTAGGCCAACATCTGTGCAATGAAGTGATTTGGCCGAGATAAGGTTCAGCCCCCAGGTTTTTTTTTTCCCATTTCTGGGTACCCACTTTATAGAGGCTGGGTTTGCCCCAGGAAGGTCTCCATACCCTAGAATTGCCCCCTGGCTGAAATAACAGAATAAATAATATTCTGTCATAACCAGGATTCGAACCCAGGACCCGAAGCACAGTAGACTAGTAACTTTATTCAATGCACATAAAAATAGTTAAGAGAGTGCATGATTGATCAATAATGAAGTTACATGTGTTATAGTTACTCTAACCATTAACACATACCTATGAACGTATATTAACACAAAATGGAATATCTGCGAGCAAAGCTGAGGGATAGAACTTGTTTATAAATAATTTATAAATAAATATATGTAATATAATTCATTATATTTATCTTTGTTTTGTGAAAAGTACTTTGCTTTTATTTTGTTAGTACACTTGTTTAATTAATTTAGGTTGATTTATATTTGTAATTAGGAATAATGTTTTATAATTAATTTTAATTACAACTTAGTTTAGATGATTATATAAACCAAATTATTTACATGAGGAAGAAGAACAGAGTGCCAACAAGTATGTTTACATTCTCAAGAGTTTAAAGATTAGTTCATTGGTTCAAAGTTGGAACAATCGAGTGAATGGGCTTCTCTTTTCTACCCTGTTTTCAATTGTCAATCTATAAGAGTAAATTCTTCACAAGTTGCTCTGTATGAGTAAATATTTCTTACAGTCTTCATTAATCATATTCATGTATGCCTTATCTAACCATATAATTATATCTTAATATTTATAAGTTCCTGTTAGTTTTGTATTTTATTTTATTATTTTCAGTAATAAATAAAATATACCTAATTCAATAATACATTAGTTTCGTTAATATACCGAATTTTATTTCATTTCAACTATCATTTATATTTATATTTTTGTTGACTGTTGAGACTATACAGGGTATCTAGCAAATCAGTTCAAAGAGATTCCCTGACTTTTCTATATTGTAAAAAGTCTTTTACCTGGCCTAATCTTGGTGAAAATCGACAAAACAAAGAATAATTATAATTAATATGGTATACTAGATTAAAAATATATATAATGACTGGTTACGATAAGATTCAACTATATCTATCCGACACCAGCTGAAATTGTAGTTATATAAGTTGACTTAGCAATGAATAATGATGAACTTGAATACTGCTGTTAGTAATAATCAATATTTACAAATCTGACTACAAATTTATTTACAAATTATTTACAATCAAAATAAACTTTAAGAGCTTTTCTTTAATGTTTGAATCTCTGCTGCCAAATATTCAGCTTTCTGAAGAGGTTCTTGGAGCAGTTTAGCTTTTTTTGCCTCCAATTCCTTCACCTGAAGGTTGACTTTTCTCTTCTACACAGCCCTCCTGTCCTTTTATGATATTAAATATTAAACTCGCTTTATGATATTTGCATCACAACAAGTAGGCATATTGGAACTTTTGTCTGAGTGAAGAAGAAACAATGTTATTTAGAGACCATTTTTCCTGACAAAAGAACAAATTTCCTGACTTTTCCCTGATTTTTTCATATGTTTTCAAAATCCCTGACTTTTCCCAGTTTTCCTGACTTTTCCTGTTGCTAGACACACTGCTATATAATGGAGAAGTTGGTTGGGGTGCATTGACAGAGAAAATAAAGGATACACAAACGTAATAAGTTTTTCTATTGGTGTCTTCTATTTCTATGTTTCTAGGTGACTGCACCCCCCAACCCAACCAACTTCACCATATGTATTTTTTATTTGTTTGCAATATTAACATATTCTGAGTTAATGTCAATTTTGTAATGTTTTATTTATATAGTTCCTTTATAGTTATCACGTATCTTATAACTCTCAAATACTATACTCCGGCATAATTTAGCTGATATTTTTGATTTTTACATCTTCCCTTTCCAAGCCCCTAACACGAGACAGATGAAAGTGATGAACATACCTTGAAACTAGTTCCATCAGTCATCACTTGGATAATGATGTCTACAAGTCGCTGCTTCATGGTCATAGATAAACCAGTATCGGAAAAAGCTATTACAAGAGCATTTAAGAACTCCCGACTATCGAATTCCAGAAGTGTTCTGCAATAAAAAAAAAAAATAATAATAAATAAGTAAAAGAAGTAGATGATAATATGAAAGGTTATTGCAACAATTAATATTTTTAAGAAGATTTTGCTCTTCAAAACAACTCAACTGTAGTAAATTAGAAATCATCATTTCAGTTTCATTAAAATATTAGGTTAGTCAATAAGTCCTTTCGGTTTTTATGTTTGTTTTTACGTCACTATGATACAATTATTATCTGATGAATTAATCCATAAGGTGGATTGTTTATCCTGATTGTAATATGTTAACTCTTGTTGAAACTAGCTTAGTAATATATTATTAAAATATTTCAGTGAAAATGGAAGAATATATCATTCATTATCGGCATATTATGTTATATCATTATAAAAAAAGTAAGTATGCTGCAGAAGCTAGGATCATCTTAGAATCTAAGTGATTGTAGTTGTCCCTTATTTAACCAAATTTGTTTTAATTTAGTCAAGTAGCATGGTTTAATAATCATAAAGAAGAACTTAAGCTAATACCGAAAGGGGTTCTGGTGTTCTGGGAATGATTGCTGAGCCTTTCCTAGCCAATGCATCGGCTTTCTTATTTCCACTAATTCCAGCGTGTACAGGTACCCGAGCAAGATTATTTAGGTTTTGATTACAACCTTCAACAACTTTCAACTAAGAGAACTATTAGCACAAGCTCAGCTATGTTTCCAGGCTTAATGTTTGGGTCCCTCACTCTAACAAGTCAACTTAGCAACACGTATTTCTGTTTGTGATCCACTATAGAAACAGCAACAAAACAATCTATTTTTGAACAGATTCATAACAAGAGATGAAAAATCGATATTTTACGATAAAGTAGTCTGTAGAAAATCTTAGGGACCTGAGGCTCCTAGAATAATGTCAAAACCAGGATCGCATCCAAAGAAGATAACGCTTTCCTTATGGTGGGATTTTAAGGGTGTTATTTTCTCTGAGCTTTTGTTATCAGAACAAACTGACTCAACTCTGTACTGCTTACAATTAACAAAACCAATTAAATATGAACGCCCAGAACTGGCAAATCATAAGTGTGTTGTGTTCCACCAAGACAAAGCTAGGCCCCACACTCATTGGTCACTAGCAATCAATTATTGAGCCATGGATAGTACCTTTTGTCCCACCCACCCTATTCACCAGACCTAGCTCCAAGTGACTGCCAGTCACCTAACTCCACTTGTTCCAGTCTTTGCAGTACTCCATGAATGGAAAGAAATTAAAAAAGTAAGAGGACATCAAAAACCACTTGATCAGTTTTTTAACAATTAACTTCAGACATCCTATTATGCAGTTAGTGAAAAGATGGGAAAAAGGTCAAATTAAATAATGGTCAATATATTGTAGATGAAAATAAATTTCATGTCTATAATTCATTGAGTTTTATTTCATCCCGAAAAACTGAAAGGACTTACTTGCTAACTCAATATTTAAATAATTTTTAGTTAAGGAAAGAGCTAGTTGAGCAAAGGGAACTAGTGGATATATTGGGTTGTGTCACATGAAATGTCCGTTTTCAAGGTAAAGGATTTTTTTTTTTTTTTTTGGAAATATAACTTTTATTTATTTAGAAATAATACAATCTGCCACAATCTTGGGCAATAAGTATTAGTGATATTAGAGTTCATTCATTCCTTATGAACACAAAATAAAGAAATAAAAATAAATGAATACAAAATAAATAGAAAGAAATAAAATATAAAGAAGAATAAATAACCGTAAATAAAGATAAAAATAAAATAAAATAAATAAATAATAATAATCTTGGTCACATTCATACATATATATACAATATTTACATACTGCCCCTGGGAACTCCGAATCAAACCCCGACGCCCACAAGTGGGCGTTGGGGCCCAAGGCTCGGAGATCCCAGCGCCTCTCAGTCAGTCGCGTCACCGTTCTAATAAGCCAGTGGAGACTGAGAGAGGGCACTAGAGCCACAGACTCACAGGCGTGAGTGGAGAAGCTGGCCATTGCCAACACTCAGCATTGCTTAGTTATAAGGGATCTCTAGGCCACTACCGTTTCAACCTACGAGGAGGGTTATAGGGATGGCTGGAGCTAGATAGGGATTGGGATAAAGGATTAGGAAGGTGAGTTAGCCTCTGGTGGAAGTTTAGGAATTTAGATGGGATTAAATCGAGAACAAATGGGATATTCAGATCATTGTGTAAGGTCTTGTTGGTAACATAATAGGGAGCATTGACTATTGTTCTAAGGACTTTGGACTGAAAGGATTGGATACGCCTGATGTTCGAAAATTTAGTTGTCCCCCACAGTTCAAGTCCGTAGGTCCATATCGGTTTTAGAATCGTCTTGTAAATTAATAGTTTATTAGCAACAGAAAGTTTTGATGTTCTGTTTAGTAGTCTATATAGTTGGCCGTATCGTCTGTTGAGTTCTTGTCGTTTAAGTCGAGTGTGTGGGTTCCACGTTAGTCTTTTGTCTAGTAAGAATCCCAGATAACGGACTGTGCCAGAGCAGGGAAGGGGTATGGAGTTAAAATTGACTTGTGGACAGGATCTGCGGCGAAGGGTAAAGGTGATGTGCTTACATTTGGATTCATTAATTTTGATACGCCAATTAGCGCACCAAAATTCAATCAAGGATAGATGTCTTTGTAGATAGGAAGATGCAATTTCGGGATCTGATTGGGTTGATAAAATGGCAGTATCGTCGGTAAAGGTTGCTAAGAAGGTATCAGGATCCGTAGGTATGTCAGCTGTAAATAGGAGATAGAGGACAGGACCTAGGACACTGCCTTGAGGTACACCAGCCTCGATCAGGTAACTATTGGAAAATTCTGAACCAGAGCGGACTCTGAAGGAACGGTTTGAAAGGTAGGATTGTAGGATTAGATATAAGGATTGGGGTAAATGGGTTTTTAGTTTGAAAAGCAAGCCATCGTGCCAGACCCGGTCGAATGCCTGAGCAACGTCCAGAAAGGCACCAGTGCAATATTGCTTGTTTTCAAGTGCAAAGGATATATGGTCAACCACTCGTAGGCCTTGTTGTACAGTGGAGTGCTGTGAGCGGAATCTGAACTGGTGGAAAGGAATTTCAATTAACTGTAGGATACGCTTGAGAAGGATTTTTTCAAAGATTTTTGAAAGGATCGGAAGGAGACTAATAGGCCTATAGGATGAGGTGTTGTTGGGAGGTTTACCAGGTTTGGGAAAAAGGAGGATGATGGAGTGTTTCCACACCAAAGGAAAGTGGGTTGTACGGAGGATACTATTATAGAGGTAGGTAAGGAATATAATTGCTTTTTGGGGCAGTTGACGAAGGATCTTAGAATTGAGGAGGTCGTAGCCAGGAGCTTTTCGAGGTTTTAGTTTCTTTATAAGGAATTTGACCTCAGAGGGGTTAATAGCTTTAGGGGGTGGAGAGAGAGGAATCGGAGAGGAGAGGAATTCCTTTGGGCAGGATTGAGCTCGGGGTGTGGGATAAAAACTTTAGAAAGGTATTTGGCAAATTCTTCCGCTCTAGTCTCATCTGACGAAGCCCAGGATCCATCTTCACGTCGGATGGGATGAGAGATGAATTGGTATTTAAGAACTTTTTTGGTTACTTTCCAGAGGGAATTGTCGCAGATAGACAGTGAAGAAAGATAGGAATTGTAGGATTGGGATCGAAAGGTATCTAATTTCTTTTTAGCTAATTTGGTGTAATAATTGTAGGATTTACGATCGTCTGGGTGTCTGGTTCTTTGCCAGAGGGTTCTAGAGCGTCGTTTGGTATGGATTAGATCTAGGAGGTTTTGGGGTATAGGATTCTTCTGGTAATATTTTGGGGAAGGAGAAGGTGAAGATGCATTCCAGGCTGCTTGTTGGATAAGGGTAGTAAAGGAATCAACTGCATCATCAAGATCTTGTGGAGATTTGAGGGATACTCTGAGGTCTATTCCATCCGTTATTATTTCGCGGAAGAGGTTCCAATTAACTGGGCCTCTTAGGAATTATGGTGGAGGGAGTTTGGGAATAGGAGATAATGAGAGAGTTAGGGTAAGAGGGCTATGATCGGAGGAAAGGTCATCGAGCCGGGAAACGGAATGATTTAAAGGTCCTAGCCCTTTGTGGATAAAATAATCGAGGAGGTCTGGGTTACGGTGAGGATCAGTAGGCCAATAGGTAGGGGAATCGGGGGAGAGGATATTACAGTGAGTGGAATAGAGTGCAGACAGCAATGTTCGCCCGCGAGAATTTGTAGTTCTGGCTTCCCATTGCTGGTGTTTGGCATTTAAGTCCGCACCTATGAGGAAATGATGCCCTAAGGAATTAAGGAATAAATTAAATTGGATTTCGGAAATAGGTATTTTTGGAGGAGAGTATGCTGCAACTACTGTTATAGGAAAATGATGGGTTTGTATAATTACAGCAGTGGTTTGGAGGAAGTTATGGACTGGTAAGGGTAATAAATTATAAGTAGAGGGAGCGATGGATGATGACAGCAGTGCTGGCATGAGCTGTTCCATCGGGATGGTCAGTTCGGTATATTTGGTAGTCTGGGATGTTGAATGATCGTTTGTTAGTTAGTCGTGTTTCAGTGATAAGAGCTATGTCAATACGTTTGTCGTGTAGTAATAAAGTTAGTTCATTAATATGATTTCAAACACCATTCGCATTCCAGAGGAGAATGGAAATGGAGTTGGATGGAATCATTTAGGGCTTTTTCAAGGCAGGAATTAAATTTGATACTAGGTTTGTTAGGACTGATATCAGAGGCATAACTATTGATTTTATTTCTGAGATGAATGATGTCATTAAACTGGTGAGGTCTGTGACATTTGATGGAGGAGGGATAGGAGAAATTTGATGCTGGGGAAGTTTTTGATAATTAAAATTTTGAGGTGGTTGAGATTCAGGTTCGGGATGTTTGAGTGTATGTTGAACCGGCGTGGCCTCACACTGAGTAGACTGGTCACCACCACCAAGTTGTTGGGCGAACGAAACTGTCGGGTCGACGAATTTTGATGGGTTTCTCCTCAGTCTAGTCTCCTCTTGGCGCTGGGGCTTCAGAAATCTTGACTTGAGATTCTTGTAAATCTCGCAGCCTTTGTAATTCGCCGGATGTCCCTTGTGGCACAGAGCGCAAACTGCTGGGATTATACGAGATTTATTGCACTGCTCAGACTTGTGCTGTTCACCACATTTAACACAGCGCGGTATGTGTTGGCAATACGTTTTCGTGTGGCCATATGCTTGACAATTGTGGCATTGTATAATGTCTCTTTTTACGTATGGCTTTTCAATCTTTACTCTCGTGTAATAGAGTTTTTCTACTCCTGGAGACGGTTCTAAGTCCACAAAAAATAGAGGTAAAGGAATTTTACTCCTGTCACCTGATTCTTCTATAATATCTTTCATGACATTAGTTATCTGACGCACTTTGAACCCAAGAGACGTCAGTTCTTCCTTTATTTCCTCAGTAGGTGTAGAGGGGTGTAAATTTCTTATTACCACCCTTAATGCCCTCTCCTCTCTTAGCTGATAGGTGCGAAAATCAGCTTTTGTTTCAGTAAGATATTTTACTATTTTGCGGTACACATCAGCTGAATCGGGTGATATTTTTGTGTCATTGACACGCGTTAGACATGTGTAGCTTTTGCTATCAATGATTTTATTTAATTGGGTGCATAGGAGTTGAAAATTTCTTATATTTTTAACAAATATGGGAGGAGGGCGGGGATCTCTCGGTGTAGATTCTGATTCCATGACTTCTTTCTCGATATGGAGTACTTGGTAGGGGTTAGGAGTAAAAAAGGGAGATTCCTCAGTCATCCCTTGCGATGAAGTCCCGGGTTGTGGTTCCTGTTCGTTAGAAGCAGCTGATGAGGGGGGAGTAGGGCGTTTGTTATTACGTCTTTGCCTTTGCTTGACCGGGGAAGCAGAAGAGCCAGCTGACCTGGAGCGTTTAATGCTTGCCTTTCCCGCCATGACTTGGTGATAGTATCTCATTGATACATAAAAATAAATAAAAAATAAAACAAAAAAAAATACGTCCGCGCGACCTTGACATTGTTGTCCGGAGCGCGACGTGGCCCCTCCAGGGGTCAGTGGAAGACTGGCAAGCTGAGGAAGCTAAGTGGGGATCGCAATATGGCGAAAAAGATAAGGCTTCTCAGCCCTACTTCATACGACAATTAAGTACTTGTAAATATTACTACTTACAGTCAGTAGGATTAGAACAACGAATGTTGTTGCACAATCACTAATTGTTTATATGTAATAAAAACAATTATTACACACTAAAAACTGTTCATAAAGAAGAGACAATATAACGACGTATGTTAATGAACTAGCGCAAGCGCAGAACTGGGATTTTTATTAAAAATACGACATGAAAACAAGATAATTTTATTCAAAGTATTTACCTTCTTTTTCTACACATTTTTCCCAACGTGACACCAACTTTTTTATCCCCGAACTAAAAGACTCTGAGCTTTGAAGTGAAACAAAATCTGAAAACGCACTTTTCACTTGATAATCATTTCAAACAGTTTTCCTTTGACGAAGTCGTCTAAAATCCTGAACAGGTGGTAATCTGTTGGAGACAAGTTGGGAGAATGTGGTGGGTGCAGAAGAACTTCGTAGCCCAGTTCTTTCAATTTTTGCACGGTATGTTTTGAAACATGGGGTCTTGCTGCCGCTCAGTGAGATCATGAGATACCCGTGTATCGAGCATTTTTACTTTCCCAATACACTTTAAATGTCTGGAAACGGTAGATGCACTTGCATTTAGTTGTGCTAAGAGTCCTTTAACTGTTTAGTTGGGGTTTCCTTCAACTTTATCTTTGAGAACATCGTTGTCTATTACGGACGGAGGTCTTCCTTGGGGCAAGTTTTCCAAGTCGGTATCCCCAGCTGAAAACTTAGCAAACCAACGGTGAATATTCTGTTCATTAACACTCCCTTCCCCCAACGCCTTGCAAATATTTCTAGCAGCCTCAGCAGCTGAATGGCCGAGTTTAAACTCATACAAAAATATTACTCGAAAATCGCGTGTTTCCATGTTCATATTTGGAGGTATACTAGAAAGAGGGTAATTGATTGGGAAGCTAATGTTTATAATACAAAGGTAGAGGATTAGTAACTGTTTACTTTAAATATGTAAACATTCGGAAGAAACCAACAGAGACCTGCAAAATCCTTTATGTATTTCAGAAACTATAAAAACGGACATTTCATCTGAAACAACCCAATAGATGCTACTCCAGTTTGCTCCCCGCTCGATAGATAACTTCAAGCATACAATTTAATATAGATATATGTAATATGTAAATACCTGATATAAGGGAAAGGAGGTTCATCGTCAGGAGCTGAGAGACTGTGCTGGCTGGCCATCGCTCGAACTACTTGAGGCCGCTCGCCCTTTTCCTCCCCGAGGCTCCCCGACAGGCAGGAAGCAACGTACACCAGCAGTAAATTTCCCAGCCTCCTACATTCAGTGCTTCCTGAGCCTTCACCTAAAGAAAAATGGAAAAAATTAATTTTAATTTTTTATAAATAAACAAAATCTGAGGCGGGAGCACATGACTTTCACTTACCTTGGCAGTTAAAATCAATTTATGAACCAAAAAAGTTTTAAGTTAACTTAAATAAAAAGTTTATTCAGTTTTGTTGGAAACGTATGATAGAGATTAAATAATATTAAATTGAGAGATATAATAATCAGTAATAAATTTATGCCCTATTTGTCACTTTACATTACCTTTTACAACTTTGTATAAAAGATAATATTTTTCTAAAATATTTGACTTTTCAACGGCATATACCTAAGTTACTTTTCTTAAGTTTAAAAAAAAAAAAAAAAAAAAATTGCATTAAAAAATAATATTTTTGCTTTTTTCTCGATTTTTAAGTTGGCTATCAAATTCATTCAACTTATGTATTAACCTGTTTTTTTTTTTTTTATCAATGCTAACAAAATGATATGGTACATTTTTTTAAATCTACAAAATTAAGGGTACTTTAGAGAAAGAATATTTAAATTATCGGCATTTAAGCCATATGAGACTATTTCAATCAGCATGATATTAAAGTGCATTAAATTTTACATCGATATAGCGAGTTTAATTAAAATCGTAAGAGCCGTTTCTGAGAAAATTGTAAAAAGGTGTAAAATTCATGGTATAAAGTGGCTTTTCTGGTTAGCCGATTAAGATGAAAAAGTTGCTGAAAAACATCTCGGACGTATAGTTGTCTTAAATAAGAAATTTATGTTTCGTACGACTTTTTGTTTACATGCTAGACTTACCACACAAACACACACACAGACCTTTTTTGCAGGACTTGGTTATTTCGACTCAGGGGACCCTAAAACTGTAATTCGAAAATTTTCATGATCGCAATACTTTCCCTTACTATATATTTCATATATAAGTAAGTGAAAATAAAACAATTACACCAACACAACATCTCAAGCCCAAACTATTAAAATTTACTATTTTATTGAATAACTTCCATCATACAGCAAAACAATTAAGAGTCTGGCAGATAAAGAATGAAATTGGGCAGTTAGAGCACATTGTTAAAAGTCATAAGCTAAAATGGTCAACTACGAGGCTCATTGCTGCATGCTTTTAAGCCTTTTAAGGAGTTTTTTCAACTATTAATGGATAGATCATTGAATGGAAAAAAAGGAGACAAGCATAAATCCTACTCTAATTATAAGTATAATATCAAGATTTTACCTTTTATTTTCTTTCAACTGTTATACATCAAAATTCTGAGAACTATCATTAGCTATCAGTCTTAAATTGATTTTTCATAACTAAAGAAACTATGACACGAATAAATATTTAAAAGTCAACAAACAGAGATAGCAAAGTAATTTTTGAAAGGGGATAACTAGTGTTATTAAAACTACCGGGAATCACAATAAAACATAGCAAAATATTTTTGTAAATTATGAAATCACTTAATAGTAAATAGAAGAATGGAGAAATATTTAAATAGAAAAAAAAATTGGTTCAATTATTAAACTTTCAATGAAAAAGTTATCCCGTCATCAAAAAGGGGAATTTTCTTAAAGAACCATTATAATTATAGACATTTTGTTTAGTACATTTATTGATGAATTTAGAAAATATAACCTTCCTCATTTTTACTATTATACCAAACAAAGGTAGGTCATCCAAACTTTTCTGATCTGAAGAATCCTGTGACCTAATCTCGACCTGGTTGAACACTTTTTATGGTCAATAAGCTTCATTTAACAAATATTACAAGCTCAAGTTCTTCAGAAACTACCAAATTAATCTCCCTCCAGAGAGACATTGCCATACCTATCAATGGCTATTTTAGGTCCATCCTTCTTTATAAAAATAAACAAGAGCAACAGGAGCAAGTAATTCTGCCCAAGCACCCCAGTAGGCATCTAGGTCAGGTTTTCATTTCAATATGCTTTGCAAAGAGAAACGCTAGGAAAGATTCAATAAAATAAAATTCAGTCAATTTGGTTAAATTATTAAAATTAAATGGTAAATAAAATATGAAATCAATGAAATAAAAAATTATATTTTGATTAGAATAGATTTGGTCTAATGAATGTCTTTGATCACCCAAAACATGTAGGAACATGCAGTATATAGATTTTCTCATTCTGAATCCACAAGTATAACAGGATGTAAAGGCTAGCATAACAGCCTGCTGTGCCCAAAGTCGTAAGTTGAAATGGGAGTAAAATATCCTTAAATGTGCAGTTCTTCAGAGGGAGTGTAAAAAGTTGGTTCAGAGTCTGTGTGATGTCAGGTACTCATTAAAAATCGCTATCCTATTTAAACCTGATAGACAAAGATTTAGGACTCCTACTATCATCCGATTAGCTTCAACAGTATTAAGTGACGTTAAATGAATGAACTAAACAAGCATAACTTTTTTTTTTCTGATAGTGCGGCAGGCTGTATGTATAGGCTCTTGGCCATGCAATGAAGTTTCCTAGGATTCCATGTCACGATTTATAAAATTTATATAAGGTAAGGTCATCATTCCCTCTGCCTATTTTAGTGAGTAGACACTAATTGCCTGACAGGCCTCAAATACTCAAGCGAGGGGAGAAGAGGCTGTGAATGAGTATCCATTTGATCATATGCATGAAAAAGTTCTCGCGGGATTTGGATTCAAACTTATAACTTTTTGCAAGGTAGTCGCATGTTAGCCACACACCAATGGACTCCCTTCCATATCTCTCTGTCCAAATGTTTGGTGGTAGTCAAAAGTCAAGTCAGAACAAAACTATTACATATATTGGGTTGTGTCACATGAAATGTCCGTTTTCAAGGTAAAGGATTTTTATTAAAAATACGATATGAAAACAAGATAATTTTATTTTGAAGTATTTACCTTTTTTTTCCTACACATTTTTCCCAACGTGACACCAACTTTTTTATCCCCGAACTGAAAAACTCTGAGCTTTGAAGTGAAACAAAATCTGAAAACGCACTTTTCACTTGATCATCATTTTCAAAAAGTTTTTCTCTGACGAAGTTGTCTAAATTCCTTAGCAGGTGGTAATCTGTTGGAGACAAGTCGGGAGAATATGGTGGGTGCGGAAGAACTTCGTAGTCCAGTTCTTTCAATCTTTGCACGGTATGTTTTGAAACATGGGGTCTTGCTGCCGCTCAGTGAGATCATGAGATACCCATGTATCGAGCATTTTTACTTTCCCAATGCACTTTAAATGTCTGGAAACGGTAGATGCACTTGCATTTAGTTGTGCTAAGAGTCCTTTAACTGTTTAGTTGGGGTTTCCTTCAACTTTATCTTTGAGAACATCGTTGTCTATTACGGACGGAGGTCTTCCTTGGGGCAAGTTTTCCAAGTCGGTATCCCCAGCTGAAAACTTAGCAAACCAACGGTGAATATTCTGTTCATTAACACTCCCTTCCCCCAATGCCTTGCAAATATTTCTAGCGGCCTCAGCTGCTGAATGACCGAGTTTAAACTCGTACAAAAATATTACTCGAAAATCGCATGTTTCCATGTTCATATTTGGATGTATACTAAAAAGTGGGTAATTGATTGGGAAGCTAATTTTTATAATACAAAGGTAGAGGATTAGTAACTGTTTACTTTAAATATGTAAACATTCGGAAGAAAACAACAGAGACCTGCAAAATCCTTTATGTATTTAAAACGGACATTTCATGTGAAACAACCCAACAGTTCAGATATAACTCATGTACGTAACATATATTAAAAGATAACTCACTTGTTAAAAAGAACTTGAGCTTTGGAACTAACTCGATGATTGGACTAGTATAATCACTCATTGCTCTATTCCAAACTGATATGAGCGCTGAGTAGAGGTTCTGTTTCTTGCACAGCTTAATGACTTGCTCGATATCTAAGCAGGTCACGTCAACCCTCTGGATACATTCCTCTAGGATCTAAACAGGAGGAAATTTGTTAATTAGACTAAATACTTAAGGTTAGAGTATTCACATAAGTCATTATGTAATAAAATAACATATAAATAAAATACATGAATTCCAAGCTAGGATAAAGAAGAAATGCTTGTATAGATTTTGGTTTATTATTTTCTATAATGAACCTTTGTAATTGAAAAAAAAAAAGATTACCCTCCCTCATAATTTATTATTGTTTTTAACCTCCCTCTCCAAAAAAGCAAACAAAAAAAAAACACAAATAATTATAAAAGAAAAAAAAATGGTGATCTGTATATTACAACTCAGTTATTTTTGAAAATACAGAAAAATATGTACAGAGTTTAAGAATCAGTATAAAAAAAAATGGTGATCTGCATATTTAAGTCACCAATTATGATAGATCTAATTCCACAAAAATCGGTTATTATTGAAGATAGAGAAAAATTGAAAAGATTTTCGAGATCAAGACAACGCGATGAACAAAGAGAAAGAAAAAATAATCTATATGGTCAAGCTACAAGTTATATGAGATGTGATTCCCTGATAGTTCGGTTATTATTGATGATAGAGAGAAGATGTAAGGTGTTCTGGAATCAGGCAATTTTATTTGATAGAGTAATTGTTGACCATGGAGATTACGAGTATATGATGGAGAAGTTGTTAGGGAGTGAGGTCTAATTTTGAATTCGAGTTTAAGTTTTAGTAATTGTCCATTTCGTAGCATAACAGCAATACTTATGTTATAAAGGTGTAACATTAATACATTTTTCCAAACAGTAAAGTTGATGCAGTGAAAAATACAGTCAATAATAACATCAAAAATTTTTTTATACAAGTCTAACGGTTTATTTAGTCCTCACATCTTTCCATATCCATACAGATAGTGTCGTTGGGGATCACATGTAGCTGGGTGGCTAGCATAACATTCTCCTATGGCAAAGGTCACCGGTTCAAACCCGCAGGTGGTCCTAGGATTTTTTAATGAGAGTAAAAAATCCTTAGTTATGCCGTTCTTTGGAGGGGACCTTAAAAGGTGGTCCCGAACCTGTGCGATGTCAGGTACTCGTTAAAGATCCCTATCCTAATAAAACCTGGATAGCAAAATATAGGACTCCTGCTGTAGCATTTTCCGATTAGCCACAGCAGCATAAAGTGACTTTAAATAAATAAACAAACAAACAGATGGTGTCCGTGGTCACTCTTTGAGATTTGTTCATCGAGGCAAGTATGTATTTTCTTATTGTTGAGCTTTCTATTCACTTAATGATTAGTATTCTTAACCCTACTTATTTCTCTTTACTTTGTCTCCGATCATTATCCTATTTATTTATATTTGGAGGACAACTACATATCACATGATAGGCAGTTTCAACTTCCTTCTAGCATAACCTGCAAGTCGCTGAGGCAATCTTATTTTAATATTTTGTTTTATTATTATATTATTAAATTATTATTTTGTTTTTATTGTTATTTTATTTTTCTTACCCCTGATGAAGGCCTAATATTGAGGCCGAAAGGTCAGCACACAAATTTAATGTTTTTTTTATTAGTGAAATTTTTTTTTGACCAACCAACCGACTTCTTCATCATATAGAACATTTAGTTTAGCCATTTAATCCATTCACTTATTACTTTAACACATTCAAGACCTATTTATAAATATAAAATAAATAAAAACAAAATTTCCTCCATAAAAAGTAAACCCTCTGCCCATAAAACATTTATGGCAAAAATAAGAACAGATTAATTGTTGTAATAAGAATATTTTCTCTCATTTTATGTTAAGTACTTACATCCCAAGCCTGCTTGGTTTGCTGGAAAGAAACTAGCCTCTGCATGATTTCTGGAGGGACTTGGATCAATTTTCCCTCCAATATCGCAGCCTCCATGGATTCTAAAAATATGGTTCTGCCATCATTCAGTCCATTCCACAACTTATCAAATATCAGATCTCTAGAAATAATATTCAAATTAAATATAAAACTTTCACAAAATGAAAACCTTGTGACTATAAAATAAAGCTTTACTTTTGATCCAAATCGAGGCAATATTCTACGACAAGAGGAATGGCTTCACATAAGTTAATTTCTGGATCATCAGCTAATATATTGTCGATAAACTTCGAAAGTGTATCCACAACCTGAAAAGTTTATAAGAATAAATCAACAGAAATATATATCATTTACATAATAAATAATAATAATAACAATAAGATAAAACTTAATGGCAAGTTAGCCAGTGCAGGTTAACACTGGGACCCAGGCAAGATGATTTTCAAGCCTCCCTGATTTTCAATAACATACTACAAACTTAAGTAGCAAGAGCCTTTCTAGAAGAAAGCGACAATATCTCCTATTAAGGGCATCTGGCGATTATATCATGACACCTGGAAGATTTGTCAAAGATGCTTTTAGGAAACTGGCTATGGAGGTCAGGAGATTCGGTCTTGAAATTAATGAAGACAAAACAAAAATTAAGATCTTGAAAATAAAGAAATCAATTCCTCCAAAGAGGTGTTATACAATTACAATCTACACATTCCAATGTGTTGCTAGTTTTAAGTACTTGGTGGAGGAAATCCAGGTCCACATTGTCTCAGCTAATAAAGCTTTTTTCTCAAAAGGTCACTTAATGAAAAGTTTACTCAACCAAGATAAGGCTGTATAGGACTCTCATGAGGGCAGTTGCAATATATGCATGTGAGACGTGTACTTCGTTAATCCTTACAAAATCCTTGGTCATGCCATCCTTCGGAGGGGACGCAAAATGACGTTCAGATACTACAGTAAAGATCCCTATCCTAATTATCCCTGGATAAGTAAAATTAAGGACTCCCTTGATAGCATCGTCTAATTAGCCATAGTAGCATAACAGTGATGTTAAATAAATAAAAAAACAGATTGACATCTTTGAACAGAAGATATTGCGGTTCATTCTAGGTCCTTCGAAAGAAAATTGGGCATACCGTCTTAGGATGAATAGAGAACTATATTCCATATATAGTGATGGGTGGTTATCAGACTAGGTTAGAGGACAGCATCTGAAGTGATCGGGTCACCTCCACAGAATGGATAAGAGTAAAACCATCAAAGGGCTATTTCAGGGTTATCCAGAAGTAGAGTAGGGAGGACTCGAGAGAGGGAATGAGGCAAATGGAGGGACAGTGTCTCAAAAGATCTTAGAAATCTTAATGTGTCTTTAAGACTAGCAACGGACCAACAGGACTGGGCAACAGTGATTGAACAGGCCAAGAGAAACCTTTGAATGTATTTATTAGTTTTTGTGCATAATTCCTCAAATTGGTTTAGACATGATTGCTTCCTTGAGTGAGTGGAAGATTGATCTTTGATGGATAGAGAAATAAATTGTTTGAATGCTGTGAGAGAAAAACTTTAAAAGAGAGACGGGTAAGGAGTTCCAAAGCATGGTAGCATACTTATAGTTTCATGTCTCATGCCTAAATCAAATCAAAGAT